>JAOWBW010001209.1:0-394021 GCA_026119855.1 Campanula takesimana | reverse complement strand
CCCATCTCTACGGGTCCTCCTCGAGAATCAGTCAACGAGGTCGGACTGGATGCAAAGTCGATATGAACAACTAGCCTTGCTCGACGAGAAAAGGTTAAGAGTACTCGAACGCACAAGGGCGTATCAGCAAAGGATGGCAAGAGCTTTCAACAAAAAGGGTGAAGCCTCGAAAATCAATGTGGGAGATTTGGTCTAAGACAACATCCTCCTAATGCCATGAATCCCCTGGGTAAATGGGGGGACCCGATAGATCGGTCCGTACGTGGTCAAAAAGATACTAAGCGGTGGTGCAGTCGGCTCGTGGATTTAGATGGTGACATCTGCCAAAGGAGGTCAACCTCGACAAGCTCAAGAGGTTCTATGCTTAATAAACAATGACCATAAAAAAAAATATAAAAAAAAAAAAAATAAAATCGCTCACTAGGTTGAAAACCCGCAAAGGGCGCCTAGGCAAAATTAGAGCACGTGCAAAAAAAGAAGCCCGCTAGATTGAAAACCCAAAAGGGCGGTCTAGGCAAAAAACAGGGTGCACACAAAAAAAAAATAAAAAAAAAAATGGTCTTTGTTTGTTTGAAACTACGAAGACTGAGCATCCGAACTAGAGGAACGTAGGCAACCTTCGGGTGTGGTCTAAAACATATCAAAAATACCCAATTCACTTCAAATAACAAATGCAATTTTTATTCAATGAACTATTCAAACCCATTACAACGGATTTATTGAGCAACAAAAGACATCAAAATATTAAATCCTAAAACAAAGTGGTCTAATTGCAATCTCTTAGGGTACTAAGAAAAATCCAATTTTCTCTTAGCTTTCAAAGGACCACCCGATCGTCTCTCAATCCTTTTCTTCTTGGGTAATGAAGGAGCACTAATACGCACCGAAACCTTCTGTGTTGCAACACGTCTCCTAGCATAGAAGTCATCCAAAGGAGTACCGAAAGGGTCAGCGAGAATGTTACTCGAATCAGCAGCAGCCTCCCTATATCTCAAAGTGCTGCTAGGCTCAAAAACCCTTTCCCAACAACTCGGCACGAAGCACATCAACCCAAGTGATGCCACGGTAAAGGGTGCCAAATAAATAATCCAAGTAGCTCTCGGGAAGGAAGACACTCCCCCGATGCAGAAGAGCAAAAGCCCAACGGTTGCGGTCATCTCCCCAAGCCGACTGAAGCTCACTCGAGAAGTCAGGACCCATGTAAGCAACTGGACGAAGCATTCCGCCCCTCAGAAAAGGAATTGTCTGTTGGCGACCCGAACTGCCGCAGAACCCGCTCTGGCTGGTAAAATGAAGAATCTCTCAAACGGGTACAACCACGTGCTGAAAACCAAGAGTCCACTCAAGAAGAAAGACACCACTCAATATCAATGGTCACCCGAGAGGCAAAGAATTTCTTCCAATCATCTTCAGATAATCCCGGATCAACAACTTCCTCCTATGAACAGCAAAAGGAGACAAATCACCATCCGGAGAATAAATCCTGAAGTGTTCTCGGAGCCATATGGTCAAGAGCAAAGGGCTTCCCCGACACATCTTGCCCGTCCTATGTAACTCATCAAGGCCGTGCAACGTCTCCCCTATAATAAGAGGGATTACACTAAATTGCTGCTCCTTAGCTTGCAAAATAATCTCAGCCAACTGCACGTCCGCAGTCCCGAAGGGTGTAACAAACAGTACTTCGCTGAAGAGACAAACGGCCATAGCATTCCTTTTGAAAGATTGAACCACCGGGTCCTCCGAGTGTAAACTGAAGAACATCGGCCACTCAGTTATATCAATCACGGTACCGTGCAACATCTTCCTCACGTCCTCAACAGGGAGATTCAGTAACTCAACCCAAGAGTCGATGGCACCACGGTGATATTTAGGGACGGCAATCTGACCGGCCAAAGGCATGCCAAGTATGCCCCGAAATCGTCAACAGTCGGCACCATTTCATTAGCCGAAAGGTTGAAGGTATGGCTGTCGCAATCCCAGAAAGCCGCGGCAGCTCTCAATAAATCCCAATCCGGCTTCAACGTCCGCAAGGTGAAAAGGATTCGGAACCCGAAGTCTTTAATGAAGGCCTTCTGGGATGGGTTGAAAGAATACACAAAAGTGCCCAAGTCCTTTCATACTCACTAACAACCTTGGCATCAAGGGCAAAAGAATTGGAAGCCATGTAAAATGTGGATCACAAGAAAAGTTAAGCAATAATATGATGTTCAAAAATGGCAGAAAGGAGCTGTGAGAATCAAGTGGTCGAACAGAAGATGATATTATAGCTGTTGGGGCTTCTTTTGGCCAGCAAATGTCAAGCCCGGAATTTCGCCTCCCAGACGCGCGCGCCACCCGACAGCGGTCTCAAATGCCCACGCGTCACAATCCCACAGAGGAAGGCGCGCGCCTCTCAGGTCTAGATCACCTCAGAAAAGGACCTTGTCAGAGATCTCCGGCCTAAACCAGGTCACAGCCCCTGTCATCGGACACCCAGTTGGGCACACCTTCTTCCGGTCCGCCCTTAAGGCATGTCAAAAACTGAAAGTAGGATAAAAACTCCCACTCAAAAGTAGGCCGTCCTCCCATGGATTCCGAACTCCCTAAGTTCTGTCACGGGTGCCACACCCCCCTCAAGAGTCAATCTCAACATTTCATCCCCAGCAGGAACATTTTTCTGGTCGCGGTCAACTGAGCCCGTACCCCACAATTCAAAAGTCAAGTGGGAATCCAAGTGGCACGAGACTTCAAAGCAATATTTCATCAAACGGATTCACTAACGGATTCGTCAACAAGGGTTCACCAACGGACCCATCCAAGGGATTCACTAACGGATTCATCAAACGGATTCACTAACATATTCGTCAACAAGGGTTCACCAACGGACTCATCCAAGGGATTCACTAACGGATTCATCAAACGGATTCACTAACGGATTCGTCAACAAGGGTTCACCAACGGACTCATCCAAGGGATTCACTAACGGATTCATCAAGCGAATTCACTAACGGATTCGTCAACAAGGGTTCACCAACGGACTCATCCAAGGGATTCACTAACGGATTCATCAAACGGATTCACTAACGGATTCGTCAACAAGGTTCACCAACGGACTCATCCAAGGGATTCACTAACGGATTCATCAAACGGATTCACTAACGGATTCGTCAACAAGGGTTCACCAACGGACTCATCCAAGGGATTCACTAACGGATTCATCAAGCGAATTCACTAACGGATTCGTCAACAAGGGTTCACCAACGGACTCATCCAAGGGATTCACTAACGGATTCGTCAACAAGGGTTCACCAACGGACTCATCCAAGGGATTCACTAACGGATTTATCAAGCGGATTGACTAACGGATTCGCCAACAAGGGTTCACCAACGGACTCATCCAAGGGATTCACTAACGGATTCATCAAGCGGATTCACTAACGGATTCGTCAACAAGGGTTCACCAACGGACTCATCCAAGGGATTCACTAACGGATTTATCAAGAGGATTCACTAACGGATTCGTCAACAAGGGTTCACTAACGGATTCATCAAGCGGATTCACTAACGGATTCGTCAACAAGGGTTCACCAACTGACTCATTCAAGGGATTCACTAACGGATTCATCAAAAGGTTCACTAACGGATTCATCAAAAGGTTCACTAACGGCCTCATTCAAAACATTCAGCCGGCAGGTTCACCTAACGGATCAGGCCACCCTCTCTGTCAACAAAAGCCGCTCGCATAGGGAGCGCACCACAATCTCTCGCAATTTCAAATTCCTGCTTTCATCGAGTCTTTGCCTTTTCTTGGTGATGTCCTCGGCGGGTGTTTTTAACTTTCGTCGACACGTTTTGCTTTGCAATCCACGTCGCCGAGGGGCTCTGTAGACACCCCGCCTTGGACCGCTCACCCCGATTGCACATTTAATCTTGTGTTTCTCCCTATTTTAAGTGTTTCTCGTTAGTTTCTGTCACTTCCGTTAAGTTCCTGACTGACTTAGTTAAGTCTAGGGACTAAACTGAATGACAGGGCTGACTTTCTAGTTCATTCTGTCAAAATTGCCTTCTCTGAGTCGCGCGCCTCCGACTGGAGGAGCCAGGCGCGTGCGCCTCCCGCCCCCAAAGCAGGAAGCGCGCGCCTCTGGGCGTCAGTTACAGATTTTTGGCCAGGATTTTCTCCCTTGCTCAATTTACAGGATTTTGCCCGGGAAGGATTTCTTGGTGACTGAGTTTTGGCACCAAAAACACCCCTCTTTCACCTATAAAAACCTCTCTTTACCTCCATTTTCAAGGATGGAAAACTTAGACCAAAGATTGAACTTACAAAAACTATACAAAAAATCACTTTCTAAAGGTTCTCCAAGGATCTCATCAAGCAACATTTGAAGTTCTTCAAATTGTAGGTAAAAGTCCATCTTTTCCTTTCTTTTCTACTTCATCTCCTCTCTCTCTTTTACTTTAATCAAATGTGCAATCACCCAAATCATTTTGGGACATGACTCTAATGATCACCTCATCTCATTGAGGTTGGTTAAGGGGTTATCTCCTATATTCCAAATCATATTTTAAACCCCCCTTTTTATGACTTAAAGAAGAAGAAGAAGAACATTTTCATTCATGTAGATTTTGATCAAGCAAGACCAACTTAAGTTGGGCGAGATGGGTGTTTCGGTACTTCCTATCTCGTAATCTAACCCCCGAACCTCAAAACAAAGAATCTCTGTTTTCGTAATCAAACTTAGGCTATAATCAATAGGTTTTTCTTATGTTCCTCAAAACATAGGTGGCGACTCTAAAACAAGTTAGACATCCTAGGGTAACTCACGCGCTCGAGCCTAAATCCGTGGTTCCCCCCGGGGTATCTACAGTAAGCAATGTCAAATCAAAGGTACAATCGGTCACACCACCTCTCTGACACGTGTGTGCACCTCCTTACCCAAATCGTGTCAAATATTTATCCCAAATTCTTGTGATAAATCGGAAAGGTAACTTTTATAATTACCATATTATTCTTGCCGTCTTTACCCCTTCTCTCTCCTAAGTTTAACCATCTAATTTCAATCGTCCGGTTCGCGCATTAAATTCATGGTGTGCGCACGTTCTCCGAGTTATTCGCTACAGTTAAACTCCTCATTATTTCTCTCCATGCAAACAATTCTTATTATCTCTCTTTTCCATAACATATAAAAGCTTCACTTAAACCTCTTCTTATTCTTTTCACTCTTCACTCACCTGTACTCTCCTTGTTGCTTGTGTTCATCATCATCATCTCCTACCAATCTACAAAGATCTTACTCTAATCTCTGGTAACCATTTGATGATTTACATTTGTTCCTATAATTTAGTTTAAATTAATTTATTTCTAACTTGTGAGATTTCTTGAGTGAATTTGCAGATAATGTCAAGCAACGAGAAGGATATCTATGGAGGCTACGTTGACTCTCTGTTCTTCGACGACTCAACTGATAGTGACTTCTTGAGAAATCTATTGATTGGTTCTCTTCTGGACTCCTTCATCACTCCAACTGATGTTGAGTTCATATTTTTTGGTCAAGTGCAAGAGTTCTTCTCCAACGCCTCAGTCATCACTGCCCCAAATGATCCGTCTACCTTTGTGTCCATCAATTCTACTGTCGTTGGCGTCCCTATCTCCATCACTCCATCTTCTATTCATGAAGCATTTCCTTTGCTTGGGAATAAGGGTGATGATGCCATTACTGACGTCAAAACCTTGGACAAGGCATGGACCCTTATGAGGGGAGCCGGTCCTAGGCTCAGTGGAGATAATCATCTGAAAGCCCATTACCGAAGGAAATTCTTTGCTCTTGCGGAGATTGTTGATAGATGCTTAGTATGCAGATCTGGCTCTCACAGCCATGTAACTGACATTCAGTTTGAAGCAATGGCCGCCATTGTACTTCAGGAAGAATTCAACTGGTGTGCCTATCTCTTTAGGGTTATTGCAATTGCTGCTGTTATGTGGAAAGAAGATAGATGAAAGAACAAGGCTCACCCTGGAAAGGGATGTCATTATATGCTGATTAGCACTATTTTGAGGTGCAACTCAGCAATCGTCAGAGCTTCCCCAGCACCTCCAAGTTTTGACTTTGACAAACTCAAATCTTTCAAGCTTTCCGATTGGAATAGGATCACCAAGAAGGCTTCTACTGGCATAGTAATTGTTCAAGCTGCTGGTTCTCCAAAGAAGAAAAAGGCAAAGAAAGTTGTTAAGGTTGCCACTATTGCTCCTACTGATGTCTCTACTCCTGCTTCATCTACCGACAGGATTCTTGCTGACTCAACTCCTGCTGCTCCTAGGAAAAGAAAGTTAGTCAAGGCTGCTGATAAAGTGCAAACCAAAAAGTCAAAAGTCATATCTGCTGGTGAACCATCTGCCATTCCAAAGCTAAAACCTACTGATCAGGTTCAGTATGTGGAAATTCCAAGTGCTGATCCTAGAGCCAAAATGATAAGATTTGCTCCATCTCTTCTCTCTGGTATTTCACTGATTAAGACTGAAGTAGAAGACATTGCTGATCTGGCTGAAGATCCTATTGCTGATGTACTGAAGAAGTCTGCTATTGTCAGAAAATGCCGACCAGTAAGAAACCCCACTTTCCATTCCTTCTATCGCAACCATTGGTCCTTCACTATTAAGGTCCTTCCAAAGAATTGGGTGTTTCCCATTGATCATCTCCATCCTTTTATTCGCCGACTGCTCCAGTTTTATGAGGAAAGAAAGGAATTAGTTCCTCCTGGGAATCGAGCTGATTATGTGGATCTTACTAGCTTGAACCGGCTCACTGATATGTTCAAAGAGAAGTTTGTCCTTCCAAAATTTCAAAGGTTATCAGAAGCTGAGCTCAGGTTAAACTTTGGGCGTTACTTTGATCTGCTGCCGACTCTGTGGAATCAAGTCTACCTCTTCCAAGATAGATTTAGACAAGACTTGATGGTCCAAAGTGTATGGGTCTCCTATACTGAGATATACGGTCAGCAGTCAAAATTCCTTGAATCTGATCCCTATCAAATGGGAAGACCAGAAGATGATGATGATTTACTGGTCTACAATGATGATGAAACTATCTCTGCTGGTCATCTTGCTGATCAGTTCTTACAGAGAGTAAAGAAAGCCACCATTGATTTGATAGAAGAATCTGCAGCATTTCTTTCCAGAACTCCTGCCGAACAACCAGCAGTCACTCCCATTCCTTCTCCCAGTAGCTCTGTTGATGTTGCTGACTTTGTTTGTGCTCACAAGGCTGATGGTGACATTCCTACTTCTTCTGACTCAATCAGTGAGTTGGACAAGATGCCGATTAGCATAATCTTTAAGAAGCCCTCTTCTGGTCAAGTTCAAACTGCCGCTGCTCCAACCTCTGTGTCATCTGCTGAAGCATTTGCAGACTTCGTACTAGCTAGTGATGGCTCTGAGCGTGGCTCTACTGATAAATCTTTTGAACAGATTTTTGAGAAAACTTCAGACACTCAACCTGCTGATGGAACCAGTTATGTTGATGAGTCCTTGCTTGATCATGTCAAGGAAACTATGGAAACTCAACCTCTGATTGCAGAAATTTTAAATGAAGACTAACTTGCATCACTTGAGCAAACTACTGACACTCAAGTTGTTGATGAAGTTGCCGTTGAAGAGTTACTGATTTCAGGAGGAGCTTGTGCTGATGAAGGTGCAGCTACTGATACAGACCTTGCTGATGAGCCAACTTCAGACACTCACTACTCGGAGCCAACTGCTGACACTCAAATTATTCTTGCTTCTACTGGTGAAATTCATTTTCCCACCTATTCTGCTGATGTGATTCTAGTTGAGTCCACTGGACTGAGAGAGGTTGTTGAGTTGGGAGGAAAAGCTGCTGACAACACTACTGCCATTGATGCAATGATTGCTGCTGATCTACAGTTTGAGGAACTTCAGGGTGCTTTATTTGCTCCTGAGGAACCTCTACTTTTGACTGCTCCTGAGGCACAACCGGTTGTTGCTGATGAAGTACAACCAGTTGCTGACAGTGTTGCTGCTGCTGATGAGGAAAGCGCAGATTAGATAGATCTTGCTGACTATATGGAGTTGCCGGTCCTTCTGAATGAAGATGAAAGGGATTCTGCTCCACCTCCTGAGTACAACTGTGAGCTTCATGCCAAGGAGATGATGAGTTCAAACTGGTACACAACCAGCGTCTCTATTCCTACTAACAGTTTTGGCCAACAGTTGTTTCCTCTTCATCAACCTATCTTGTCGTTCCGATCTACGCTTCAGAGAATTACTTCTCCCTTCGGCAAAGAACATCCCCATTACACCAAACATTCCTTCCTTGCTGGTTCCTCTGCTACTGAAAAGATAATCTTCATGCCCTAGATTAAGCCAGATTTCAAAAGGAGAAAAGGGAAGGCTCCCCAGGTGTCAAAGCTCAAGGTGAAAAGACCTGTCTATGAACCTCTTTACTGCTTACCTGGGAGGATAAAGGTTGGAGGAAAAATTCACCTGCCTGGTCCCTCTCCTAAGGAGTTTTCCATCGTCATGAATGGTTGGATGAGAAAGTGCATGATGATCAACGATGAACTTCATGATATACTCGAATTCCGGGCTACTGATCCTCGTGGACTGCTGTTTTTAGTGAAATCTGCTGCTCTTGCCCTGACCTTGCCGATATTTTACCCAAGACAGCGTGCTGATCATTTGGTCTATACCTCTAGGATGATGAATGCCAGGTTAATGGCTATGATCCTTGAAGGACGGGCTTGTCTTAATCTACTTATGGCTATCTTTCTGTCAATGGAAGATAATGGTATTTTTCATTTGCTGGACGATCGTGCTGTTGTTATTCATCCTGATTTTCCCATGCCGATTCTACGTGCCGATGTATTTGCTCCTGACCTTATTGCTTCCACCTCTGTTCTGGATGCATTTCTTCTTGTTGATGCCGATGCTGCTTATGCTGAATTTCTTCAACAATTCATGCCTCTGCCTCCTGCTTCAATTCCTGTTCCTCTTTCTCCATTAATGATCATTCTTTCTTCTGATGATGAGTTGCCGATGGAAGATTCTGCTGTTGTGCTTATAGAAGAGGCTGACTTACTCAATGAAGATTTTGTGCCATCTCTAATGGTACAATCTGTCGAGAGTTTTGCTTTGCCGATTACCATTGAGAAACCAGTGGTAGTGAACAGCCTCTATGAATTCATCCGCTTTGAGGAAGGTGACTTTTCAAATCAGCAAGTGCCTGCCACTCGTGCTGACATCGGTGATATGGGCCTTTCTCTTGCCGACCTGATTAAGGAGACTCGTCAGGATCTTGCTAAGCGGCTTCTTAAGTCCAATCAGGAGGAGGAAAGTAGAAGAATCAATGACTTGAAGGAACTTCTTGCTGATAGAGAAACCAGGCTAGTTACTCTTTCTGAATCCTTGGGAACTACAAATTCCATTCAGCAGCAACTTGTTGATAACCATAGGCTGCAGATCAGAGATATGGAGAAAATTGAAAAAGTGTTATCTGTAACCAAGACTGCTCTTGATGATGCTTATCTGAAGATTGTTGCTCTTGAAGCCAACAACAAGATGCTGACTGAGAGATTGGAAAGTGCGCAGAGAAGATAACAGAGGAAAGCTGACAAAGAGGCTGCCAGAGCAAAGAAAAAGTCCAAGTATTCTGAATCTACATCAAAGTCTGCTGACCAGCAAGACGACCCTCCCGTGTCTTGAGTCAATGTAGCCAATGATGTAGATATCCTGAAGACCTTCAAAGATATATCCAACAAATTCTTTGCTAACATTTTGTTTTTGTGTATGCTTATGTTTATGTTATGCTCTTATAATATATCTGCTGCTATTCATGCTAACTTTGTTAATTTGTTTTGCAAATTATTATTTCTCTGCTGATCATTGCTATCAGCAATTCTTTTTCTCTTTCTATCTTATTTATTTTATTTTTATTTCGTTTACCTTTACTAAGACATCAAGTGTGATTTGGCTTAGGGAATGATAATAAATAGACATTCCTTATACATTCTTTTACTAAGCTAAGATAGATGTTCTTGGATAGGGTGATTGGACTTAAGCAATTAGGAGGAGATTGTTGTTCAAATATATGTATAGGACATAGAAATGCTTAATTCCAATCATAGTTAACACTTAGGATCCCCCAATTTTTATTAGAACCTTAATAAGGTACCTTTAGGATTCTTTGTGACCATCACAGGTGTATACCAACTCTTCATACAAGGCAAACCAGCTAGAGGAAGCAAATCGGCAAGCCAACATCAAGTTGCTGATTAACGCCAGCATTCAAGTTGCCGATAAACTTACTTCTCAGTTAGACTCATCAATCAGCAAGGACAGTCTGTACTTCACCGGTTGTCAGGTTTCATCGTTCTACCTTCAAGTCAACCTTACTGATTGTCTTTGTCCTTTCGTACTATCTTATCCGAAAGTATTTTATCTGCTCTGTTATGATTGCTGCGCCGTCTGACACATAGCTATTTTAGCTATACTCTGCCTCTACTTGCTTTTGCAGGTAACCGGTTGAGACAAAAGGGTCTTTACCCATCATACTTTTCAAGACATGCGTGTACTCCATATCTTCGCCATTAATGCTGAAGATACCGCATTTAATGCTCCTCAACCACCTAGCTGGATATTCAAATTGAAAGCCTTCTTCCTCAAGACTCAAGTCTTTAACTCCTCTTATAAATAGAGGACTTAGAGCATTGAAGAAGGTTGGTGATTTCAAGTGCATTGAAGAGAGTTGATTGTTTAGAGCATTCATTGAAGCTCAAACATTCTGTCCAGATAGTCATTAGATCATTTATTAGGACATACACTTGTGTACAAACTCATCAACATTGTAAGTATTCCCAAACTATATTATTCTAAGGAATACGTTGCTTGAGTTACTCACATACCCACCTGAGTGAGATAAGTTCTCTTGGACTTGCCGCTCAAATACACTTGGTCAGATTTGTATTATGATCCATTAGTGATCTCTAGAATTTAGTCTTTGTTTCCGGCAAAGCCGTACTTGTAATAGACTAGGGATATCTAATAGTGCTCTTAACCCAAATCCAAGTTCTGAGCAAACTTGGTAGAGGACATAGCAGTATTTACACTGTGAACCTCTCCAAATACTTGTGTCCCTTGTTACTTATTTTATCCTTGCCGGTTGGAACTCTATCACCGGCAAATCGTACTTGTTCTTACTGATTCATTGTCATTTCCTTTGATCAATCTCTTGAAACTGCATTGAACTTTTAGAAATCACTTTGTGTTTAAACCAAGCTCTCAAAACCATTTCATACTGATTTTGTGTGAGTTAAACTAAGTCATATCTTCTCCGCTGCTCTTACTGATAATAGTTTGCAAACTAATAAGTGATTTTGCTTTTATAAAGTGTTTCTTTGAATTTTTTTTAAAAAGGCTATTCACCTCCCTTCTAGCCTATTTTCCTACCAATTGGGCCTAACAGCTATGCTAGCACAAGAGCAACGAGACTCCATAAAGGAGAATGCCATTTATTTTGTCAGTCGCCGATTTCAAGGAGGTGAAAAGAACTACTACGTCTTGGAGAAGTCATGTGCAGCACTGGTTTGGGTTATTAAAAAGCTCAAACATTACATGGAAGCCTTTCCAATCAAGCTAGTAGCAAAAGTGGACCCGCTCCGCTACATCATCGAGAAACCTTTCATGTCGACAAGGATAGCCAAGTGGTACTTCATGCTCGCTGGCTATGATATCACTTACGTCACACTCAAATCCATCAGGGGGAAAGTGTTCAGTGATCAGCTTGCTGAATTTCCGTGTGACGAAGTGAAGGGGGAGGACATACAGTTTCCTGACGAGCACTTGGTTTGCACTACAACCGAGGAAAATAAGTGGCAACTTTTTTTCAATGGCGCCGCCAATAAGCATGGTTATGGGATAGGAATGTTGCTTGTCGATCCAAAGGACATCTACACTCCTATTGCAATCCATATTGAATTCGAAGCTACCAACAATATTTCCGAATATGAGGCATGTATAGCGGGGCTAGAAGCAGCACTAGAAATAAATGTCACAGAGCTAGAAGTATTCGGTGACTCCCTACTCTTTATCAATCAGACATCGGGTAAATGGCGAATCCAAGACCTGACCCTCCAACAGTATGGTCAGCACCTCGAGGAGTTGGTTGAATAGTTCCAAGACATCACGTTCAATTATTTGTCGAGGGACAAGAACCGCTTTGCCGATGCTTTAGCCACCATAGCCTCACTGGTCGAGATGCCCAAAGGAAAAATGGTGAAGCCCTTCAAAATTACAAGGAGGACTAGTCTGGCATATTGAATGAGTATTGAGATCAATGAAGTCCAAACAAACCCCCCGTAGTACACGGATATCATGAACTTCCTCAACAACGACACTTTCCCTGAGAACATCAATGGGAAATCTCGAGTGGCATTACAAAAGCTAGCTTCGAGATATGTGTTGATTGGGAACCGAGTCTACAAAAGACATCATCAAGGGATCAATCTCTTATGTGCAAATGAGACCGAAGCTCAAGAAATCATGCACGAAGGCGATTGTGGACCACACATGAATGGGATTATGTTAGTCAAGAAGATACTCCGTATTGGTTACTATTGGACTACAATGGAAAGGGACTGCATCGAGAAAGTAAAGAAATGTGCCAAGTGCCAGTTCCACGCTAATTTGCAACATGCTCCACCTTCACAATTGTACAACATGACCACACCATGGCCATTCTCTTGTTGGGGCATAGACATCATCGGCAAAGTCCATCCTACGGGAAGCAACGGACAGTCATTCATTCTAGTGGCCGTAGATTACTTCACAAAATGGGTCAAAGCACAAGCTTACTGAGTTCTCAACGCCAAGAAAGTGGCCGAATTCGTGAAGAATAACATCATGTGCCGATACGGTATCCCTCATTAGATCATCTTCGACAATGGTTCTCACTTCGAGAAAGAAATAGATGCACTTTTGGTTAACTATAAGATTTCCAAACACAAGTCATCCCCGTACCGCCCTCAAGCTAATGGAGCGGTCGAAGCAGCAAATAAGACAATCGAGATCATCATACGAAAAATGGCTTCAACGGGAAGGGATTGGCCCAAAAAATTACCACTATCATTGTGGGGCTACCGCACGTCAATACGGTCAGCAATGGGAGAAACTCCGTACTCATTAGTTTATGGTTCTGAAGCCGTACTCCCAGTCGAACTCGAGGTCCCTTCTCTATGGGTCTTACTCGAGAACCAAGTCAATGAGGTTGATTGGATGCAAAGTCGATATGAGCAACTAGCCCTACTCAACGAAAAGAGGTTAAGAGCGTTTGAACACACAAGGGATTATCAACAAAGAATGGCAAAGGCTTTCAAGAAAAAGGTGATGCCTCGAAACATCAAAGTGGGAGACTTGGCCCTAAGACAACATCCTCCCAATGCCATGAATCCCCTTAGGAAATGGGGACCCCGATGGATCGGTCCTTATGTGGTAAAAAGGAAACTAAGTGGCGGTGCAGTCCGACTCGTAGACTTGGATGGTGATCAATTGCCAAAGGAGGTCAACCTCGACAAGCTCAAGAAGTTCTACGCTTAACAAATGAAGACCATTAAAAAAAAAAAAACGCTCGCTAGGTTGAAAACCCACAAGGGCGGCCTAGGCAAAAATTAGAGCAAGTGCAAAAAAGAAGCCCGCTAGATTGAAAATCCGAAAGGGCGGTCTAGGCAAAAAAAAAAGGGTGCACACACAAAAAAAAATGGTATTCATTTGTTTGAACTACGGAGACTTGAGCCTCTCTACGAGAGGAACGTAGGCAACCTTAGGGTGCGGTCTAAAACAACATTTTCTACCCAATAATGTCATTACAAAATGCAATTTTTATTCATCTCTCAAATCATTTTGATCATTACAACGGATAATGTAGAGCAATAAAAGACATTAAAACAGTAAATCCTAACGAGTGGTCTATTTAATTGCAATCTTGGGGGTACTAGGAAAAATCAAATTTTCTCTTAGCCTTTGAAAGGCCACCCGAACTGCTCTCAATCCTACTCTTCTTGGGGGGTCTAGGAACACTGAGGCGGACCGAAACTTTCTGAGCAGCAACACGCCTCCGAGCATAAAAGTTATCCAAATGACTGCCGAAAGGGTCAGCCAGAATGTTGTGGGAATCAGCAGCGGCCTCCCTATATCTCAAAGCACTGCTGGGCTCAAAGTCTTTTCCTAGCAACTTAGTGCGAAGCACGTCAACCCAAGTGATGCCGCGATAAAGGGTGCCAAACAGATAATCCAGATAACTCTCGGGAAGAAAGATACTACCCCGATAAATGGGGGCGGAAGCCCACCGATGACGGTCATCTCCCCAAGCCGACTGAAGCTCCCCTGAGAAATTCGGACCCATGTATGAAACTGGACGAAGAGCCCCGCTCCTCGGGAAATGAATAATCTGTTGGCGGCCGAACTGCCTCAAAACCCGCTCCGGTTGGTAGAACGAAGAATCTCTCAGGCCGGGTAGGATCACATGCTCGAAACCCGAGGTCCATTCCACAAATGGACGGAGGCCCCAAGAGGGAGGACACCACTCAATGTCAGCCGATGACCGAGACACAAAGAATGTCTTCCAACCATCTTCAGGTAAATACCGAGTCAGTAGTTTCCTCCTATGAACAGCAAAAGGAGAAAGATCACCCTCCAGAGAATAAATCTTGAAATGCTCTCGAAGCGATACAGTCAAAAGTAAGGGGCTCCCCCATCTCATTTCACCTGTACGATGCAACTCATCCAAGCCGTGCAAGGTTTCCTCCACTATGAGAGGGATTATACTAAACTGTTACTCTTTTGCCTGCAAAATAATCTCAGCTAATTGAGCATCCGCAGTCCCGAGAGGTATCATGAACAGAACCTCGCTGAAAAGGCAAACTGCCATGGCGTTCCTCTTAGAGGACTGAACCGCCGTATCCTCCGAATGCAAACTGAAGAACATCGGCAACTCAGTTATATCAACCGCGGTGCCGTGCAACATCTTCCTTACATCTCCGACAGGGAGGTTCAACACATCGGACCAAGAATCAATCACTCCACGATGATATTTGGGGACGGCAATTTGACCCACCAGTGGCATGCCAAGAATGGCACCAAAGTCATCAACAGTTGGCACCATTTCATTCGCCGAGAAATTAAAGGTGTGACTGTCATAATCCCAGAAGGCTGCAGCGGCCTTCAACAAATCCCAATCCGATTTCAACATCTGAAGGGTGAAGAGAATTCGGAACCCGAAGTCTTTGACAAAAGCTTTCTTAGGATGGGTCTTGAAAGAATAAACGAAGATAGACAAGTCCTTCTCGTACTCACCAACAACCTCGGTACCAAGAGTGAAAGAATTGGATGCCATGGAAAGTGTGGATTTCAAGCAAAATTGAGCAAAGAAAAAATGTTCAAGAATGTCAGAAAATAGCTGTTGGGGGAATATGTTCGAACAGAGACAGATATTATAGCTGTTGGGGATCTTTTGGCCAGCAAATGTCAAGCCCCAAAATTCTCTCCCCCAAAAGCGCGCGCCTCTCGCCACCTACTTGGGAAGCGCGCGCGTTCCATATCCACTAGCCGGGGCGCCCGCCTCCTGTCTCAGAAATGCCTCAACCGGCCCTTGTCAAAAGAAGAAATAATGCAGGAACAAAGTCCTGGTATTCCCAAGAATCAGTAAGATCAGTATTCTTCATCAAAGCCACAAAAGCTCCACCCTTGGTGACACAGTTGGGCACACATTAATTTGGTCCGCCCCTAAGGCATGTCTAAATTGAAATAAGTTAGAAACTCCCACTAAACATTAAAGTAGGGCGTGTCTTTCCTTTCAAGTTAAAGTCAATCTCGACATCTCCTCTCTAAAGGGGAAATATCTTGTCGGTCCTCAGTCAACTGCGCCCACACCCCATAAAAGACATAAAGTCAACAGCAAATGCAGCTCTGAACAGCATATAGCTACAAGCAGCAATTTGGTCCACAGGGATCCACTGAAATCACCGTTTCTCAAGCAATGTAACGGATTTACTAACGGATTCGTCAGCAAGGGTTCACCAACGGACTCATTCAAAGGATTCAGCAATGGATTCATCAAATGGATTCACTAATGGATTCATCAATAGAGTTTACCAACGGACTCATTCAAGGGATTCACTAACGGATCCATCAAACGGATTCACTAATGAATTCGTCAACAAGTGTTCACTAACGGACTCATTCAATGGATTCACTAACGGATTCATCAAGCGGATTCACTACCGGATTCGTCAAAAAGGGTTCACCAACGGACTCATTCAAGGGATTCACTAACGGACTCATCAAGCGGATTCACTAACGGATTAGTCAATAAGGGTTCACCAACGGACTCATTCAAGGGATTCACTAACATATTCATCAAGCGGATTCACTAACGGATTTGTCAACAAGGGTTTACCAACGAACTCATTTAAGGGATTCACTAACGGATTCATCAAGCGGATTCACTAACGGATTCATCAACAAGGGTTCACCAACGGACACATTTAAGGGATTCACTAACGGATTCATTAAGCCGATTCACTAACGGATTCGTCAATAAGGGTTCACCAATGGACTCATTCAAGGGATTCACTAACGGATTCATCAAACGGATTCACTAACGGATTCGGCAAACAGATTCAACAAGCGCATTCACTAATGGGTTCAGCTGGCAGATTTACCAACGGATCATGTGTGAATACATGTGTTTGAATTTGGGATATTCATAGTAACATTAAAATTATGAGAGTCGCCACGCCGTTTTAGTTATAGCCAAAACATTGAAAAAAAGCATGTTAATGGGTTCGGGGGTCAAATTACAACAAGAGAAGAATATTGAACGTTATCACTCCTATTGCCCGAATTGATCGGTCTTTCTATCATGATGAATGTGTTAGTAATGTGTTAGTGTTTGAGACCGGATCCGAAGATTGCCTACGTTCCTCTCAATGTGAGAAGCTCAGGTCAGCGTAGTTCGAGAAGAATTTAGAATAGGCAGAAGAATCGGGATCATGCATAATGAGGGGGAATTACCTAAAGTTTAGGGTTTAGAAGTAGTTCCTAGATCATCCTCGGGTTGATGAACCCTAGATCATCATCGGCTATGAAATAACATGTAATTATGAAGATCGCCACCCTAAATATGGCATAAATAAGGTTTTAATCTAGAATATGATGAATATATGAAGAACATATATGAACATATGAATGAACATGCGAAGCATATGAAGAAACTATGAATAAACATGCAAGAACATGAATATTAAAGATCTACATTAGAAATAATGCAAGAACGTGAAGAAATAAGTTAGAAAACTTACCTATGTTAGCAAGAAATAAACCTTGATCTTCTTGGAGGTTTGAATGCTAATTAGAGAGCAAAATTGTGTTTAAGAACTCTCAAATTCGGATCCCCCCAATTATGAGGCAAGGGAGGTCTTTAAATAGGAAACTGATGGAGAGATCTGACGGTCAGGATCATCCGGAGCGGATGTGGCCGCGTGGCCAAGATGGAGGGAGGCGGCGGCATTGGCCGCGTGGCCAAGGTTGGAGCTTGGACGAATGTGGCCGCGTGGCCATCGTTGCTGGCTGACTTAATTTTCAAGCTAGGGTTTCTGCATAGTTTTAAGGAAACCATTTATTACCTATTTGATAGATTTTGTCATAAATGAGGTATTTCGGGAATCCGGAACAAGTCTTTGCAAGGTTTCTAATTCCTATAAAGTCCTTGTATTTTTTGGAAAGTCCTAATAAACTCATTTTCAGGTCGGGTACTAACAGTAGCCCCTCGGCGACGCTTCTTGCAAGGCAATGTGGGGTCGACGATAAAAGAAGGATCCGTCTGAAACATGAGTTTCAAAACAGATGAAAGGTAAGGGAACGGCTGAACCTTGACAGGCGACCTACGTATCCGCGGGGGAATCAAGCCAAACGTGGTTCAAATCTGATGGAAATTGGGAATGACTGTCCTCTGATGGGGAACAAAGTCTTCTGCTGGGGAAAATGCACCTGTTGGGGATGAGAGATGACCGCGTCGGTCGGGTGGCTGGACCTTTTCAGGTTTCCTACATATCCTCTGAGGAATCAAGCCGGTCGTAGTTCAGATCTGATGGGGAAATTGGGAATGATTGTCCTCTGATGGGGAACAACGTCTTCTGCTGGGGAAAATGCACCTGCTGGGGATGATAGATGACCGCGTCGGTCGGGTGGCTGAACCTTTTCAGGTTTCCTACGTATCCTCCGAGGAATCAAGCCGGTCGTAGTTCAGAGCGATTAGGGAAAAGCGAGCCATCGGACTTCAGCTAGGGATAATAAACCTACGGGCACTATCCTGTATGAAGAACGAACATTCGTTAGGAAATGAAGTCATTTGGGAAAAATAAAGACTACGTTGTCTAAATAATCCCAAGATGGAATGGTAAACGCAATCAGGATCACCAGGGCTCCTGCCGATTATGCTAACAAAACGCCGAGGCTTCTGCCAACCACGAGCGATCAAGGATACGTATGTCATAGAGGCGCCGAAGTCTCTACAATCATACGAACCCTAATAATAGATGCTGGACCTCTCGCAAACAGAAACGCCGAGGCTTCTGCTAATCACGATCGATCTAGGATGCGTATGTCATAGAGGTGCTAAAGTCTCTACAACCATACGAATCCTAAGCAAATATTAGGAAATGCTAAAATAATAGATGCTGGATCTCTCACAAACAGAAATGCCGAGGCTTCTGCCAATCACGATAGATCTAGGATGCGTATGTCATAGAGGCGCCAAAGTCTCTACAACCATACGAATCCTAAGCAAATATTAGGAAATGCTAAAATAATAGATGCTGGATCTCTCGCAAACAGAAACGCCGAGGCTTCTGCCAATCACGATCGATCTAGGATGCGTATGTCATAGAGGCGCCAAAGTCTCTACAACCATACGAATCCTAAGCAAATATTAGGAAATGCTAAAATAATAGATGCTGGATCTCTCGCAAACAGAAACGCCGAGGCTTCTGCCAATCACGATCGATCTAGGATGCGTATGTCATAGAGGCGCCAAAGTCTCTACAACCATACGAATCCTAAGCAAATATTAGGAAATGCTAAAATAATAGATGCTGGATCTCTCGCAAACAGAAACGCCGAGGCTTCTGCCAACCACGATCGATCTAGGATGCGTATGTCATAGAGGCGCCAAGTCTCTACAACCATACGAATCCTAAGCAAATATTAGGAAATGCTAAAATAATAGATGCTGGATCTCTCGCAAACAGAAACGCCGAGGCTTCTGCCAATCACGATCGATCTAGGATGCGTATGTCATAGAGGCGCCAAAGTCTCTACAACCATACGAATCCTAAGAAAATATTGGAAATGCTAAAATAATAGATGCTGGATCTCTCGCAAACAGAAACGCCGAGGCTTCTGCCAATCACGATCGATCTAGGATGCGTATGTCATAGAGGCGCCAAAGTCTCTACAACCATACGAATCCTAAGCAAATATTAGGAAATGCTAAAATAATAGATGCTGGATCTCTCGCAAACAGAAACGCCGAGGCTTCTGCCAATCACGATCGATCTAGGATGCGTATGTCATAGAGGCGCCAAAGTCTCTACAACTATACGAATCCTAAGCAAATATTAGGAAATGCTAAAATAATAGATGCTGGATCTCTCGCAAACAGAAACGCCGAGGCTTCTGCCAATCACGATCGATCTAGGATGCGTATGTCATAGAGGCGCCAAAGTCTCTACAACCATACGAATCCTAAGAAATATTTGGAAATGCTAAAATAATAGATGCTGGATCTCTCGCAAACAGAAACGCCGAGGCTTCTGCCAATCACGATCGATCTAGGATGCGTATGTCATAGAGGCGCCAAAGTCTCTACAACCATACGAATCCTAAGCAAATATTAGGAAATGCTAAAATAATAGATGCTGGATCTCTCGCAAACAGAAACGCCGAGGCTTCTGCCAATCACGATCGATCTAGGATGCGTATGTCATAGAGGCGCCAAAGTCTCTACAACCATACGAATCCAAAGCAAATATTAGGAAATGCTAAAATAATAGATGCTGGATCTCTCGCAAACAGAAACGCCGAGGCTTCTGCCAATCACGATCGATCTAGGATGCGTATGTCATAGAGGCGCCAAAGTCTCTACTACCATACGAATCCTAAGCAAATATTAGGAAATGCTAAAATAATAGATGCTGGATCTCTCGCAAACAGAAACGCCGAGGCTTCTGCCAATCACGATCGATCTAGGATGCATATGTCATAGAGGCGCCAAAGTCTCTACAACCATACGAATCCTAAGCAAATATTAGGAAATGCTAAAATAATAGATGCTGGATCTCTCGAAAACAGAAACGCCGAGGCTTCTGCCAATCACGATCGATCTAGGATGCGTATGTCATAGAGGCGCCAAAGTCTCTACAACCATACGAATCCAAAGCAAATATTAGGAAATGCTAAAATAATAGATGCTGGATCTCTCGCAAACAGAAACGCCGAGGCTTCTGCCAATCACGATCGATCTAGGATGCGTATGTCATAGAGGCGCGCCAAAGTCTCTACAACCATACGAATCCTAAGCAAATATTAGGAAATGCTAAAATAATAGATGCTGGATCTCTCGCAAACAGAAACGCCGAGGCTTCTGCCAATCACGATCGATCTAGGATGCGTTGTCATAGAGGCGCCAAAGTCTCTACAACCATACGAATCCTAAGCAAATATTAGGAAATGCTAAAATAATAGATGCTGGATCTCTCGCAAACAGAAACGCCGAGGCTTCTGCCAATCACGATCGATCTAGGATGCGTATGTCATAGAGGCGCCAAAGTCTCTACAACCATACGAATCCTAAGCAAATATTAGGAAATGCTAAAATAATAGATGCTGGATCTCTCGCAAACAGAAACGCCGAGGCTTCTGCCAATCACGATCGATCTAGGATGCGTTGTCATAGAGGCGCCAAAGTCTCTACAACCATACGAATCCAAAGCAAATATTAGGAAATGCTAAAATAATAGATGCTGGATCTCTCGCAAACAGAAACGCCGAGGCTTCTGCCAATCACGATCGATCTAGGATGCGTATGTCATAGAGGCGCCAAAGTCTCTACAACCATACGAATCCTAAGCAAATATTAGGAAATGCTAAAATAATAGATGCTGGATCTCTCGCAAACAGAAACGCCGAGGCTTCTGCCAATCACGATCGATCTAGGATGCGTATGTCATAGAGGCGCCAAAGTCTCTACAACATACGAATCCTAAGCAAATATTAGGAAATGCTAAAATAATAGATGCTGGATCTCTCGCAAACAGAAACGCCGAGGCTTCTGCCAATCGCGATCGATCTAGGATGCGTATGTCATAGAGGCGCCAAAGTCTCTACAACCATACGAATCCTAAGCAAATATTAGGAAATGCTAAAATAATAGATGCTGGATCTCTCGAAAACAGAAACGCCGAGGCTTCTGCCAATCACGATCGATCTAGGATGCGTATGTCATAGAGGCGCCAAAGTCTCTACAACCATACGAATCCTAAGCAAATATTAGGAAATGCTAAAATAATAGATGCTGGATCTCTCGCAAACAGAAACGCCGAGGCTTCTGCCAATCACGATCGATCTAGGATGCGTATGTCATAGAGGCGCCAAAGTCTCTACAACCATACGAATCCTAAGAAAATATTTGGAAATGCTAAAATAATAGATGCTGGATCTCTCGCAAACAGAAACGCCGAGGCTTCTGCCAATCACGATCGATCTAGGATGCGTATGTCATAGAGGCGCCAAAGTCTCTACAACCATACGAATCCTAAGCAAATATTAGGAAATGCTAAAATAATAGATGCTGGATCTCTCGCAAACAGAAACGCCGAGGCTTCTGCCAATCACGATCGATCTAGGATGCGTATGTCATAGAGGCGCCAAAGTCTCTACAACTATACGAATCCTAAGCAAATATTAGGAAATGCTAAAATAATAGATGCTGGATCTCTCGCAAACAGAAACGCCGAGGCTTCTGCCAATCATGATCGATCTAGGATGCGTATGTCATAGAGGCGCCAAAGTCTCTACAACCATACGAATCCTAAGAAAATATTTGGAAATGCTAAAATAATAGATGCTGGATCTCTCGCAAACAGAAACGCCGAGGCTTCTGCCAATCACGATCGATCTAGGATGCGTATGTCATAGAGGCGCCAAAGTCTCTACAACCATACGAATCCTAAGCAAATATTAGGAAATGCTAAAATAATAGATGCTGGAGCTCTCGCAAACAGAAACGCCGAGGCTTCTGCCAATCACGATCGATCTAGGATGCGTATGTCATAGAGGCGCCAAAGTCTCTACAACCATACGAATCCAAAGCAAATATTAGGAAATGCTAAAATAATAGATGCTGGATCTCTCGCAAACAGAAACGCCGAGGCTTCTGCCAATCACGATCGATCTAGGATGCGTATGTCATAGAGGCGCCAAAGTCTCTACTACCATACGAATCCTAAGCAAATATTAGGAAATGCTAAAATAATAGATGTTGGATCTCTCGCAAACAGAAACGCCGAGGCTTCTGCCAATCACGATCGATCTAGGATGCATATGTCATAGAGGCACCAAAGTCTCTACTACCATACGAATCCTAAGCAAATATTAGGAAGTGCTAAAATAATAGATGCTGGATCTCTCGAAAACAGAAACGCCGAGGCTTCTGCCAATCACGATCGATCTAGGATGCGTATGTCATAGAGGCGCCAAAGTCTCTACAACCATACGAATCCAAAGCAAATATTAGGAAATGCTAAAATAATAGATGCTGGATCTCTCGCAAACAGAAACGCCGAGGCTTCTGCCAATCACGATCGATCTAGGATGCGTATGTCATAGAGGCGCCAAAGTCTCTACAACCATACGAATCCTAAGCAAATATTAGGAAATGCTAAAATAATAGATGCTGGATCTCTCGCAAACAGAAACGCCGAGGCTTCTGCCAATCACGATCGATCTAGGATGCGTTTGTCATAGAGGCGCCAAAGTCTCTACAACCATACGAATCCTAAGCAAATATTAGGAAATGCTAAAATAATAGATGCTGGATCTCTCGCAAACAGAAACGCCGAGGCTTCTGCCAATCACGATCGATCTAGGATGCGTATGTCATAGAGGCGCCAAAGTCTCTACAACCATACGAATCCTAAGCAAATATTAGGAAATGCTAAAATAATAGATGCTGGAGCTCTCGCAAATAGAAACGCCGAGGCTTCTGCCAATCACAATCGATCTAGGATGCGTATGTCATAGAGGCGCCAAAGTCTCTACAACTATACGAATCCTAAGCAAATATTAGGAAATGCTAAAATAATAGATGCTGGATCTCTCGCAAACAGAAACGCCGAGGCTTCTGCCAATCATGATCGATCTAGGATGCGTATGTCATAGAGGCGCCAAAGTCACTACAACCATACGAATCCTAAGAAAATATTTGGAAATGCTAAAATAATAGATGCTGGATCTCTCGCAAACAGAAACGCCGAGGCTTCTGCCAATCACGATCGATCTAGGATGCGTATGTCATAGAGGCGCCAAAGTCTCTACAACCATACGAATCCTAAGCAAATATTAGGAAATGCTAAAATAATAGATGCTGGAGCTCTCGCAAACAGAAACGCCGAGGCTTCTGCCAATCACGATCGATCTAGGATGCGTATGTCATAGAGGCGCCAAAGTCTCTACAACCATACGAATCCAAAGCAAATATTAGGAAATGCTAAAATAATAGATGCTGGATCTCTCGCAAACAGAAACGCCGAGGCTTCTGCCAATCACGATCGATCTAGGATGCGTATGTCATAGAGGCGCCAAAGTCTCTACTACCATACGAATCCTAAGCAAATATTAGGAAGTGCTAAAATAATAGATGCTGGATCACTCGAAAACAGAAACGCCGAGGCTTCTGCCAATCACGATCGATCTAGGATGCGTATGTCATAGAGGCGCCAAAGTCTCTACAACCATACGAATCCAAAGCAAATATTAGGAAATGCTAAAATAATAGATGCTGGATCTCTCGCAAACAGAAACGCCGAGGCTTCTGCCAATCACGATCGATCTAGGATGCGTATGTCATAGAGGCGCCAAAGTCTCTACAACCATACGAATCCTAAGCAAATATTAGGAAATGCTAAAATAATAGATGCTGGATCTCTCGCAAACAGAAACGCCGAGGCTTCTGCCAATCACGATCGATCTAGGATGCGTATGTCATAGAGGCGCCAAAGTCTCTACAACCATACGAATCCAAAGCAAATATTAGGAAATGCTAAAATAATAGATGCTGGATCTCTCGCAAACAGAAACGCCGAGGCTTCTGCCAATCACGATCGATCTAGGATGCGTATGTCATAGAGGCGCCAAAGTCTCTACAACCATACGAATCCTAAGCAAATATTAGGAAATGCTAAAATAATAGATGCTGGAGCTCTCGCAAATAGAAACGCCGAGGCTTCTGCCAATCACAATCGATCTAGGATGCGTATGTCATAGAGGCACCAAAGTCTCTACAACTATACGAATCCTAAGCAAATATTAGGAAATGCTAAAATAATAGATGCTGGATCTCTCGCAAACAGAAACGCCGAGGCTTCTGCCAATCACGATCGATCTAGGATGCGTATGTCATAGAGGCGCCAAAGTCTCTACAACCATACGAATCCTAAGCAAATATTAAGAAATGCTAAAATAATAGATGATGGATCTCTCGCAAACAGAAACGCCGAGGCTTCTGCCAATCACAATCGATCTAGGATGCGTATGTCATAGAGGCGCCAAAGTCTCTACAACCATACGAATCCTAAGCAAATATTAAGAAATGCTAAAATAATAGATGCTGGATCTCTCGCAAACAGAAACGCCGAGGCTTCTGCCAATCGCGATCGATCTAGGATGCGTATGTCATAGAGGCGCCGAAGTCTCTACAACCATACGAATCCTAAGCAAATATTAGGAAGTGCTAAAATAATAGATGCTGGAGCTCTCGCAAACAGAAACGCCGAGGCTTCTGCCAATCACGATCGATCTAGGATGCGTATGTCATAGAGGCGCCAAAGTCTCTACAACCATACGAATCCTAAGCAAATATTTGGTGAAGAATGGAAATTTTAAGGGGCTTTCCATTCCCAAAGGTATCGAATATCAGTCAAAACAGCGCTAAGGGCACCTAAAATGAATCAAAGGGGAATGTACTAGGGGTAAAACTGAAATTTTGCATGTGGAGGCAAAGATGATGGATTGTTATGAAGTCGCAAACGGGATGAACTCTCGGGGAGTCACAAAGGTGATAGACTCTCGGGGAGTCCCAAAAGTGACGGACTCTCGGGGAGTCACAAAGGTGATAGACTCTCGGGGAGTCACAAGGAATCTTTGGTGAGTCACAAAGGCAAATGACCTTTAGGGAGACACGAAGGAGATGGACTCTCGGGGAGTTGCTAATATGGGAAACATGATCTGGTTCCGTTTATCCTAATTTAGGAGGGGATGAGGCTACGAGCCATTGAGACCAAGGTGTTAGGTAAGGGACATTTTTCTTGGTTGCCTAGAGGTAGGACCTAAGGCTCTTTTAAGGAAAGGGAATAAGGAAGATGGTGGTCTCCTAATATTGAGATAGGGATGCCAAAGATGTCACGGCTTCTTGGGCTTTAGATTATGTCTTGGAGATACTGTGGGTTTCCTAGGCTTACAGGCTAGGGATAGGAGTTTATTTAAGCATGAGGAGAGTATTCTATCCTAGGCTTAGTGTTAGGGCTTGGAAAGGTTGAGGTTTGGGAACTTCCTAGATGTTAGGGTTTCGAACAAGGGTTTGGAAACTGGTGTTTAAGGACCATGACTCTACTAGGTTTGGGACTAGGGTTTAGGAATTTCCTAGGTCTAGGAGGCTAGGGCTTGGAGTTGTGGTAGGCTCATAGGTTGCAAAGGCGTTGGCTTTTAGACATAAGGCTGGGAGTTGGAAAGGTTGTGACTTCTTAGGCTTGAGACCATGGACCGTTGGGAAGAGGGATTGCTTTTGTGGAAGGTCCACTAAGCTTGATGTTAGGGTTCACCATTTTCTGGGATTGGTGACTATGGCTTAGAAATGTTCGTGGTAACCTAGGCTTTGGGCTAGGTTTTAAGGCTAAGGACTGTAAACTTCCTATATTTTGAGACTAAGGTGAAGGAATTTCCTAGGTCTAGGACTAGGGTTTGAAGGGAATGTTGAATCCTAGGCTTGATGATAGAGTTTAAAGAGGATAATTTCCACCTAGGCTTGAGGCTATGGTTTTAGAAAGAGTGGGACAACCTAGGTTAGAGGCTAGGATCTGGAGCGAATGCGAGTACCTAGGCTCGAGGCTAGGGTTTAGAGCGAATGCGACTACCTAGGCTCGAGGCTAGGGTTTAGAGCGAATGCGGCTTGCTAGGGTTGATTATGTTTTGGACAGGGCATTGTATCCTAGGTTTTGGGTTAGGGTTCAATAAGACGGGGGATTAATATTGTAAATTTCCTAGGTTTCGAGACTAGGGTTTCGGGAATTTGGAAATGATCTTGCATGCGGGGCTTTGGAAATTCCCTAGAACTTGGGCTAGGGTTAAAGAGGATGTTGCGGTTTCATAGGCCTAAGGATATGTGACTACCTAGGCTCGAGGCTAGGGTTTGGGGAGAACGCGACTTCCTAGGTTTGAGGCTAGGGTTTGGAAAGAATATCGACTTGTTGGTGTTGGTGCCCTAGGCACGTTTGTTGAACGTTGTAAGTTATCATGATAATAAAGAGATAATAAGATTATTATTATGGCTCGTGTTTGCTTATAATAATCTCCGTCCCTAGAGCTTCTTAAGCACTAGTATAAAGGCTAAATGATCATGGGATGATCATGTTAGATTTATGGGTACTTGTTTGGAACAAGGTACTGGACATGACCCGCGGTATGAGATTTATGTCATGGTCGATGTCATATATAAATCTCATATTAGTTATGTCATTTGAATCCTTAGACATGAAGTTATTATAGTCTTCCACTTGATGAACATTATGTTTGACATATTCAAACGCTGCCTTAATACGGTAGTTATAAAGGGTATGATTGGCATGATTGGATTCACGTAGGGAAGAATAATAAGCCAAATGGATTTGTCCTCTTCGGAGAGATGTCAAGCTTGGGCCCCTCGAAGGAATGATGTTGGTGAAATGTTTGGCCAATCTCAAATGGATTGATTGGATCAATGTCATTTGGATTATCAACATATTCGGGATCGAGAAAAGTATTGAACAATACAAGTTGACTTATTGACCATGACTTGTGTTCAATGACATCGTGGACAAAGGGATTATGACATGTTCTAAAAGGAATGCGAACTTGTATCTAGTTATACTATTTGGGTAGGTATGACGGTTTGCTAGAACCTAATCATATCTTATGGAATCATGTTTGAGCCCATTGCCAACTTAGTATAATCCTAGAGGGTCACACACAATAGAACGAATCTTAAATAAAAGGACTATATTGGCATTTAAGGTCGGAGGACTTCCAAGGAATTTCTGGAAAGTTCTGGGCCTCCTGGTCAACCAAGCGGGCGCTTGGGTTACACCAGGCGGGCGCCTGAACAAGCCGGAAAGGAATTGGACTTTTTGTCCAAACAAGCGGGCGCCTGGGTAGGACCAGGCGGGCGCCCGGTATACCGATTGGAAATTTCCTAATTCGATTAGGAATGGTTTTTGACACAAGTTACCTATTTAGAATAGGTCTTAATTGTGTATAAAAACACCAATTCGGCCAGACCATATTGACTAGTGCTTTTGTGAGTCTCAAAGAGTTTGAGAGAGATTTTATTTTGTTCTAAGATATCATCGATTGAGGAACAAAATAATTCACAAATAAATTCCATATAGTTCTTTATTAAATTGTGAAAGCGTGTTTTACAATTATTGGTCTAGCAACCAAGATCAAGTGTTCTTGATATTCGTTCGTGGTGTGGATACCGCTAGAGGGTGAAACTTATCATCTTCAAAGTTCGTGATTATTGCTATGATCGTGATCAAGTTTTCAAGTCTCTATCGAATTCAAGGTTGCAAAATCAAAGGCATCAAGGGTTAGTATTCTACTATTCATATTGTTGTATTTGACTTAATCATATGAATGGATCTATGGGCTCTGGGTTTCATTAAATTTTAAATGCTTAATTCCGCTGCGCATGTGACTACGAAACCCAACAGTGGTATCAGAGCCCCGTTCATGTTGATTATTTCAATACATAATCATGTTGTGTGTATATAAATTGTTTATGTGCCTAGCATGATTTGAATATTGGGATTATGATGTTTATGTGGTCTATGCGTTTTATGTGGTTTATTGTTTTATAAACTTTAATCGCACTGTTCAATCGCAATTAAAATTAGGGTGGATTTAAAATTGTTTGGATTATCAATTTTTGATTGGATCAAAGCTTTGATATTCTAAGGATTTAAGAATAAATCGTTTATTCAAGGTTTTGATGATCATGGTGATTCGATCACCAAGAACACCAAATCCTAATTGAATCGGGAAAAACAATTTTGAGATAAATTTTGGAACTTTAAAAATTTGGATTTTTCGCAAGGGGTCCGACCGGACCCAAGCCTTGACCCGGCCGGACCTAGGGTTTGGCGCGGGGGTAGGGTTTGAGTTTTGGGTGTGGATCTTGGGTTTAAATCTCCTATTTGTTTTAGTCTTGTGATTCTAAGATTAGTTCAAGGTTTGGATGGTTAATCTACGTTCATCGAGATTGTGTTTCCCAAACTTGATCGCAATCAAGGTTTCAAAGATAAAACGAAATTAGAATTATGAAGAGTTCAAAATTGCTAAAATTGAGAAACAAAGTTCTTGATTCAATGATTGGAGATCCATGTGGAATTGTGAATGCAATTGGCCTACGTTCATCGAGACCATCTATTGCTTAGTTTCGGCCACATGGACTACTTTCTTGGGTTCTTGAATTAGTGCGGAATTGTGGTTGCCAATGGCTTAGTTCGGCCGCACTTCTTGTTGTCTTGATTTGGAGATGATGACCAAAGTTCAAATAATCTCATCCTCATAATAATAGAGAAACTAATGACACATAAATATTATGCTTAAATTAATGGAGATTAATTTAGTGGCTAAACTTGATGCGTAACATGTTTATCTTGTGTGCTCATAAATGTGTTGTATGCTATATGGTGATGAACCTTCAAGAAAGTTTTAAGTCCTTTTGCCACGCCATTATTAAAACACTTGTTAGTGCATGGGTGATTTTAATGTGGGTTTGCCCTAGCGAGGTGCATTAACTTTATCTATGTATGAGCAAGATGGATGATGTGGGCATGCCCTAGCGAGGCACATCAACCATGCGTTTAAAATGGTTGGACTTAATAAGGCGTCAAAATAGTTTTGGGCCTAGGCAAAAGATGAGATTAAACATGCTTTCGAAATTGGATCTCTAAGAATCATATGAGATATGATTGACAAGAAATTGTCTACCTAATTAATTTGATTTTGAGCGGTCCGCCTCCGTGGACTCAAAGTTAAATTAAAGTTGGATCTTAGCCCAATATCAAAAGAGTCTCATGAAAGGATCTAAGAGTCATATGGGATATGATTGACAGGGTTGTCTACCTAATTAATTTGGTTTTGTGTAATCCGCCATAGCGGACTTAAAATCAAATTAAAGTTGGATCTTAGCCCATTTAAATTATATTATACATTGGATGTGTAAGAAGGTTATATAATTTAGTGGGAGTATTTTTGGAAAATACATTATTTATCTCTTTAATGAGATTGGTACTTGTAAAATTTTGGAAATTTTGCATAAGTTGTAGATGACAACTAAAATCGTTGCGATTAATCCCTGTTAAGGATAAAGCTTCAAAAGAATGGCACAAACTTCATGGATTGGATCCTGAGCCTAAGAATGGTTCTAAGGCAAGAAGTACATTCTTGATGGGCCTATTCCTAAAGAACCCAAAGCCGGAATAGACAATCACAAGAATCATGAGTATGATTCTAGGAATGTGAGTTGTCTTATGCTCGCGATTATGTGCTCAAAACTCCAACAAAGTTTGGAACTTGTAGAAGCCTATTAGATAGGCGTGGAGTTGACTTACATGTTTCAAAGAGAAATCTAGGCAAGAGAGATATAAAACCATTATTGCATTCACTTCTTGCAAAAGGAGTAAAGGGCAATAAGTGGAACCTCACATGCTTAAGATAAAGGCTACGTAGAGCATCTTGAGAAACTTGTTTGTCCAATTGGATTGGAGCAAGCCACGGATCTCATTCTTGATTCGTTGTCCAAAAGTTATAATTACTTTGTGATGAATTATAACATGCTTGGAATGAATAAGAACCTCTCCGAGTTGCATGATATGCTGAAAAAACTGTGGAGATGAAGATGGTGGAGAATGGATTCTCCAATGCTCATGGTTCATGATGGAAAAGGAGGCCAAATGCCAAAGGAAAGGTAAGACAGATTTGTCAAACCTAAAGGAAATAATTATGTTTAAAATAATAACTCTAATTGATGCAATTTGGTAAAATGGCAATTGGATTGACCATTTAAGATTGTAGTCAAAATTCTGGATGATCAATAAAAGAAATGGTAGTGGGACTACTGCTTGGAAATATTTATGTTATAAATTAATCTTTCTAAATTTAATTATTGGGTATTGGATGCCAGAATAATTAGTAAATTGAAAGACTACTTTTAGTAACGGTTGATCTATGAGTGGTAATGATGCAAGAGTTGCAACATTATTCATAGAACACTTGTAAAGTGGCTTTACTAATGAAGTAGGAAATATTATTTTGTTATAAGATAATGAAGGATATTCATTTCTTATTTGGAATAAGAAAGGTGCTTTATTTATTATGATTTACTTCATTGTGTTATCATATAAATAAATTTTATATCCTAAATCTTGAAGAACGAAATAATAACTGAGACTATAACATAAATAATTAAAATTCTTTATGCATTATTGTTTTGATCAAATAAATGAGAAATGCATATCTAAAATTCCATGGGACGGAGTTTTAAGTCATATGATTTGGAATCACATGATTTATGCAAATCTTATTTACTTGGATCAAGACATCTTTTACTATGATTGGTAAAAAGGCTAATGTCTTAATTGACCTAATACATTTCGATGTGTATGGTGCATTAAGAAGAAATGCTAAAAGAGAATTTTGGTTATACTTGGTAAAACTATTCAAAATTATGATTGGATCATGATGATGAATAATTAAACCAAGAATTTGACAGTCATCATTAAAGTTGTGAAATGGTTTCACAAATTAACTTCACTAAGAACATCATTCTAAATGATATGTCTGCGTGGAAGTATAAGAACCTTATTGGATACGGTTCGTTGGATGACAAAGTTAAAATGATCTTCCATTATTCATTTTGGGGTTATGTATTTAAAACTGCTATGATTATACTAATCTGAATTCCATTAAGAGAGGTTAAATGGTGAAAGAAAACTTGGTTTGTCTTTCATAAAGATTTAAGATGGTGAGACCCTTTTTGAAAGGAGTTGTCTGGGACACACTCACATTTAAATCTAATAAATATACTTTCATGGGATATCCTAAGGAAACTTGAGGATAATAATTTTACTCATAAGAAACAAATGGTTTGTTGACTATGATGATACTTTTCTAGATAAGTGGTTTATCTCTAAAAGAATCAGTGGGAGTAAAGTGTATCTCGAATGGTTCGAGACCTAGAAAATATATTTTAACCTGAGATGGAAGTTGAACAAGTTTTCACAAGGGTTGTGAAAATCCGTTCAAGATATACAAGTACTTGCACACATGATAAAATACAATCTATTAGAAGAAATATTGGATATTTCGAGATAGAAATATTGAGGTAAAGTTCATTTAGAATGAAGTATTTACCACCTATCAAAGATGCAATATCAACTCCACAATTAGATTAATGGCTTGGAGTCATAAAATCTAAAAGGCAATTCATGTATAATAAACAAGTTTGGAACTTGATCATTCTAACCTAAGGTGTAAAAACCAAAGGAGATGAATGACTTTTCTTGGAGAAAAATGTTACATGGGTAGCAAGAAACTTATTAGAATTTTCATAGTCACATGTTCATATTTGGAATATGAAATTTGACAAAATGATGTCAAAACAAGCGTTCCTCAACGGGAACTCACTTAAGGATGTATTGGATACAACCTAAAGGTCTTGATAGTCAAGAAAATTCTAAAAGGTATGAAAGTTTCGAAGATTCATTGGATGTATTGAAGCAAGCTTTTGGGAGTTGGAATCTCCGTTTTGATAAGTCATAGAGCTTGGCTTGATCAAGAACGAAGATGAATCTTATATATACAAGAAGATTAGTGGGAGCATGGTGCTATTCCTTATCTAATATGTGGATGACATATTGCTCATTGGAAACGACATTCCTACACTTTAATCTGTAAAGATTTGGTTAAGAAAGTGTTTCGCAATGAAGAATATGGATGAAGCATAAGTCATTGGCATTAAGATCTATAGAGATAGATCAAGGAAGCTAAATGGTTTAAAGCCAATGTACATACATTGACAAAGTCATAAGAAGATTCCGCAAGGAAAATTCTAAGAGAGGACATTTGTCAGTGTTACATGGATTTTCTCTAAGCAAGACTCAATGTCCTAAAGACAAAAGATGAGCATGAGAAAATGAATGAGATATCATTTGCTTCGGCAATTGGATCCATGATGCCATGATAAGTACTAAGCCGGATATATCTAATGCTTGGAGCATAACGAGTAGATATCAATCCGACACCGGTGAGATTCACTGGATGGCTATGAGAGCGATTCTTAAAGTACTTTAGAAGAACTAAAGATTCGTTTATGATCTATGAAGGTATGGAAGATGATCTCGGATGCATGCTTCCAAACCAACAAAGATGATAATAGATCGCAATCAGGTTTTGTGCGTATGTCAAATAGTGGAACTGTAAGTTGGAATGGTTCCAAGCAGAGTACAGTCATTAATTCTGCGACTAAATCTAAGTACATTGCCGCATTGGATGCTGCAAAGGAAGCTGTTTGGATTAAGAAGTTCATTGGTAAACTTGAGATGGTTCCTGGTATTGCTAAAACCAATAGACCTTGTTAGTAATAATAGTGGTGCTATTGATCAAGCAAAGGAACCAAGAGCACATCCTAAATCCAAACACATACTTTGGCGTTTTCTTATCGTTTGAGAAATCGTTGATAAGTGAGACATACATATATGCAAAGTACCTACTAATGGTAACGTTACGGACACACTAAACAATGGGACTACCACAAGCTAAGACATGATGGTCATGTTAGGTCTATGGGTATTGGATACCTAGGGAATTGGGCCTAGCGCAAGTGGGAGATTGTTGGTGTTGGTGCCCTAGGCACGTTTGTTGAACGTTGTAAGTTATCATGATAATAAAGAGATAATAGGATTATTATTATGGCTCGTGTTTGCTTATAATAATCTCCGTCCCTAGAGCTTCTTAAGCACTAGTATAAAGGCTAAATGATCATGGGATGATCATATTAGATTTATGGGTACTTGTTTGGAACAAGGTACTGGACATGACCCGCGGTATGAGATTTATGTCATGGTCGATGTCATATATAAATCTCATATTAGTTATGTCATTTGAATCCTTAGACATGAAGTTATTATAGTCTTCCACTTGATGAACATTATGTTTGACATATTCAAACGCTGCCTTAACACGGTAGTTATAAAGGGTATGATTGGCATGTTTGGATTCACGTAGGGAAGAAGAATAAGCCAAATGGATTTGTCCCTCTTCGGAGAGATGTCAAGCTTGGGCCCCTCGAAGGAATGATGTTGGTGAAATGTTTGGCCAAACTCAAATGGATTGATTGGATCAATGTCATTTGGATTATCAACATATTCGGGATCGAGAAAAGTATTGAACAATACAAGTTGACTTGTTGACCATGACTTGTGTTCAATGACATCGAGGACAAAGGGATTATGACATGTTCTAAAAGGAATGCGAACTTGTATCTAGTTATACTATTTGGGTAGGTATGACGGTTTGCTAGAACCTAAACATATCTTATGGAATCATGTTTGAGCCCATTGCCAACTTAGTATAATCCTAGAGGGTCACACACAATAGAACGAATCTTAAATAAAAGGACTATATTGGCATTTAAGGTCGGAGGACTTCAAAGGAATTTCTGGAAAGTTCTGGGCCTCCTGGTCAACCAAGCGGGCGCTTGGGTTGCACCAGGCGGGCGCCTGAACAAGCCGGAAAGGAATTGGACTTTCTGTCCAAACAAGCGGGCGCCTGGGTAGGACCAGGCGGGCGCCCGGTATGCCGATTGGAAATTTCCTAATTCGATTAGGAATGGTTTTTGACACAAGTTACCTATTTGGAATAGGTCTTAATTGTGTATAAAAACACCAATTCGGCTAGACCATATTGACTAGTGCTTTTGTGAGTCTCAAAGAGTTTGAGAGAGATTTTATTTTGTTCTAAGATATCATTGATTGAGGAACAAAATAATTCACAAATAAATTCCATATAGTTCTTTATTAAATTGTGAAAGCGTGTTTTACAATTATTGGTCTAGCAACCAAGATCAAGTGTTCTTGATATTCGTTCATGGTGTGGATACCGCTAGTGGGTGAAACTTATCATCTTCAAAGTTCGTGATTATTGCTATGATCGTGATCAAGTTTTCAAGTGTCTATCGAATTCAAGGTTGCAAAATCAAAGGCATCAAGGGTTAGTATTCTACTATTCATATTGTTGTATTTGACTTAATCATATGAATGGATCTATGGGCTTTGGGTTTCATTAAATTTTAAATGCTTAATTCCGCTGCGCATGTGACTACGAAACCCAACACGACTACCTAGGCTTGAGGCTAAAGTTTGGAGGGAATGTGACTACCTAGGCTCGAGGGTAGGGTTTAGGAAGGATGTGGCTACCTAGGATCGAGGCTAGGGTTTAAGAAGGATGTAACTTCCTAGGCTTTAGGCTAGGGCTTGGAAGGATGTAATTACCTAGGCTTGGGGCTAGGGTTTGAGAGAATGTGATTACCTAGGTTTAAGGCTAGGCTTCGGATAGAAGGTGACTACCTAGGCTTGAGGCTAGGGTTTAGAGAGAAGGCGATTACCTAGGTTTGGGACTAGGGTTTAGAGGAATGCGATTACCTAGGTTTAAGGCTAGGCTTTGAATAAAAGGTGACTACCTAGGCTTGAGGCTAGGGTTTGTAGAGGATTAAGCAACCTAGGCTTGATGATGGGGTTGAGAGAATGTGACTACTTAGGCTTAAGGCTAGGGTTTGGAGACCGAAAGCATTTGAAGGTTTGTCTTGGTTTAGACCGGGCAAGTTTGAGGTTTAAGAGTGTTGCGGTTTGGGGCAGGTGAGCTTGATACCTCATGGCTGGATAGGCTCGATAGGTTAGACCTAGGCTAGAGTGCTAGGGTTTAGCTAGGGTAAGACTCAGACATGTGTTAAGGAGACCGGGGCCTAATGGAATGGTAGGCGTGAGATCTAGGAGATCGAAGGCTAGGTAGGGTAGCGTTGGGACATAAGGCTTTCAAGCGGGTAAGTCTTTTGTCCTAGAGAAACCGCGTTATGGGTTAGGACCAAGCAGGTTTGAGGTCGGCCAAGGTGCAACGGATTGGGATTGGATGATCCTAGTACCTAATACGCATGTCGGGCTTGGATCCTAGAGTGTTTGAAAGTTTAGGCTAGGTGCGAACCGTAGGTGCAGGAAATGGTTTTGGATATATGACCATGTTGGCGCTTTAGGTAAAGGGATTGAGTGTCCAAGACTTTGCTTGAGTACAATAGGTACCTTAAGTTGGATTGGGTATGCTTTGGTCTCGCGTGACCAAGCTCGTTTGGCGATTGCGAAGGTGGGTTTGGTATGGGACTAAAGGTGTTAAGCGCATGATTTTTTACTGGACGGGTTTTGATATCTTTATGGCATATCACGGTACGCGGGAGGTCCTATGCGTTCGAGCACGTTTGAGGTTTGGACTCGTGGGGAAGAAAGGTTTGAGATCCATGGAGTTCAAGGGTGGACCTTGTAGGTGGTGAGGTTTAGACTTGGCTCGGATTAAGTAGGTTAGAGACCTAAGTGGTTGAAGGTCAGACTAGGAAGTCTTTTGAAGCTAAGGAGTGACACTAGGTTTAAGAGTGGCAGGGCCATGGTTTGGGTATGACAGTATGCGTATATGGCATTGTTTTGGTTGGACCAAGCAGGCTTGGGAACTAAAGAGTTCTAAGGGTCGACATCTAAGGTTATAGACCTAGAGGGTAGACAGTTTTGTGATCTAAAGGGTTTAGGAGTTGAGACCTGAGATGTGAGTCGGATATGCTAGAGACCTATAAGGTAGGTGTTTGGCGGCCTTGTATGGACTTGGGATCTAAGGGATCGTTCAACAGGTTAGACTGGGTAGATCTAAGAGGCTGGACCTAGGATGATAAGAGAGCTATGGCCTAGATAGGGTAAGGACGAGTATGTGTTGGTAGGTTTGAGATCTAGGAGATCGGGTAGGCTTGGGACCGGTAGGTTCGGGACCTAATGGTTCATCCTAAGGACTTGGCTTTGGCCAACCGGTTTAAGGTTTGAAGGTCTGGGTAGAACCGGTTTAAGGCCTAAGGGGTCATGCTACAAACTTGCGGAAGGTCGAACTAAGGGGTTATGATGTAATCTAGGTAAGACTCACCGGGTAGGTTCGGGACCTAAGGAGTTATGGTGTAACCTAGGTAAGACTGACCGGGTAGGCTTGGGACCTAGAGAGTTGAGGGTTTAGTCCTAAAGGTTCCCTAAAGTGTAGGAGATAGGGTAAAGGACCGAGTCAACTCTGGGAATCACATAGATGGGTCCCAGATGGACCGAAGATGTTTTTACCATTTTGTGGAGACCGAGAATGCGGGTTTATAAACAAAGTGTCGGGGAGGAGAAAACATTATGAAAGTGTTATGATCTTATACAGATGCCTTATAATTAATTATGATTCTAATCAATTCAAATAGGTCGTCGCGTGCCGAGTTTGACGATGAGGGGTGCCCTTCTTCTAAGTGTATCCTTGTTGACGCCTCGGTATTCTCTGGGAAACCACATAGTCGACCCATTTCGTTGGGGATTATATAATTTGGTGAGCGGGTACCCTCCCTCCTTTGAGAAACTCTACGTCAAGCTTGATGATGAGGGATGCCCTTCTTCTAAGTATGTGCTTGATGAAGCCCCGGCATTCTTTGAGAAACCTTATGGTCGGTCCTTTATTGTTAGGGAAGCCCCAGTTGCGTAGAGCGGGGTATCCTCCCTCCTTTGAGAAATCCTACGTCGAGCTTGATGATGAGGAGTCCTCTTCTTCTAAGTATGTGCTTGATGAAGCCCCGGCATTCTTTGAGAAACCTTATGGTCGGTCCTTTATTGTTAGGGAAGCCCCAGTTGCGTAGAGCGGGGTATCCTACCTCTTTTAAGACTCACCCTTTTTTCTGCCTAGACCGCCCTTGCGGGTTTTCAATCTAGCGGGCATCTCTTTTGCGTCATTTTTTTTTTGTTTTTTTTTTTTAAATCATTCAGTCGACTCAAAAAAGGAAAAAAGAATTGTTTGAAAACATGCGGGGGCATTTTGGGGAGAGTAAGAGAGAGAGAGATAGTACTCACATTTTGACTCTTTGGGTAACTGAGGGTATATATGTACAAAAGGGAGGAAGCCCCTGCTTTGACAGAAAGTAAGTGTTTAGCTCTTTCCTAGATTGTAGAACGGAAGACTTGTCGAGACATTTGAAAATTGTTTATTCAAGATTCTCATTTGATTGCTCGAGAATGGACCTCGTTGATTAGTTAATGAGTTATGGTTAAATGGTAAACAAGTAGCCTCAAATTAATAAATGTTTTGATCAATTGTGAGTGAAGAAGTCAGGAGTAGAAATATGGGGGAAGAGAGAAGAGAAGGAAAATTGGCTACGGGGTGGGTTGTGTATATTTTGGACCGGACCCTAAGGTTGCCTACGTTCTCCTCAATGTGAGAAGCTCAGGTCCGCGTAGTTCGGGGATGACCCGCTTGACGATGGTGTCGGGTTTTGAGTTTAGGGGTGTGAGGTTCATTTGAGGTGAGTTGTTCTGTGTAGCTCATTGCGGTGGATTACTCCTTTGTAGTTGTTGCAGTGGATTGCTCATTCGTAGTTGTCATGGGTTGCTGCCGTTTATCTACTTTGTAAGGAAAGAAAGGAAAATAGAACATTTGAGGTGAAAAGAAAATGGGACTTTTACTTTTCCATGGTGATAGCCCCTTCTATTTTTCTTTTTTTCTTTTTTATTTTATCTCTTTGTGCACACCCTTTTTTTGCCTAGGCCGCCCTTTCGGGTTTTCAACCTAGCGGGCTTCTTTTTGTGCAATGCTCTAACTTTTGCCTAGGTCGCCCTTTTGGGTTTCAACCTAACGAGCCATATATATATATATATATATATATATATATATATATATTTTATATTTGTACATGAAACATTGGGCGAGACAAGCCCCTAGTTTGCTTTCGCCTCTCTCGATTGCGAGGTAGCTTCCTTATAGTTCAAGCGGCCTTTTGGTGGCGGCGGGCATCCTAGCCCCTTGATTTTCACCGGTAGAGCTCCATTGGATTATCACGTGCACCAATGAATGACTTCGTGCACTTGTCTTATATTTGCGATGGAATACGGACAGCCACAGTGTAACGGCATGTAGTACTCATGATGGGAACAAACCAACCCTTTAAATTGTGGCAGCATGGATGTCTATTTGATGATGAGCAACCGCAGTCCATTTCTTTGTCACGACCTTATAAAAAGGGGTCTAATGGTGGGATGAGAGGCGTATGAGGATAGTGTATGGGAGAAGGTGTATATAGAGAGTGTACATGAAGTGTGTATAAGGGGTGAGTGTATAGAGAGAGTGTATAGGGGTAGAATGTAGAGAGAAGGGAAAGTGATTCGTTCATCCCAATTGATCGAAGCATTTGTTATTTGAGATTAATCGTTTACTTAGTTATGTGAATGGTTTGTGGGTCCATTTACCTTTTAATGAGTCGTCATTAATGAGTAAGATTAAGATTAATTCATCATATAAAGATATAGCAATCAAGCGAAAATGGTGAATAAGACAATTTTCATGAAATTGATATATGCAAGCTTATGTCTCAAGTCTAGAGAGAAAAGAAAAGAAATAAAGACCTTTTTATTGGAACTAAAAGATTTAAACTGACTAGTCCGGGGTGGACTTTTACTTAAAGAAACAAAAATCGTCCAAGGTGGACTTTTGACTAAGGACACTCTAGAACCTACGAAGACTGAATGACCCTTTTCTTTTCTTTTATTTAAAGGAGGTAGCCCCAATTTCCTCTTTTGCCCATGCCCATGTATTCCGTTGGCGGGTGATGGCTCCGCTGTCAATGAGGCTTTGAATCTTTCTCCTCAATTGGACGCAATCTTCGGTGTCATGCCCAATGTACTGGTGGTATTGGCAGTGTTTGGAGGGATCCAAGCATTGCTTCACCCTACTTGGTTCATAGTTGATCAAAGGAGACAACTTGCCAGCTTGAACTAGACTTTTGAAGAGTTTGGCTAACGGCATACCCAAGTCATCGAATTCGCGCTCGTCCTTCCTTTCACGAACTGTCTTTGAGGGTGACTTAGGTACCGGCACCCCTTATTGATGAGTAGTCATAGGAGGCATCCCGACGGGGACAGTCTGTGGCGGCCCGTATATTTGAGGAGCGTACGGGTGTTGACATTGAGCAAAAGGGAGAACTCGACTGAGGTAATCATAAACACCACGAATGTCAGACAAATGGCGCCTCTCGATATCTCTTAGGGTCTTATGCATCTCCTTCTGAAAGTGTGTTGCTTGCTCGTTGAGAATGGCCTTAAAGTGGATTGCTTGTTCATCGAGGATGGCTTCGAAGTGGGATGCTTGCTTACTGAGAGCAGTACCGGTGTAGAGGATTGTCTCGGGATCTTGGGTAGCAGCTTCAGTTGCAACTTCGATGTTCCTTGCAGCCGACATGATGCAGAACTCTATGTCATGAAAGAATTAGATTCGTATTTAATGATAAGGCATCGTTATAAGAATCATTTTTTGGAAAAGAGTCGGTCTCCACATTTTTGAAATGCATTTTGGTAAAAAATTGAAAGTATGACCGGGCCGAAGTTGCCTACGTTCCCCTTATCATGAGGGAGAGGTCCCACACAATAAGAGGCTCAGGTCGCCGTAGTTCGAATCAAGTTAGACTTTTAAAAAGAGGTGAGAGATGACCATAAGGGTCGAAAAGAGGGAGATGACTCGGTCTGTAGTCAAGCATGGGTGAGGAAGACCTATAGGAATCGGGTAGGGTTTGACTTAATATTTGACCTAAGGTTTGACCTAATGTTCGAGACAAGAAATGGTTCAAGCTAGGATGCGACGATAATGGTGGGTTGACCTAGATGGGTAAAGGATAGGTCGACCTAAATGGTGAATGAATCAAGATAGCGGGTTGTAGCGGTTTGCCTATGGGATGATCTAAGCGGGATAGACATGGTTTGACCTAAGCGGGTCTAAGGTTGACCTATTCGGGTTGGTGGACTAAGGAAGGTTGGATATTGACCTAGATGGATCCAAGATAGGTAAGTCGACCTAAGCGGGTCACGTGGTGACCTTGACGGGTCAAATGTGAAGGGGTAGTTTTAGCCTAAGACGGACAAGTTGACCTAAATGGGTCAAGGATGGTGTGTGGACCTAAACGGGTTGACCTAGGTTGGTCTGGACGACGGTGGGTCAAATAATGACCTAGGTGGGTCATTATGACGGCTTGACCTAAGTGGGTTAGGACCAAAGGTAATTGGGTTCACCTATGGAATCAAAGATTGACCTAAGAGGTCGAAAACGGATAAGGTTGACCTAGGAGTCCAAGTTTGAGCTAAGAGGTCGAAGGTGATTGGGTTGACCTAGGAGGTCAAAGGTTGACCTAAGAGGTCAACGGGTGATAATGTTGATCGAGGGGGTCAAAGGTCGACCTAAGAGGTCAAAGGTGGTAATGTTGACCTAGGATGATGAGGTTGACCTAGGGGGTCAAAGGTTGACCTAAGAGGTAAAAGATGATTAAGTTGACCTAGGGGGCAAAGGTTGACATAAGAGGTTGAAGGCGGATGAGGTTGACCTAGGGGGTCAAGGGTAGACCTAAGAGGTCAAAGATGATAAAGTTTACCTAGGGGATTAAATGTGATAAGGTTGTCCTAGGACGTCAAGGGTTGACCTAAGAGGTCGAAGGTAGACAAGTTTGACCTAGGGGGTCAAAGGTGATAAGGTTGACCTAAGGGGTCGGAGGTGATAAGGTTGACCTAGGTGGTCAAGGGTTGACCTAAGAGGTCGGAGGTGATAAGGTTGACCTAGGAGGTCAAGGGTTGACCTAAGAGGTCAAAGGCGGATGAGGTTGACCTAGGCAGTCAAGGGTTGACCTAAGAGGTCAAAGGTGGATGAGGTTGACCTAAGGGGTCAAAGGTTGACCTAAGAGGTCGAGGGGTGACCTAAGAGGTCGAAGGTGATAAGGTTGACCTAGGAGGTCAAGGGGTGGTAAGGTTGACCTAGGAGGTCAAAGGTTCACCTAGGGGGTCAAAGGTTGGCTTAAGAGGTCAAAGGTAGATAAGGTTGACCTTGGAGCTCAAAGGTTGGGAAGGTTGACCTAGGTGGTCAAAGGTTGACCAATGAGGTCAAAGGTAGATAAGGTTGACCAAGGGGGTCAAAGGTTGATGGGATTTTGACCAAAGCAGGTCGAGATGAAGGGTAGACCCAAATGGATCGCAATGATGGGTAGGTAACCTAGAAAGGCCAAGATGAGGAATTTTGATAGATGGCCCAAGGGGTGAGCGATGGACCTTAGAGGTCGTCTAGATGCAATGCACATTTTATTTTGCGAAAAGTTTTGCATTTATTTACATCCTAAATGGTTGGTCTAAGGAGTGCCCTAATCTCTATGTGTGGGTTGACACGGGTAAGGTAAAAGGTTCCCACCGCTCGCGGAACGTACACGGTGAGTGGAGTAGACGAGTGTCTCAAAAAGAGGGCGGCAGTAGCGCACAAATTCCTGCACATCGAATACTCCGGGTAATGGGGACCTGTGCAGTGCAGACACGGACTAGTGGTAGTGTGTGGCAAGAAACTAATTCTTTTTAAGGATAAAAGAGAGAAGTTTTGAATGTTTGAATGATGCTATGCAATGCAATGCATGAGAAGGAAAATAATGTACAAGGGAGCATAGCAGAGTTTTGTTTGACCCTAATACTAAGGCGAAAATAACAAAGGTACAAGGATACAAGGTATATACAAAGTACAAGTATCAACAAAGTACAAGTATTAACATTGCGAGGTGCATGGGTGCATGTGTAAACATGGCAAGTATGTGAGGTGCATGTATAAACATGGCAAGTGTGTGCATGTGTAAACATGGCAAGTGTGTGAGGTGCATGTGTAAACATGGCAAGTGTGTGTGAGGTGCACGTGTAAACATGGCAAGTCTGTGCATGTGTAAATATGGCAAGTGTGTGCATGTGTAAACATGGCAAGTGTGTGCATGTGTAAACATGGTAAGTGTGTGTAGGGTGCATGTGTAAACATGGCAGGTGTGTGTAGGGTGCATGTGTATACATGGCAGGTGTGTGTAGGGTGCATGTGTAAACATGGAAAGTGTGTGCATGTGTAAACATGGCAGGTGTGTGCATGTGTAAACATGGCAAGTGTGTGCATGTATAAACATGGCAGGTGTGTGCATGTGTAAACATGGCAAGTGTGTGCATGTGTAAACATGGCAAGCATCATGATGTGACGAAAGTTAGACCCACTAAGTTTGAAAAAGTTTCAAAGCAGTCCCCAGCAGAGTCGCCACTGTGAATACGTGTGTTTGAATTTGGGATATTCATAGTAACATTAAAATTATGAGAGTCGCCACGCCGTTTTAGTTATAGCCAAAACATTGAAAAAAAGCATGTTAATGGGTTCGGGGGTCAAATTACAACAAGAGAAGAATATTGAACTTTATCACTCCTATTGCCCGAATTGATCGGTCTTTCTATCATGATGAATGTGTTAGTAGTGTGTTAGTGTTTGAGACCGGATCCGAAGATTGCCTACGTTCCTCTCAATGTGAGAAGCTCAGGTCAGCGTAGTTCGAGAAGAATTTAGAATAGGCAGAAGAATCGGGATCATGCATAATGAGGGGGAATTACCTAAAGTTTAGGGTTTAGAAGTAGTTCCTAGATCATCCTCGGGTTGATGAACCCTAGATCATCATCGGCTATGAAATAACATGTAATTATGAAGATCGCCACCCTAAATATGGTATAAATAAGGTTTTAATCTAGAATATGATGAATATATGAAGAACATATATGAACATATGAATGAACATGAGAAGCATATGAAGAAACTATGAATAAACATGCAAGAACATGAATATTAAAGATTTACATTAGAAATAATGCAAGAACGTGAAGAAATACGTTAGAAAACTTACCTATGTTGGCAAGAAATAAACATTGATCTTCTTGGAGGTTTGAATGCTAATTAGAGAGCAAAATTGTGTTTAAGAACTCTCAAATTCGGATCCCCCCAATTATGAGGCAAGGGAGGTCTTTAAATAGGAAACTGATGGAGAGATCTGACGGTCAGGATCATCCGGAGCGGATGTGGCCGCGTGGCCAAGATGGAGGGCGGCGGCGACGTTGGCCGCGTGGCCAAGGTTGGAGCTTGGACGAATGTGGCCGCGTGGCCATCGTTGCTGGCTGACTTAATTTTCAAGCTAGGGTTTCTGCATGGTTTTAAGGAAACCATTTATTACCTATTTTGATAGATTTTGTCATAAATGAGGTATTTCGGGAATCCGGAACAAGTCTTTGCAAGGTTTCTAATTCCTATAAAGTCCTTGTATTTTTGGGAAAGTCCTAATAAACGCATTTTCAGGTCGGGTACTAACATCATGCCACCTCCTCTATCAACAAAAGCCGCTCACACAGGGAGCGCACCCCTATCTCTCGCATTTTCAAATTCCTACTTTCATCGAGTCTTTGCTTTTTCTTAGTGAAATCCTCGGCGGGTGTACTTTCTTTCGTCGACGCGTTTTGCTTTGCAATCCACGTCGTCGAGGGGCTCTGTAGACACCCCATCTTGGACCGCTCACCCCGATTGCACGTTTGATCTTGTGTTTCCCCTAATTTTAAGTGTTTCTCGTTAGTTTCTGTTACTTCCATTAAGTTCCTGATTGACTTCGTTAAGTCCAGGGACTAAACTGAATAACAGGGCTGACTTTCTAGTCCAATCTGTCAAAAAGGCCATTTTTGAGTCGTGCGCCTCCGACCATAGGAGCCAGACGCGCGCGCCTTCGGCCCCCGAGGTAGAAAGCGCGCGCCTCTGGGCGTCTTTTACAGATTTCTGTCAAAAAATCCCTCCCTTGCTCATTTTACATGATTTTGCCCGGGAAAGATTTCTTGGTGACTGAGTTTTGGCACCAAAAACATAAGTTTTACAGCTATAAAAGCCTCCCTTCTCCACCATTTCAAAGGACCGAAAAATCTCTTCTCTACAAAAACTATACACAAATCATTTCCAAGACATTTTCCAAAGCAATTCATCAAGAGGTGTTTGAAGTCACTTGAAGTTTAGGTAAAACTCCATTTTCCCCTTCTTCTCTACTTCATCTCTTCTCTCTTTCTTTTACTTTTGATCAAACGTGCAATCACCCAAACCATTTTGGGACATGACACCAAAGGCTAATTCACTTCATTGAAGTTAGTCAAGGAGTTATCTCCCTACATTCCAAAACCCCCCCTTTTAAAACCCCTTTTATTATAGTCAAGAATAGGAAGAACATTATTTTACATATGTAGACTTTGAACACGCAAGACCAACATTAGTTGGGCGAGATGGGTGTTTAAGTACTTCCCATCTCGTAACCTAACCCCCGAACCTCATAACAAGAATCTCTGTTTTCGTAATCAAACTTAGGCTACACATTAGGTTTTTCTTATGTTCCTCTAAAACATAGGTGGCGACTCTACAAACTAAAACACGATTAGACATCCTAGGATCCTTCCACCGCTCTAGCCAAGTAGTGGGATCTCCCGGGGTATCTACACCCAAACCCTCAAAATCAATTTCCACCCGACTTGTTTCAACGGTTTAACCAAATGGCCCTCCAGCAAACCAAATGTTCACCCAACACAATGAAATGTATGCCCATCATAACCAATTCTACCCCCAAATGACCCAAAACTTCAACCACATGTCACAAAATTTTACTCAGTTTCAAACAGAAGTTCGAGGTCGATTGGATGGAATTGAAGGGACATTGGCAAATATGGAAGGGCAAGTGAATTCCATCTACAACTATGGAGTCAATCATTGGGACGGCTTTCCACCACCACCACCACCATCTTTGTAAGTATCATCCCCCGCCCCCATTTATCATTGTCTAATTTTCTTTAAAACATTAGGGACAATGTTTGTTTTAAGTGTGGGGGGGGGGGTAGTATCTATTTGATGTTTTTTTAATGTCTTTTTACCATGTTTAATAGTTTTTAGTAGGTACTATATTATCTTTTTCTTTTTATTATGAAAAAAAATAAAAAAAAATTGTAAGGGTAATGTCCCAATTTTCTCAAAAAAATAAAATAAAAATAACCCAATGCTCCCATATATGATGAGATTGTTATTGATATCTTAATTATCATTTGACTAAGTAAAACTTTTTCTTTCTAACTTTTACTTCTTGAAAAGTTTGATAAAAATAAGGACAAATTGCAACTTAGTTACCCATGTTTTGCCAATAGTTGCAATGTGGTTCCCAACATTGTAAATTTTGCAATCTCATAACCAACATTGTCAATTTGTTGCAATCCAATGTAAAATCAGTTAAAAACTAACTTTTCATTAAAAAATGATTTATGTGCCTCGCACACGAATTAAAAGGGCAAAATAGACATTTAGTAGAATGAAAATATTAAAACCCTACAATTATGAATAATACCCATTTTATTTTTTATATCCTAATTCTAGATCTGGGAAACTTCTCACCCCTTCCTTCCCTATTTCATTATCTTCACCCTCCCTCCCTCCCTTTACCCTCGCCGGAAAACTTTAAAATTTCCGTCCTCCCTCCTAAACCTCGCCTGAAGATATCTTCTTCAACCCAAGCTGTGTAAGTTTAATCGTCTTCCCCTCACCACTCGATCGGCTCCGTCTGTGCTCCTTTCTCAGTCCCCCGCCCCTTGCCCGTGCTTCTCTTAGTTGTTGTTTCTTCCATCGATCGTTCCTCTGCTAGAGTCTTTTCATGTAGTTGTCGGATCTTCCAGATCTTAATCTCGATTTTGATGGTTTGTTTTGTTTTTTGGTTTTCAGGTTGGATTCAGATCTGTCGGTATTGTTGGTGGTGGTTGCCGGAGTTTTGGAAGAATGGTGGTGGTGGTAGAGTTTTGAAATCGCCGGAAATAATGGTTACGCCGTTGATGTTTAAGAAAGGAGGTGGTGGGTGGGACGGGAAGGGCAGGGCTTTGGAATCATGGAATTGGTGAGATTTTGTGTTTGGGATTGACGAGAGAGAGAGAGAGAGAGAGAGAGAGGAGATGATGAAGGGGTTATCATCTTTTTATTTTTCTCCACTTTCCCCTTATTTTCATTAATATCTCATGTAAGAAGATTTTATAATAAATTTCAACCTATTAAGCATAGAAATTTCAACACATTTATTTAATCCTTTTTATTTTTTTTTCATTAAAAATGTATAAAAAATTATTATAAATAAATAGTATTTGCGCTTTTTTAATCAGAAATGTCCATTTTGCCCCTTTAAAAACCATGTGCGCCCCACATGTCTTAGTTTTTAACGAGAGTTACATTTTTAATGGAATTTATTTCAAATTGCAACAAAATGACAAACATGGTTATGAGTTTGCAACTTTTACATTGTTGGGAACCCAATTGCAACTATTGGCAAAACATGGGTAACCAAATTGCAATTTGCCCTAAAAATAACTTAGGATTTTATTGGATGGTAAATATGAAACTCCAAAATTAGTATAGATTTATAAAGTTTATTAAGTAAGAGCATTACTTTATTAATGAATTTTTGGGTTTTTCAAGTTGGTTACCTATACTTGTGAATACTTTGGATCATTCTTGTGCATACATCACAAAAACACTCATTTCTATTCTTTGAAAAGATATACATTCATGTTATGCACTTTCCGAATCACAAGGCCCTTCACTTAAACCACCTTTCCATTTCCACTTTCAAAGGCTAAATAAATTAATATAATCTTCTCGTAAATTGTCCACTCAAATATCTAAATGAACAAATCATTATAGAGTGTGACAATTTAAAACCAAGAAACTCAATTGCCACGTTTAACTAATATAATCTCTAGCCTTTTCCACTATCATCCTCCACCCCTATCTTTGTGATTCAAGGTGCATAACAAAATTATGGACATCTTTGTTAAAGAATAAAAGTCATTGTTATAATTGATGAATTCCAAGCATGAAAGATTTCTTCACAAAGCACTCTAAAGAGTGAATTTATTTACAATCCATACTTGTAACCCATAAATTCATTTGGCTATCTCCATATGCTTTTACTTGATAGAATTTATTCATGCTATATTAACATATAAATTTTCTATCTATTCTCCAATATCATCCTACGTTCTTTTTCACATAACACTATTCTGAGGGAGCATTGATGACATTCCTTATTGTTCTTAAATTTGTTATTTACACTCTCTTCTTTACGTCAGTTTTTAATCTATAACTTGCTTAGGGACAGGCAAGATTCAAGTGTGGGGGAGTTGATAAATAACAAATTTATAGTCATTTATAGTATTTATTCTAGTCATTTTATCTTAGTTTTAGCTATTTTTAGTCCTATTTTAGTTTGATTTATTTAAATACACATGATATAATGCACTTGGTAGTGTTTATCATTTCAGACAGGAAATAGGTACACTTTTATGGCTTTAGACATGATTTTTGGAGCTCTATGGAGCAAGGGATGGAAATAGGAGCTTGGATAAAGAAAATTGAAGAAATAAGGTTCAGCACAGTGTTTGCATGGCCGAGTCTTATGACTTGCACGGCCGTGCATTATGGATCGAAAAGTGAGACAATCTGTAACTCCAGATCGGCCGCTCCACTTCCTTGACTCGCCCGAGCTGCACGGCCGAGAACCTTGAGCTACACGGCCGAGCACCTTGAGCTGCACGGCCGAGCACCCCTGTTCAGCGACTTTTCAGATTTCTCCAAAAGGCACCTTTTCAAGAAACCATCCGGGAAAGAGCACATCTCTTGGTCCAAGGCCTATATAAATGACTAGAATTCAGTAGTTTAGATATCTAGAAATCTTTGTAAAGTTACTATAGCAAAATTCTTAGTTCAAACATCATTTATAGTCAGATTTTGTGAGAATCATTTGAGTGTTCTTGAGAGAAATATTCTGAGATTGAAGCAATAATACACCAAGTTTATTTTCAGTCATTTGTCTCCATTCCCGATCTGAATAAGTATTTCTTATCCCTTTATTATCTTGTATGTCTTATTCATCTTTTATTATCATTTTAAAACAAATGGCTTGTGAGTAATCCTCCTTTTTCTTGGGGTTGGAAACTCATTCACATGTCTTCATCACTTTAATTCATGCTCTTCTTTTCTACTCTTCATATTAAAACAATTTATTCATATCGTAGCTAAAACGCCTACGACCATGATGACGTCCATGATTTGTATGAACTTCAGTTAGTCAAGAGAAGTACCTAGAGGAGAATCTTGACTAACGGATTCATATGAAGTAAACTGTGTTTCTATTAATCACGAGAGTAGATTAATGGCCTAGGGATGGTCCTTGAGTGGAAAGTACGTGGAATTTTCATAAACATTAATGGGTTCTTACTAATTATGGGCCATCGAGAGATAGGGCATAATTAGTATGAGAATACAAATGCTACTTGCTTGATCGTGAGAAGTAGCATAGGCCTAATATACCATCCTTGTTTTAAATTAAACTTTAATCTAACAATAGCATGATTAATCGATGAATATATGTTGTTTGAGTCGCAATCCTGAGAATTCCTTAAATACAAGAGTTTTCAATCTAAAGTTATAGTATTTGCAATTTATTTCTAATCAAGTGACAAACAATTTATACCCTCCAATCATTCTTTTTACTATCCTTTTTTTAAAGCAAAAGTTTTATAAAGTAAACCCTGTCCTTGTGGGATCGACCCGCATTTGCCTTTATCTATACTATATCTACACCGTGCACTTGCGGTTTATAAACTAAGCCGTGCATTTCGGCCTAACATGAGGCTCAAAGACCCCAAATCATATGTTGTCCCGGTCATTATGTCGCCCCCAGTTCAGTCACAAGAAATGGTCCCAATACTCACGAATGCCTCTTTTCAACAAGTACCATATGCTTACCCGGATCCAACTCAAAACACTGTACAAACTTTCACTTCCTTTATCGAGATGATGCAATATGTAGGGGCCAGGACAAATTTCTCATATTATGGTTTGGGAAAAGGGAAAGCTCCATTTGGGTCTGATGTTTCTGTAAATGAATTTGAGTGTGAAATGAGACCGTTGTTTTCCAAATTCCGTAATCAGAACTTGTCTTCAAGAAATACTTCCAATGATCAAGTGACTGCTCCATGGAAAATTAAGATCAATTCAAGGAGGTCCATTCCCTATGATAGGCACTTTGACGAACTGGATGCTCCTATGTCTGTAGTCTTCAATGACCTCATGGATCAAGGTGTGATGAAACCGATTGAAGGATACAAGCCACCAACCAAGCTATGGGATCCTACTGCCTACTGCTAGTATCACCAACCGATTGGCCATGACACTGACAACTGCTTCTATCTCCGGCATGTTATCCAAAGCCTCATTCATGAGGAGGTTATCAAGAAACCTACTGCTGCAGTAAACATGTCATTTGATGAATTTGGTGCGCCTATGTCTAAGATCCTGCGTGTTCTAATGAGTCACGATCTCATAAAAACCTTAGAGACGTACCGATCCCCCCAGCCATTACCTAAAGGATGGAATTCTCTTGAGTCCTGCCAGTACCACCAATGGCTAGGACTGTTAGTACCCGATCTGAAGATTTAGGACTTCCTAGACCTTTAGATATCTCTAAGGACATTTTAGGTAATAAAAACCTGACAGGGACTTATCCGACAGATTCCTAGAGTTCTTGATAAACGAAATCGCTTCTAGGTCGAAATCCATCAGGATAATGGACAAATCCCGTGAACAAACTAATAAGGATTCGATGAGATCTTGATAAGCACGGAATTAGAGGATAGCCACCGTATGGAAGAGGGACCACAGTACGGCTTCATCATAGCCGTGCGGCCAGTATGTCTTTTCTCAGTTTTTTCCCTATAAATAGAGCCCTCCTCTCAGCCTATTGACACACCTCTCATCTACTGGAAAACCCTCACAGAAGCTCTTCCCAGCCTCTCTCTCTCTCCCTCTCAAAACCCTCTCAAACCCTCTCTTTGATCTTGCTTTGATCATCAAAGAGATTCATCACCGCCATCAACTAAAGGAATGAAGATTCAACCTTCGAAGCCTCTTTAATCGGTTTGGTAACGCATTCTTACTACTTAACTGTTTAGATCTATTATATTCATTCATATATTTCTAGATCTAGGGTTTTGTTCATCGTTCGTGTTCTTGACCGATGATGATCTAGGGTTTCCACGAAACCCGCACTAGATCTAGGTCACATATTACTTACATAATGCTATATTTAGGGTAGCGATCTTCATTTTTATGTGTTCATTCATATGTATTCATGATATTCTTATTGTTATGCTAGATCTAAGTCTTATCATACATTATTATGCTAGACCTAGGATTGTAATCCCTAATGTGCACATGCCATAGCCAATGATGACCATAGGGTTTCATCAAACCCTAATATGATCTAGGAACTACTTCTAACCCTAATATTCCCCCTCTATATGCATGATCCCGCTTCATCTCTCCCCATTCTAATTCATCAATGAACTACACCGACCTGAGCTTCTCATGATGAGAAGAATGTAGGCAATCTTCGGATCTGGTCTCAAACACTAACACACACACACATACAAATTGATCATGATAGAAAGACCGATTCATTAGGCAATAGGAGTGATAACTGTACATTCTTATTCTATTGTAATTTGGCCCCCGAACCCTATTATTCTCATGTATGGTTTTCTCAATGTTTTAACAACAAATAAAACAACGTGGTTTAGACACCCCATTTTGAACTCAAATTTATGATTACACTACTCTCATGTCTCGCCTTCGTGTTTTGATGAAAGCTCGTCAGTTTCGTCATGTTTCGTTAAGTTTTTAACTGATTCTGTTAGTTCTAGGCTTAACTGACAAACGGAACAGCTAAGGAGGGCAAAACTGTAAATCTGCACCTAAAAAGAGATCTCTTGTACCAGAGATCGATCGCTTGTACGAGGGATCGATATCTTATATGAGGGATCGATCTCTTGTACAAGGGATCTCCTCCAGATTCGAGTATTTTGCAGTTTCTTTCTCCGTTTCGACCACTTTCTTCACCAAATCTCTCCTAATCCGGGGAATATCTAATAGAAAGCTTCCTAGGTGATTTCCTACCTCATTTAACCTCTCCAAATAAGGACTCTATTTCCTACTAAACTTAGAACTCCTCTTCTTGGTCCCTAAGTAATCCAATACCTATAAAAATAGTCTTTCACCACAAAAGGGGTTAACAACCCTCTGATCACTCTCTCCCAAAGGAATCCTGTTTTTACTCCTCCCTCACACCAAAACACCATCAAAAACTCATCCTTTCAAACCAAAATCATCATAAAACTCTTGGATCTTCAAGGCCTTAGTCAAGGCTATCAATTAGAATCTCAAGGACGCTTTTGATAAACTCCTACGCTTTCAATCTCTACTTCTCATCTCATTGTTTGTTTTAGAGTAGTGTAACCCCATCAAAAGGATCAGCCTAGAGCCTCTCCAATCCATGGAGATGGTCTCGAAGCACATGATCCGACATTCCAATAATTAAGAAATTAATTATTAGCTTTACTTGTTTAATTGTTTATTCTTTATTTGATTAAAAACACCTAAGCAAGACCAATCCTAGATTAGGTGGATTGGGTGCTCCTTGACCTTCCCAATCCATAACTTAACCCCCGAACTCAAGAATCTCACGGTCCGTGTTCCGTTCAACAACATGGTGACGACTCTCAAATCAAAAAGGTAAAGCGAGGATGTTCTTTCTCGGATGCAAACAGTGGCGACTCCGTTGGGGACTAAATTTAAGTGGGTTAGACTTGCGTGCAAATTAGGTGCTTTTAATCTCTGTGATTTTTTGCTAATAAATAAAAAATTTCTGAATTTTTCTATGATTTTTCAGACTGCTCTATTTTGAATCTGTTCTGTTCTGAATCTGGGGGTCTGAACAGGAATGTCTCGTACGAGACATCTATGTCTCGTGCGAGACATCTCAAATCTCTGCCGCCAAACACTTTGTCAACTTGGGAAAATTTGGGGTTTACTAATAATTGCCTAATCATTAAACCAATCATTACCTCATCATTGCCCCATCATTAAGCCATTTAAAAAAAAAAAAAACTGGCGGCTGGTAAAAATAAATAAATAAATAAATAAATAAATTGCAGTTTGGTCCCTGAGTTCCAGAATATTACAGTTTGGTCCCTGCACTTCTAAAACTGCAAAAAAGTCCCTATTCCAGAAAATTCCAGAACAGCCCCAAATTTTCAAAATTCCAGATCAGTCCCTGGATTTAAAATAAAAAAAACTTTTGTTTGCTTGTATTTACTCCGTCCCTATATGTGCAATAAATTATTTATGTCATATACTCCCTCTGTTCCAGGTAAGTTGCAACAATTTGACTTTTTTTTTGTCAACATAATTGAACTTTGACCAAACATTGATGTCGATATAATCATTGTAATGAAATTTTAAAAAATGTTATTGACAAATCATTAAGTGATTTATCAATAACAATTTTTAAAATTTCATTGTGATCATTAGTTTGACACCAATGCTTGGTCAAAGTTAATGTATGTTGACCATAAAAAGTCAAATTGTTGCAACTTACCTGGAAGGAGGGAGTACATGTTTTGTTTTTGCACTAACATCTTTTGCAGCGGAGTATAAAAAAAATGAATAAATTAGGGATGACTACTGTACTCATTCCCTAGTTCATTTTGTACCCATTAATGGGTAATGCAAGCATTATGAGTACTTCTATCCCTCTCTTCTATGTGCTCCTACGTGCTTATTTGCTCCTCCTCTTCTCAAAAACCTTTTGCAAACTCGAACTACGTTGACCTGAGTCTCTCTTTCTTTTTCTGAAGATTGAGAGAAACGTAGGCAACCACTTTGGTCCGGTCAATCTTTTACTCGCTTTCAAAAAAAAATCTCTACTTTTCCGTTGACATCTAGAACTTGACTCTCACACACGTGCATGCATTTAGATTAATTTCACTACATACCCTATAAACCCGGGTCCCAATCGGAGGACGGATGTCGGTCAGCACCCCCACTCTACGAGCGGCACTCGCCGGTCTCTCCAAAGATGGTGTACCCACTCCGTGACACGCTCCTAGACTGTGTTCATGGGGATCCATAGCCGTAAGCCCTGCATCAACCTCATGCAACCATACTAATCAATAGGACACTCCTTGTGACCGGTCGGTTTGATTTTTTGGATTGTTTTAATCTTTGCCCAAGATAACGCTTTTCATACAATCTATAATCCTCCCTTCATGAATTCTTGACGAATGTCCCTTCGGTAAAATTGTTGAACAAAGGATTGCGATGGTGAAATGAGAATTTTTCTACGAGGATTCGAGTCTAGTCTCTTTCACCGTCAAGATTCCGCGTTTAACAATGTCCCTTTTGGTTGTCCCTAAACAAGAATTCATAAGGTTTGATTCCATAAAAGGCGTTGTTTAACAAAATGCAAAACAATTACGGAATCACTTAGGTTTGGCTAAATTGAATGGTGGATTTCGATGAGAATATGGTACCTTTGCCCAAATTGTCTGTTTGGGAGAGTGCAATATAGGTGAAAAACAAGGGGCTCATATTCTAGGGTGACAGAATCCACTATTCCAGGATATTAGATAGAAACCCCCCAAAGCGGATTTAGTTCCGTCCGACCAAAATTAGGATTTAAAAACTGAATTCTGTCTTCTGTGCTGGATGCCTCGTACGAGACATCAATGTCTCATACGAGACATCTCATTCTGTCCGTGTCAGTTTCTGTGCTGTGCCTGTTTGGTTAACCAACACTCACTCCTAAGCCTATACACCTCATAAAGCCGACTTGTTGGGACCTTAATCTGGGTTAACGCAATCTCTATACCATTAGGTCCGTCTGAATCGCAACTAGATCGTTCCGAACTCTTCCGACACCATGTCCGACACCAAGCCTATGCAAGAGGCCCGTGATCTCAAGACTCGACTAGAAAGAGAAGTGAGTCAAATGGTCGAAGTAGGCGTCACTGCCCTATACACCGACTTCAAACGGAAAATGGAGGGTGAATTTATGACTCGCTTACAAACCCAAGGGGATTACTATGAGAAAGAAGTCGCAACCCTTCACGGTCGCCTACAAGCCCAAGAAGAGTGTCACAAGAAAGAGATTGAGGCATTCCAAACCCGTCTACAAACTCAAGAGGAGTTCTACGAGAGTAAGATCGTCACACTTCAAGCACGCTTGCAAGCTCAAAAGGAATGCTATAGAAAGGAGGCTAAAGCCTTTTGTGAAACAACCACGCCTAAGAAGAAGAGGCGGCTCTGTGACCCTAATATATCCAAATTTACTAAGATGGGAATGACAAGGCACTACGATAATCTTGAAGGGATTACTCAAGAGGGTCTCCTTGACATCCTCTAAAAGGAAGGCAAAATAAAGCCTGAGGAAGGGACTACTCACAGGCCGAACTATCACTACAATCGTATCCCCTTATTCTGCAAGTTCCACAAAGCCACCGGCCATGACACCAACTCTTGCCGCCGCTTAAAGGATATCATCCAAGACCTCATTGATAAGAAGGAAATAGAGATACCAAGTGTTACTATCAACCCTCTCCCCTAACTACACAATGAAGAATGAAGCCTCAAGAAGAGACCAAGATCAACCACTTTGGGGCTACAACTATCCTCTCCCTTTCTCCTTAGAAATAGAATAGGTTTTAAATTCCTAGTATGAACTCGAAGAGTCGTTCTGTCATTCTAGTCCATCTCCCTCCTTCTCTAGTCTGTGTCAACTAAACTATGGAGTCTGTTTTGAATTCTAGTTATTAATAAAAGTTATTCTTTTTCCTATACACTACTCTAAGGTTGTTCTACCTTTTGAATTTCTCTCTAATTCATGAAATGGATCTGCAAAAAAATAAATGTCATTAATCTAAAACCTTGCAATTGATAATAGAAATGTCTAAACAAGTTTTGAGAAGAAGGCCTAGGGGCTACACATTACTATCACCGCGCTCATGTCAAAAGTCGAAGGACCACAATAGAAGAAAGTCAAAGGCACTATCAATCCCAAACAAAAGTGGGGCTACTCAATTCAAGCTTTCAGAGTCAAAAAAAAAAAAAAAAAAAACTCTCAAGCTTTCACAACCCCACAAAAAAGGAGTTTCAACCTTACGCAATGAAGTCAAAAAAAAGAGGACCTCTCATCTCCTCCTACAACGAAGATTAAATCCAAAAGAAGAAAAAATGAGACTCCTATCTTGAAGACCGTCTCCATCATCCGTAGATATCACTCATGAAGAAATCCGAGGAGCGCACTAATGATTAGGCCTTCTCCTCAAAATATATCAAGACATTTCTAGATGATTCACTTGCAAAAATGAACTGGACAAATACTTAAGACATCAAAAATAAATACTAGGGTCCATTAAAGGTAGAACTATCTTTCTAGTACTTTGAGCCAAGTAGCGTTCATTGTTGAGTCTAGGGGCTTGCTCTCTCATACACTTCTCCTTGAAATCCAAGCATCTAGGCTAGGGGCTTTTTATTCTTTCTGTCCCCTTCCAATTCCTATTCAAGACGTACGAACTCGTCAAAGTAAATCCGCACTAGGGGCTATCCTCTTCGCCTCAAACTCTCATTACAAAGTGCGTTATCTCCAACCGAGTCGATGCTTGGAACAACTTTCCAAAAGCCAAGTAGAAAGCTAAAATGCCTAATACATTCAAACCGAAAAATCTTGCATGTCTCTCCCCCAATAAGAGACAAAACTATTCTCCTCTCTAAGTCATCTTCGAGTACATACTCTGAAAAAAAAATGAAAAGAGATGCAAAAGAGATGCCCGCTAGATTGAAAACCCGAAAGGGCAGTCTAGGCAAAAATCAAGGTGCGTCATAAAAAAACAAGGGGAGAACATTTTTTCAAATCATTTTTTCTTCAACCTTTCTCAAATCAATCAAGCGGGAGAGCACTCTTCTTCAAATAAAACAGCATCATAAGCCTGTTCACGGAGTCATCTACAACATACAAGATTCTTGGGGCTTGACTTAGACCAAAGCATGAAATCAACATAGGGGAATAGATAATGTTTCTCATCACCTTCACCGGAGGTTTTCGGAAATGGAAGTCTAGAGTTATCAATAAAGTACGCTCGGCCTACTTAGAGCTTGCATAGTGATCAATATCATTGGTTGTCGGACAAATAGTTGTCACCCTTGACACAATATGACTAAAGGAACGATTTGGAAGGATCATCTTGCTCAAGGCAAACGAGTCTCACACGAGATAACCATCAGAGAAACTCCGTGGCACATCATCTCTGCAGAAAACCTGATTAGGTATCAACTTGTCAAAACAGGTCCCCGCAACACACAAAAATCAACACATATAGTTCATCACCAATAAACATCCCATCACAAATCTATGCTATTCACACTACTTACACTAAGGTTGACCGACTGGGCATGCACATAAATTTGTCACCGCCATATGAGTCCAATTACAAACCAAAATCGAAGCTAAGTTGCTTGCTAGAATAGGTTCTACTTATTGTATTAACAGGTACAGAAACCAATCTGTGCTAAAAAAATATATATAATATTTCAGCAGCGATCAAATGATCCCCATAAAATTCAGTCACAAAAGATTCTGCATCCAGTACTTTCAATGTAGGTGCATTGATCGAGGATAATATTTAGTACTTTCAATCAGCTCCATGAACTGATTGATCGAGGATATTCTGAACACTCAAACATCAACTTCAGCAAAGTCCGAAACCGGCATCAAGATTCTGCTTCTAGTACTCTCAATGTAAGAGCATTGAGAGAGGATAATGTCCAGTACTTTCGTTCAGCTACGGCCATTGAGAGAGGATATTCAGGATATTCTACAAAGTCCGGAACCGGCATCAAGGGATTTTGCATCCAGTACTCTCAATATAAAAACATTGAGAGAGGATAATGTCTAGTACTTTCGATCAGCTACGGCCATTGAGAGAGGATATTCAGAATTCTACAAATCTACACCAAATCAAGAGATTCTGCATCCAGTACTCTCAATGTAAGAGCATTGAGAGAGGATAATGTCTAGTACTTTCGATCAGCTACGGCTATTGAGAGAGGATATTCAGGATATTCTACAATGTCTGGAATCAGCATCAAATCGTCCAGTACTTTCAATGATGCATTGGAAGAGGACATGTTCAGTACTTTCGATCAGCCGCGGCCATTGGAAGAGAACATCTAGGGATCTAGTACTCTCGATCAGCTTCGGCCATTGAAAGAGGATAATATCCAGTACTTTTAATGTAGGAGCATTGAAAGAGGATATTCCCCAACAACTACCGTCAACCGCGATTCTCCATCAGCAACAGAGGGTATATTCAGAATTGGGTCAAGGACATTGATTCCTCAGTATGGGTTACTCTCTAAACTCTAAAACTTTACTTACCGCAGTATTGCTTTCAAAATGATTTTCAAAATACCTCAAACTTTCGTTTTTGCGTGTTTTCAGAGTCGAACTACGTTTGGTCTGATTTCCTTCCGAGGAATACGTTGGCAGCTTTATAGCACGACCATACCCAAAGTTCTAAATGGTGTCTTTTCTATCGACGACGTTACTTCTTCCATAAGTATCATCGCTGAGGGGCTTTGTAGACACCCCATTTTGAACTCAAATTTATGATTACACTACTCTCATGTCTCGCCTTCGTGTTTTGATGAAAGTTCGTCAGTTTTGTCATGTTTTGTTAAGTTTTTAACTGATTCTGTTAGTTCTGGGCTTAACTGACAAACGGAACAGCTGAGGAGGGCAAAACTGTAAATCTGCACCTAAAAAGAGATCTCTTGTACGAGAGATCGATCTCTTGTATGAGGGATCTCCTCCAGATTCGTGTATTTTGTAGTTTCCTTCTCCGTTTTGACCTCTTTCTTCACAAAATCTCTCATAATCCGGGGAATATCTAATAGGAAGCTTCCTAGGTGATTTTCTACTGATTTCCTACCTCCTTTAACCTCTCCAAATAAGGACTCTATTTCCTACTATACTTAAGACTCCTCTTCTTTGTCCCTAAGTAATCCAATACCTATAAAAATAGAGTCTTTCACCACAAAAAGGGGTTAACAACCCTCTGATCAGTCTCTCCCAAAGGAATCCCGTTTTTACTCCCCCCTTACATCAAAACACCATAAAAAAAAACTCATCATTTCAAGCCAAAATCATCATAAAACTCTTGGATCTTCAAGGCCTTAGTCAAGGCTATCAATTGGAATCCCAAGAACGCTTTAGGTAAACTCCTACGCTTTCAATCTCTACTTCTCATCTCATTCTTTGTTTTAGAGTAGTGTAACCCTATCAAAAGGATCAGCCTAGAGCCTCTCTAATCCATGGAAATGGTCTCGAAGCACATGATCCGATATTCCAATAATTAAGAAATTAATTATTGGCTTTACTTGTTTAATTGTTTATTCTTTATTTGATTAAAAACACCTAAGCAAGACCAATCCTAGATTGGGTGGATTGGGTGCTGTTAGTACCCGACCTGAAAATGAGTTTATTAGGACTTTCCCAAAAATACAAGGACTTTATAGGAATTAGAAACCTTGCAAAGACTTGTACTGGATTCCCAAAATATCTCATTTATGACAAAATCCATCAAAATAGGCAATTTAGGGTTACCATAAAGCAACAGTGAAACCCTAGCTTGAAAATCAAGTCAGCCTGCAGACTTGGCCAGGCGGCCAACATTGTTACGTGTTGATCTTGGCCACGCGGCCAACATTGTCGCCGTCTTCAACCATGGCCAGGCGGCCAACCTTGCGCCGGATGATCTGGACCATCAGATCTTCCCCTCAGTTTACTATATAAACCAATCCCATGCTATTGGTTTAGGGATCCGATTTTGAGAGCTCTAAGTACGAATTTTGGAGTTCTTAAACAATATTTTTCTCTCTAATTAGCATTCAAACCTCCAAGAAGATCCAAGGTTTATTTCTTGCCAACATAGGTAAGTTTTCTAACTTTTTCTTCGTGTTCTTGCATTATTTTTAATGTAGATCTTTAATATTCATGTTCTTGCATGTTTATTCATAGTTTCTTCATATTCTTTGCATGTTCATTCATATGTTCATAATATGTTCTTCGCATGTTCTTCGTGTTCATAGATTAAAACCTTATTTATGCTATATTTAGGGTTGTGATCTTCATAATTACATGTTATTTCATAGCCGATGATGATCGAGGGTTCATCAACCCGAGGATGATCTAGGAACTATTTCTAAACCCTAATCTTTAGGTAATTCCCCCCTCATTATGCATGATCCCGATTCTGCTGCCTATTCTAATTCTCTGCGAACTACGCTGACCTGAGCTTCTCACATTGAGAGGAACGTAGGCAATCTTCGGATCCGGTCTAAATCACTAACACACTACTAACACACTCATCATGATAGAAAGACCGATCAATTCGGGCAATAGGAGTGATAACGTTCAATATTCTTCTCTTGTTGTAATTTGACCCCCGAACCCACTAAAAATGCTTTTTTCAATGTTTTGGCTTTAATTAAAACGGCGTGGCGACTCTCATAATTTTAATGTCGTTAAGAATATTCCCTTTGTAAATAAAAATAATCACAAGATACTTCCCATGCGTCGCTTCATCGGAAAGGGGTATTCACAGTGGCGACTCTGCTGGGGACTGCTTTGAAACTTTTTCAAACTTAGAGGGTCTAACTTTCGTTTACATCATGATGTCTGCCATGTTCTCACATGCACCTTACACATTTGCCATGTTCACACATACACACACCTGCCATGTTTACACATGCACCCTACATACACTTGCCATGTTTGCACATGCACGCACCTTGCCATGTTTACACATGCACACACCCTTGCCATGTTTACACATGCTCACACTTGCCATGTTTAACACATGCACACACCTGCCATGTTTACACATGCACACACCTGCCATGTTTACACATGCACCCTACACACACCTGCCATGTTTACACATGCACCCGCGCACTCCGCCATGTTAATACTTGTACCTTGTACCTTGTACCATGTACCCTTGTTATCTTCGCTTTAGTTTTAGGGTCAAACAAAACTCTGCTATGCTCCCTTGTACATTATTCTCTCTCTCTCTCTCTCTCTCATACATTGCATTGCATCATCCTAACATCAAAAACTTCTCTCTTTTCTCCTTAAAAAGAATTAGTTTCTTGCCACACACTACCACTAGTCCGTGTCAGCACTGTACAGGTCCCCATTACCCGGAGTATTCGATGTGCAGGAATTTGTGCGCTACTGTCGCCCTCTTTTCGAGTCACTCGTCTACTCCACTCACCGTGTACGTTCCGCGAGCGGTGGGAACCTTTTACCTAACCCGTGTCAACCCACACTAGTATAGGAAACACACCTAGGTTTTGACCGGTTGGTTTGGCTAGCTTTTTCTTAATAGTCAATTAACGTGCTGTCTACGTCGAGTCATCCCCAAGTCAATGATGAATCGAGATCTTTGAGAGAAAGTGCACAAAAAAGTGATTTCCCTATAAGGGACGTGCCATGGTGAGATGAGTGTTTATTGTCAAGATCTCCGCTCATCATTAACTTGCGTAGGATGTAACATAGACGTCACGTTAAATGCCTTTAAGGAAGGGTTAGTCGTAGGATCCGATGGTTGGTGGAAGCCGCTTGCCCTATAGGACCCTCGCCCAAATTGTCCGTTTGGGGGTGTGCAATGCAGGTGAAAAACGAGGGGTCTATAGACGTAATGATGGCCTCCACTGATCGTAGTCTTCTAACTAGTTGCGAAAAAGGGGTACCCCTTCCAACCAATTAGGATGTAAATAATGTATGTTTTTGTAAATTAAAATATACTTTGCATGAGCCTTCCCCCTCTCCTAAAGCTTCATTACCCTTCAACCTTTCAGCAAAGCAAGTTTGGATCCGTTCGGGTGGTCGATTACAACGTGAAGCTTCTACTCCGTCCACGTTCTCAGTCTCGTCATCAGCAAAGTCAACTCCTGCTTCAGCTTCAGCCTCTGCTCCTCCTGCCAGTACCGCCGAGCTCAACACCGAGGCTACTCTCAATGGTATTCCCCCAAGCCTCCAGAACTTCCTAGCCGGTCTCGAAGCCAAGATCAGGAATCTCGAGGAAAGCAACAAGATGTTGGAAGATCAGAACCAACAGTTGAAGGGTCACATTCAACAAAAGGGGACTAAACTGGTGCCCGATGGAGAGAATTTCATTTATGTCGAGGATGAAGAGGTCAATACCAACTGTCCCCCCAACACCAATGCTACTACCTTCCCATTCCCAAGCTACCGCAATGTTCCACCTCCTTCTCTCTACACCCAACAAGGTTTCACTACCATGAGCAAGAACAAGGCTGTCTATGAACCTTCCCCTGAACTGCTTGGCGGCTACCTCTCCGCTAGCAAACTACCCGCACCCTCGTTGCCTTTGAGTATTGGGATGGACGCTGCTACTGCTTCCACTACTCCTCCCGTCATTCTGTCAGAAACTATCCCCGACATCTCCAATCACCCAGTGGTTATGGCCATGCAAGAGAAAATGCGAAAGTTGATCGAGACCGTGGATAAGCAAAGTGCACCGACTACCAAGACAATCAACCCTAGCCAAGTGGGGGCTCTCCCCAAGGATTTTAAGATGCCTAAGGTGGCAATGTTTCATGGTGACTCGTGTCCTAAGACTCATTTGGATAGTTATGTGTTGGCCATGAGGGCTCGTGACTGCACCAACGAACAAATGGCTCGCGTATTTCATAGCACTTTGGATGGTATAGCTCTGCGTTGGTTCTTGGGGCTAGAACCAAGCGAGAGGCAAACGTGGGATCAAATCAGTGCCATTTTCTGTGAGAAGTATCAAGCTAACTTGGATTGGCATGTGAATCGAACCGACCTTGAGAACACTATGCAAAAGCCCGGCGAGGCTATTTATGATTTTTACAAGAGGTGGAATCATCGGTTGTGCGAGGTCCAATACCCACCAAAAGCGAAGGAACAGAAACAGATTTTCTACAAGTGCTTGCTACCGGAGATGAAAGCAGCTATAGGTAATGGTTACTTCCCTGATTTGCGGGAAATGGTGGACGCCGGAGTAAGGTACGAAGCAGGGTTCACTGGGATTGTGCCGCCAAAGGAAAGTCCAAAGACCAACAGCAACAACTCCTTCCGCTACAAGGCTCCTACTGCGCCTGCGCCTCCTAGGGGTGGAAAGGAGGCCGTCAGCCAAGTGAATATGGTCCAGAAAGAGGTCCCGTTAGATGTCCAAGCCGTAACAAGGAATGGGGCTCCGCCGCAAAGGGAGAGGGAGCACTTCGATGATTTTGGTATGCCTATGGGGAAAGTCTTTGACGTGTTAGTCAAGAGGGGTCTTATCAAGCCTTTAGAGAATTACCAACCTGCCTACCCAAGAAGTGATTTGGACGCCTCCAAGTTCTGTAAGTATCACAAGCACATCGGGCACACAACGGATGGTTGTATTCAATTGAAGCGCGTAGTACAAGGGTTGATCAATGACAAGAAGATTGAGAAGCCGAAGGGTCCTAATGTGGTGAATAACCCTCTTCCCAACAATGGGGGTGGGGTGAATATGGTGCAAACATGCGAGATTAGTATCCTAGAGCTCATGGATGCCTTTGAAAAGATAGGGCTCACGATGGTGGATGTCTTCATGGCATTGGTGACGTTAGAAATGCTCGAACCATTAGAAGGACACCTTCCCCGCCTTGGTTGCGATTTGTCAAAGTTTTGCCACTACCACAAGTGCACCGGTCACACTACCGAAGAATGCTTTGAACTCAAGAAGGCCGTGCAAGAGCTCATCCACAAGGGAGTCATCGAAGACCCTAGAGATTATGTAGCTAGCAATGTACTCATGGTAGAACTTAGTGAGATCACTGATCCGGCCGAGCCTGTTGTGGCGGACTGTGATGAGATGGGCTGTATTTCAATGACTAATAATAAAGAATCTTCTTGCTACTTGTTGTCTTTAGAAGAACTAGTGAGTGAAGTCGAATCTCTAGAGGAAGAGAGTCCCAAGCCCTCTCAACCTCTTTCTTGGGCCGAAATCTTCGAGGAGGCCGAAAAGACCAAAGTTTCGCTCCCTTGTCATGACTCGCCATTGTCTTTGGAGGAGCTACGTGCAGAAGTTTGTCTCCTTACGAGATCCGGTCAAGTGTACCAATCCGACCCGAAAGGTGAAAAGAAAGTCTTTGGGAAGGAACCCGAGCAAGCCGACCTAGACAAAGAAGACCCTATCCTCACTCAACTCAAACAAACCCAAGCCCATATTTCACTATGGTCCCTACTCACCTCCTCCCTTGCCCATCGCCTCATGCTCGAGAAAAACCTCGCCGCCACCATGGTACCATCCACTATTACCCCGGAGGACGTCACCCACATGATTGGTAATATCCACTATGGAAACATCATCACTTTCTCGGAGCTAGACAAGCCAGTGTTCGGAGTTGATCATAATGAGCCTTTGTACATCACTGTCGAAGTAAATGGCAAGAAGATTCCCCGTGTATTCATTGACAATGGTTCTGCTATTAATATCCTGCCTTCAAGGATGATGGATGTGGTTGGCGTTCATGGTGTTGATTTACGCCCATCCAAACAAACCATCAAAGCTTATGACTCTACATGCCGCGCCGTGATAGGCGAAGTCACCCTACCCATCACCATCGGAACGAAGATCCTGCCGACCGACTTCCACGTCATAGACATCCCCGCAACCTTCTCACTCCTCCTCGGCCGGCCATGGTTACATCAGTCGGGCGCGGTCCCATCTTCCCTGCACCAGTGTGTGAAGTTTCAATCCGGTAATGAAGTGACCATCATCTACAGTGATCTCGTAACTGCCCAAGGGACGGACACCAAGGGCGTTCCTGTCTTACAGATTCAGCATGGGGAAGAGAGCCGACTCTTCAATGGCTTCGAAATAGTCGCTCAAGCACAGATCTGCACCATCGACCTCACCAAAACAACGGACAAAGTGGCACCTGTTGTCAAGATACAGCGTAACATGGGTTTTATACCGGGGCTGGGGCTAGGTAAGAACTTGCAAGGCCCCACAGAATTGGTTGAAGAGATTAATCATCGAGGGTTGTTCGGTCTAGGATACACCCTTACTCTTGAAGACAAGATGGAGCAACAGAGGATAGAATTGCTTAAGAAGATGAAGCTTCCCTACAAAAAGCCTGAAATGCGGCCATACCGCCTGTCCCTAAATAGCTACTTTGTTAGGGAAGGCAAGGAGTTTTCGTGTTTTGAGTTCGCCGAGCCATGGATTGACCACACCGGGAAATTGCAGGAAGGGTTCGAGATTTTCAGAGATGTGGAATTCGATCGGTCCAACATGAAGCTGACTTACATGGAACATGACAAAGCCACGGGCAGAGTTAGAACCATCAGGCATGAGTACTCCACCAAGGTTGCAGAAGACTTGGCAGATCAACTTGAAGCCACAACCCTTGACAAGCCAGCAATAGAAGCCGCAGAAACTCCAAGTTTGACTGAGACGTGGGACGGCCAACATCTGCTTCAACATCTAGGTAATCTGGGGCTGCACGAAGACATGGTTGCCGTCATCGGGGACGATTCTGAAGATAAGGTGGACCCAAAGACATTGGTAGTACCCATGGGGGACAAGCTCAAGAATTGGTGCATCATTGGGGGACCTATAGCTACTCCGGAATTTATGATGGGAACACTGGGGCTTACTCCTTCTCCTGTCGCCACTCCTGCAGCATCTCCTGTCACTCGCCCAAAATCCCCGTCCCCAGAGTCTAGTGTTTTACACTTTGAATTTGAGTCTTCCTCTAAGTCTGACGACCTTACGTCTGAAGACTATGATCTTGTTGCAAACGCTATTTTCCCTTTTGCCATGAATGAAACCCTCGACCTTTCCGAGTATCCCTCCATAGTCACCCTTTTAACTGATAAATTGGCTAATGATCAAACTAATGATATACAATTAGTTAATAATGATTCATTAGAAGAGGCAGACACAAACACATTAAATGATGAATACATTAAAGAAATCTCAGAACAGGTTATTAATCAAAAAGAATCTCGAGCCCAAGTTGCCGATGAGGTGTTAACGTGCGTGAATTTGGGAACCGAAGCCGAGCCTAAGGAAACGCAAATTGGGAGTTTCTTCACCGGAGCCGAAAGGGAAGCACTGATTGAGCTACTCAAAGAATATGTGGATGTGTTTGCATGGTCGTATAAGGACATGCCGGGGCTCGACAACTCGATCGTAGAGCACAGAATCCCGACAGCACCAGACGCTAAGCCAGTCAAGCAGAAGCTGCGCCGCATTAAGCCGGAATGGTCTTTACAAGTGAAGGAGGAGATTGAGAAGCTACTCCGTGTGGGTTTCATCAGGGTGATCGAATATCCAACTTGGTTATCAAATCTGGTGACTGTCAAGAAATCCAACGGTGAAGTCAGAGTATGTGTGGATTTTCGGGATCTCAACAAAACCACGCCAAAGGATGACTTCCCCCAGCCAAATATCGACAGGTTGGCGGACGCAACCACCCATTATGAGGCCAAGTCCTTCGTTGATGGGTTTGACGGCTATAACCAGGTCGAGACAACCGAGGAGAACCAAGAAGCAACCCCCTCCACAACCTCGGGGAGGACCATCAGTCGGCGAGTTCGAGCCGTGTTGAGAATACAGTCTCCTCGGAACAAAGCCGAAAAGGAAGAACTCGTCAAGTTACTGCAACACCTCAACCATTTTACAACAGTGGGGGAACCGATGCTCAGAGAAATAGAAAGGGCCCGCGACCAAGAATGAAGTTCGAGATGTGAGTTCGTATTATGCTGCCTCAAGGAGTACCTCGCGAATACCCCAATCCTACACCCGGCACATGGGAATGAACTTCGGACCCCAACACCAACGACAGAATTGTGGCCCTCGCACCAAGAAAAGAAGATCAGTGAAAAACTGCAAAGATTTTCGGAAAAATACCCCCTCTCAGTCCACCGATACACAAGAATGGGGACCCCTTTCGAAATATTGTTCGACCAACTGAAACAAATAGGCAAGATGCAACCTTTAGGGGAACATTCACTACTCTCCGAATTACCACCCCTTCAACCATTTGAACCTACCAAAAGTTGCTCTTACCACCAAGACGAAGGCCACGACACCAATGACTGTGTCGCTCTACAAAGGAGAATCCAAGGCTTGATGGACGCGAACATGCTCACCAGCGTGAGAGGATTTTGGTTCTATAGGGAAGGCGAAAACTTAGAACTCCTCGGTTGCTGCGAAATCGAGCCTTATAACGACTCGGAGGCACCCTCGCACCTGACTGCAGAAACGATTCAAGACATCTCAAGAGAAATAGAGGATTTGAAGCAACGCGTCGGCACAATGACCAAAGCTCGAGGTGCACCACAAGACTGACAGAATGACAGATTTGGATGGTAGCCCGCCTAAGGAAACAGTCAACATCAGCAAACTCGGACGCTACTCTGACTAGACTCCCCCTCTTAAAAAAAAAAAAAAACAAAAATAATAAATTATTACTACACAAAAAGAAGCCCGATAGACTGAAAACCCGCAAAGGGCGGTCTATGCAAAATAAGGGTGCGTACAAAGCTCGCTAGATCGAAAACCCGCAAGGGCGGTCTAGGCAAAAGTTAGAGCATTCCTCCTTCTATCTTCCCTTTCTTTAAAATCATTCTAGTCTGACTGGAGTGAACTACGGTGACCTGAGCCCCTTAGTCCTATTTTTAAAAGGGGAACGTAGGCAGCCTTTCAAAAGGTGCGGTCTAAAAAACAAATAAACATCCAAATCTTGTCAAAGCAATAAAGATAGAAGTTGTATTTTTCTGAAAGCAAAGACTTTTATTCCCATAGTCATTGCATGTTAACACTTATTTGATGAGTCTAAGCTTGACATACTTTTTGAATAAATAACCTATTCTGAAATTGAAACTCAAACAAAAGCAAACTAAATTAAACTAATGTGTCTGCACGACTATGGAAAGACGCTCAGGATTACTCCTTAGTGCCATTTGTGCCCTCGGTCTCTTTCTTCTTGCTTTGCCCACGGCGAACTTTCTTCTTGCTAGGACTCTCACAAAATCTTCTTTCAAACTTGCTAACACCTTTAGCCTTTCCATTAGGAGCCTCTTCGCCCTTCCTCTTCTTTGACACCCCCACTTCTTCTCCGCCTCCGTTAGCCACACTCTTACTCATCTTCCTCCCATAAGCCTCAGCCTCCTTAATTCTCAATGCAAAACTTGGAGCACAGGATCCCAAAATAGTGCCCCTTAGGGTCTCTAGAGTCTGCTCCGCATGCCCAAGTCTCCCCATATACCAATCCAAATACTCGCGTGGCAGGAAGGTGTTGCTAGAGCGTTGCTAGAGCGTGTGAGGAAGGTCCTACGGCTAAAACCGGCCTTGCCCCACATCTGAGAAAGAAGGACTGAGGCACTATCATCCAGCTGAAGTACCCCAAAGGGAAAATCATCTCTCTCCTCGTCCCAACCCTCCGGGATGGTCTGCACCAAACCATACTGACGAAGCACTCTAGAGGGATAGTCAAAGGTAGTCCCAGAAAGGGTCGGAACTTTGATCATGTGAAGCCCCACTTGTTTCTCCCTCACAGAGTGAATGTGCCAATGGGGCACCACCCACTGAATGTCGTCAGTCACCATTTCCGCCAAATACTTTTCCCAACCTTTGAGAGTCATGCCCTCAAACCGCTCCTCCATGCCTCTAATGCGGTGCATCCATGGGGCCACCTTCAGAGAAGCCGCCGGTTTATTCACTCGAAGCCGCTCTTGCAACCACATGGTAAAAAGCCTATCACTACCACAAGGCATCCCACCATAAGCCGCAAGATAGGGAATCCCACAGAGCATCTCCCCAAGAATAGCCGGTACAATATCATAACCCAAACGAGCCAAGTTCACCATACCCAAACATCCTTCACTGGCAAATCCCACCTCAGAAGGGAAAAGGATAGAGCTAAACAGACATAGCGCAAGATGGTCCAAGGAACGGTCAGAGGTCACATCCATGTGTATAAAGTGTTGTGGCATCCAAGAAAGGTCGACATAACCGCCCCTAGCATACCTATCAAAGTCATCCGCAGGCACGCCAAAGGTCATCAATTTGTCCCTCAAGCAAATGAAGTCTAAAGACAAGGCAACTTTACCCTTCCCTTCGTAGCCACATAATGCCGCGATGTCCTCATAAGTGGGTGTTATCTCGTTGAATGAAAAGTTGAAGACATGGAGGGTATCATTCCAAAATCTCCCACAGGCTTGCAAGAGGTTGGTATTGGAGTTCATGTGCAAAAGTGACCAAAGACACTTTATCCCATACCGTTCATCAAGTTTCCTACGACTAGAACCCGGAAGTTTGGCAACCCGCTTCTCCAAAGAGGTTATAAAGACTTTTTTCTCAAGGCTTGTGATCCTAGCCTCTTGATCCATGGCAAAGAGCAAGAAAATTGGCTAAAAGGAACTCAAAAACTGCTCAAAAGGTTGCTGGTACGTTTTTTATGGCTGCAAAGGGTTCATTAAATACTGCACAACTCCCGATTCGTGCCAGGAAAAGGAAAACCGGAGGCGGGGCATGATTTGGCCACGCGGCCACATATGCCCTTGGCCCCGCGGCCGATATTGTCCTTGGCCAGGCGGCCAACTTCGTCCTAGGCCACGCGGCCAACTTTGCTCCGGATCTTGCCATGGCCAGGCGGCCAACATTGTTCTGGGCCTCGCCATGGCCATGCGGCCAACTTTGCTCCATGCAGAAATCCAGTTTGTTTCTTCCCACTCCGTGACGGATCCATGCAACTACGTACCTGCCCCCTTCCATGGCTCATGCATTGTATAAAATTAGGAACATTTGTAAAATAACTAGTTTGCACAAGTAGGCTCCCACAATAAAATTGCATTTTAGAACATAATATACATACATGCATTTTATACATTTGTTCTGTACATACATATCCCTCTGCTCTCTACTAGCTAACAGTGTAGGAAATAAAGGTAGATCCCGCCTAATCTGAATCTTCCTCTGTGGTGTCTCCACGCCGCGCTAAAGCCCGAGAGCTACCGGCACCCGAACTCCGTCCCCTGACCGCTCGACCACCAATATGAGAAGAGCCCGTACCATTCGGAGACCGTTCCCGACGCTGGGGTGACGCAACGTCGTCCCTCTGACAAGTACATGAATGGTACGCCTCCCTCAGTAAACGCATCAACAAGTTCTCCCGCCGAGCTAAACGGATATATGCCTCCCGAGTCACCTGAAAGGGAAACCAAGGCAAGAATTACAATGCAGAAAGAAACAAGTGTGTGCGAACATGACTAATATAAAGCACAAAGCCATACCCCAGCGTCAGGCGGAGGAATGAATGTCTCCTCAACAAGATCTGCATCAGTCGGCTCCAAGCTAAGCTCCACCTCCCGGCCACCCCTCATCACTCTCACGCTACTCGGGCGAAGGGGCATGTCAACCAAAGGCCGACTCCGACCAATATAGCGGGCCGAGCTCGACCCCTCTCCGGACAACATCCTAGCCCGTACCTGTGGACTGACCAGCCGTGTCCGTACATAGCCGGCATAATCATCACTCCCCTTGTAATGCTCTGCCGGAGTGGGAGCCAAGAAAGTCGCCAACCTCGCGGGACGGAGCATATCCCGAGGAGGGTCATAAGGAGCCCACGGTAAAGCACCAGCCCTGTGCTGACGAACCACCCTCTCTCCAAGATACATGGCCTCCCCGGTGAGACCCACAAGCAGAACCCTAGAAGCGGTCAGATCCACTACATAGGGACCCACCGAAGCCTCATTGGTCGGGCTCCATGGGTAAAATCTAACCCCGATGGGCTCAGACATCGCGAACACCCTCCTCAGATCAGCAGCATCCACTGTCTTCCTGTCCCGGTTTCTGTGGGAAGGAGTCCTGTTGCCCTTGCACCAGTACGACATGATGGGAACAACCTTGTTAACACTCATCACCAACTGAAAAGGGGCGACACCGAAGACCTCGTACACCCAAGCCTGTGCATATAATGAGAGAGACATTTCAGACCAAAAAAATAGAACAGAGATCTCAATAAATGAAAAAGAAGGGTAGTCAAGAGCATACCTCAAAGGCGAACTGGAACCCGTCAAAGGCCGACGAGCTAGCCCTCGAGCAATGGTCCAAAGCCCTGTAAATCTCAGCCAAACCGGCTCCACCCCAAGAAATCCCACCGACTAAGTCCAAGTCCATAAGAGCCCCTAGCAGTGAGTACCGACAGACAGTAGCCCCACTGGGAAACAAAATCTCTGAAAAGCTGTACCATAAGAACAGCCGGACCAAGCAATCCAAATCATATTCCCCCCTACTAAAGGCCTCAATAGCCACCTCCACCAAGCGATTTACCTTCCCGGCCTCCACTCCATAACCCTTGACACCTCCTCCCAGGTCGGTGTCGACTCCCAGCAGAGCCTGTCTATAGTCCCGCCGCTCCGCCAAGCTCTCATCAAAAGGCAAAGGGGTATCAGTAAACCTCAACCCTGTGATGGCCGCGAAATCCGTCGGCGTGATGGTAATCTCTCCCCAACTGAAGTGGAAGGTATGGGTGGTATCCCACCAGAACTCCCGGCACACCTCTATCACCGCTGCCACCTTCAGGGTAGCCCCAACCATGCGGACACTGTCAAAGAATGGGCCAAAGCCCATAGCCTCGATCCGAGCATGCAAACCGCCCGGTCCCTCCGGCAGGGACGCCCACAGTTTGCCCACAGTCACTGTGGACCCACGAGCCTTGATCCTCTGCAGGTAAACACAGCACAGGTATGTTACCATTCTAGCAATTTACAATTCTAGCAATTTAAATTCTAGCTTTCCATTATTCTAGCATTTCATATTATGTGCATAAAACATACAAATGTGCGAGAAGGAGAGGAATGAAAATTCGAAATTTACCTCTCGCGTCTCCGGAAGCCCCATCGACCAATGACGATCAGAGTCGATGTAAAAATCGTAATCTTGGTCGAACGTGGACCGCAGCAGATTATCGCGATAATTCCGAGTCGCGGCTCGTGGTCTCAAACCGCCCCGCGGAATCAAGGGCGCCGCTTCAAGGCCCGCTCCTGGATCAGCCCCGACATTTCCTGCGCCCTGAGCATTACCGTGCCCCTCTCCTTGTGGCTCTTGTTGTGGAATCATATACCCACCTTGGCCCGGGAAATCTCTAAAGAACGCCTCATTGATCCAATCTGCCATAGCTTCAAGAGATATGTGAAATGAAGGCTTCAAAGTTATCAAAATCTGAGCTTTCTCTCTCTAAAAACTCAATTTTTTCTCTCTAGCTCGTCAATGGAGGAAGGAAGAAGAAGAAAGAAGAAAAGAAGAAGAAGAGGGAGGGTTTCTGGTGATGTGACCAAGAGTCAGCCCGCCGGCTACCTTGGCCACGCGACCACTTTCGCCCTTGCAACCCCAGCCGTCAGATCAGCAATCCGCGTGAACGAGATCTGACCACTCAGCGGTCTTGGCCACGCGGCCACTTTTGCAATTCAGTGTGTTTGGCCACGCGGCCAACCTTGCCCCTTCAGATAAAATTCCACTTTTGCCCCTGATCTTTTCCCGTTAATTCATTTTAAATGCCTTTAACACTACTTTGAATGATATTCGTTACCTTTGGGTACGGAAAGCCCCTTAAAATTTCCATTCTTCACCAAATATTTGCTTAGGATTCGTGTGGTTGTAGAGACTTCGGCGCCTCTATGACATACCATCCTAGATCAATCGTAATTGGCAGAAGCCTCGGCGTTTCTGTTTGCGAAAGATCCAGCATCTATTATTAAGATTCGTAGGGTTGTAGAGACTTCGGCGCCTCTATGACATACGCATCCTAGATCGATCGTGGTTGGCAGAAGCCTCGGCGTTTCTGTTCGCGAGAGATCCAACATCGATTACGTTAGCACAATCGGCAGGAGCCCTGGCGATCCTGATTGCGTTTACCATTCCATCGTGGGATTATTTAGACAACGTAGTCTTCATTTTTCCCAAATAACTTCATTACTTACGAATAATTCGTTCTTCATGCAGGATAGTGCCTGTAGGTTTATTATCCGCAGTAGAAGTCCGACATCTCGTTTTATCCCCAGTAGAACTCTGAACTATGACCGGCTTGATTCCTCGGAGGATACGTAGGAAACCTAAAAAGGTCCAGCCACCCGACCGACGCGGTCATCTATTATCCCCAGCAGGTGCATTTTCCCCAGCAGAAGACGTTGCTCCCCATCAGAGGACAGTTATTCCCAATTTCCCATCTGATTTGAACTACGTTTGGCTTGATTCCCCCGCGGATACGTAGGTCGCCTGCCAAGGTTCAGCCGTTCCATTACCTTTCATCTGTTTTGAAACTCATGTTTCAGACGGATCCTTCCTTTTATCATCGACCCCACATTGCCTTGCAAGAAGCGTCGCCGAGGGGCTACTGTTAGTACCCGACCTGAAAATGAGTTTATTAGGACTTTCCCAAAAATACAAGGACTTTATAGGAATTAGAACCTTGCAAAGACTTGTCCTGGATTCCCAAAATATCTCATTTATGACAAAATCCATCAAAATAGGCAACTTAGGGTTACCATAAAGCAACAGTGAAACCCTAGCTTGAAAATCAAGTCAGCCTGCAGACTTGGCCAGGCGGCCAACATTGTTACGCGTTGATCTTGGCCACGCGGCCAACATTGTCGCCGTCTTCAACCATGGCCAGGCGGCCAACCTTGCGCCGGATGATCTGGACCATCAGATCTTCCCCTCAGTTTACTATATAAACCAATCCCATGCTATTGGTTTAGGGATCCGATTTTGAGAGCTCTAAGTACGAATTTTGGAGTTCTTAAACAATATTTTTCTCTCTAATTAGCATTCAAACCTCCAAGAAGATCCAAGGTTTATTTCTTGCCAACATAGGTATGTTTTCTAACTTTTTCTTCGTGTTCTTGCATTATTTTTAATGTAGATCTTTAATATTCATGTTCTTGCATGTTTATTCATAGTTTCTTCATATTCTTTGCATGTTCATTCATATGTTCATAATATGTTCTTCGCATGTTCTTCGTGTTCATAGATTAAAACCATATTTATGCTATATTTAGGGTTGTGATCTTCATAATTACATGTTATTTCATAGCCGATGATGATCGAGGGTTCATCAACCCGAGGATGATCTAGGAACTATTTCTAAACCCTAATCTTTAGGTAATTCCCCCCTCATTATGCATGATCCCGATTTTGCTGCCTATTCTAATTCTCTGCGAACTACGCTGACCTGAGCTTCTCACATTGAGAGGAACGTAGGCAATCTTCGGATCCGGTCTAAATCACTAACACACTACTAACACACTCATCATGATAGAAAGACCGATCAATTCGGGCAATAGGAGTGATAACGTTCAATATTCTTCTCTTGTTGTAATTTGACCCCCGAACCCACTAAAAATGCTTTTTTCAATGTTTTGGCTTTAATTAAAACGGCGTGGCGACTCTCATAATTTTAATGTCGTTAAGAATATTCCCTTTGTAAATAAAAATAATCACAAGATACTTCCCATGCGTCGCTTCATCGGAAAGGGGTATTCACAGGTGCTCCTTGACCTTCCCAATCCATAACTTAACCCTCAAACTCAAGAATCTCACGGTCCGTGTTCCGTTCAACAACATGGTGGCGACTCTCAAATCAAAATGGTAAAGCGAGGATCTTCTTTCTCAGATGCAAACACGTGGCGACTCTCGATTTTCATCTCACGTTTTCACAGTGGCGACTCTGCTGGGGACTTGTTTTCGAAAATCCTTTTTTCAAAACTTAAGAGGGTCTAACTTTCATAATTTCACGATTTTGTGTGTGTTCTAACTGCCCGCGCACTCTTTTTCTTCAAAAAATTGTACTTCTGCAAAATCTGGCGTTTCTGTAATTATGCACCGCACGCCTCCCTATCCTCCGTACGCCGGCTGCCAAGCCGTACGGCTCCCTTTATCTGCAAATCTGGTTCTAACGATTTCCTGCAGGTTTATATGTTTATAACATACTTTAAATGTTCTAAGATCCGCTCTGATTGTCTTTGATTCATGCTTAGACTCTGTTAATATGAATTGTTATGCTAGTAGACTTCTCTCGTGCACTGCATATCATTCCTAAAAATACGTAATCAAATGGCACACTACCACTAGTCCGTGTCACACTGCACACCCTATTGGATACTCCGATGAGTGCATAGATTTTAGTGATCCTGTCGCCGCTATCTTTGTGGAACCCAGGCTATCTAACTCGCAGTCTTTACTTGTAAGCGGTTAACGTTAATCGTTGTTCATTTCTAAACCATGCACTTTGATCGAGTTAAGAACACTTATCAAAACATGTAATCCTAATCTTAACTAAAATCATTCATCATGTTGCATGTGTCTAACCTAGATCAACTCTAGTCAAACCTTAGACCCGTCTAGGTCAACCCATCTAGGTCAACCTAGTCTACCCTAGATCAACTCTAGTCAACCTTAGACCCGTCTAGGTCAACCCGTCTAGGTCAACCTAGTCTAACCTAGATCAACTCTAGTCAACCTTAGACCCATCTAGGTCAACCTAGTCTACCCTTGATCAACTCTAGTCAAACCTTAGACCCGTCTAGGTCAACCTAGTCTACCTAGATCAACTCTAGTCAAACCTTAGACCCGTCTAGGTCAACCTAGTCTACCCTAGATCAACTCTAGTCAACCTTCGACCCGTCTAGGTCAACCTAGTCTACCCTAGATCAACTCTAGTCAACCTTCGACCCATCTAGGTCAACCCATCTAGGTCATCCTAGTCTACCCTAGATCAACTCTAGGTCAAACATCTACCTCGATCCATCTAGGTCAATCCTTCATCTTGACCCCACCTTTAGTCAAGATAGCCAATCTTAGACGACCTACCCCTTGGCCTACCTATGTCAAACCTTACCCGACTCACTTAGGCTAAGACCACCTTACATAGGGTCCCTCACCTATACCTAAGCAAGGACCGAGTCATCTCCCCTTACTTTTAGACCTCTACGGTCATCTTCTAATACTTATGGTTTTCAAAATCACTGACCTCTTGCGGTCACTCTCTCACTTGTTTTACTTAACCCGAACTATGGTGACCTGAGCCTCTCATTATGTGGGACCTCTCCTACATTGTAAGGGGAACGTAGGCAGCTACCGGCTCGGTTAAACTTTTGGTCTTTTCATTCAAAGAACGTTTCAAAAAATACGGAGATCGAGTCTTTTCATAAAAAATGATTTTATAACGATGCCTTGTCATTAATTATGAGTCTAATTTAATTCAAAGACTTAACTTCTCCACCAACCACTACAGAATCCTGCATCATGTCTACCGACGGGATCAACGGAGTCACAACCGAAGCTACCGCCCAAGATGTTGAGACAATTCTCCACCCCAACACCGTTCTCAATGAGCAAACAGCCCACTGCACCGCCATTCTCAATGAGCAAACGGTCCATCTTAACACCGCTCTTAACAAGAAAGCGACCCTCTACGAGACTATCCTCAACAAGCAAGCAGCCCACTATGAGACTATCTTCAAGGAACAAGCAACCCTCTCCCGAGCTCTTCTCGATGAACAAGAGGCCTTCTTTGAGACTGTTCTCCTCAAATGACAGACCGCTTCCAGAAGGTGGTGTACAAAGCTCTAAAGGACACTGAGGAACATCTCCAGTCTGACATCTATAGAATATAGAGCACCTCAACCACGCTCTCCCTCATGCTCAGTTTCAACACCCGTATGCTCCTCAAATGTATGGGCCACCATAGACTTTCCCCGTTGGGATGCCTCCTATGGCTACTCATCAGCAAAGAATACTGGTGCCTAAACCACCCTCCAAGATGGCACGTGACAAGAAAGATGAGCACGAGCTCGATGACTTGGGTGTGCCGCTAGACAAATGCTTCGAGAGTCTAGTCCAAGCCGGCAATTTATCTCCTCTCCTCGACTTCAAACCATTCAATTTAAGGCAAGACTTAGATCCCTCCAGGTATTGCAAGTATCACCAGTTCGTTGGTCATGACACTGAGAATTGCCTCCATCTGAAGAGAAAGATCCAAAGCCTCATTGATAGCGGAGCCATCACCCGCCAAGGGAACAAATGGGCATAGAAGAAGAATTTACACCGGGGCTACCTCCTTCTAAAAAAAATAAAAATAAAAAAGAGTCTTTTAGTCTTCGTAGGTTCTAGAGAGTCTTTTAGTCAAATTCCACTTCGGACATTAGTCTTTTACTTTTTACTAGCAAAACTCCACTTTGGACATTAGTTAGATTGTTAAAGTCCACCTCGGACTAGTCAATAATAAAAGTGTCTTTATTTCTTTTCTCTCTAGAATTGAGACATAATCTTGCATATATACATCAATTCCATGAAAATCGTATTAATCTTAATTATCAATTGATTGCTATATCTTTATATGATGAATTAATCCCAAATACATTTGTTAATGAAGACTCATTAAAAGGTAAATGGACCCACAAACCATCATACATAACTTAACAAACAATTAATCTCAAAATAACAAACGCTTTGATCAATCGAATTGTTTTCTCTTTTCTATATGTTCTCTCTATACCTACCCTTATACGTGTACACCCACTGTGTACACTCCATATACTCTCCTTGTGTACACCCACTTGTGAATACGTGAGATGAAAATCGAGAGTCGCCACGTTGTTTTATTTGTTGTTAAAACATTGAGAAAACCATTTATGAGAATAATAGGGTTCGAGGGTCAAATTACAATTAGAGAAGAATATCAAGTTATCACTCCTATTGCCCGATGAATCGGTTTTTCTATCATGATCAATGTGTGTGTGTGTGTTAGTGTTTGAGACCGGATCCAAAGATTTCCTACATTCTTCTCATCATGAGAAGCTCAGGTCGGTGTAGTTCATTGATGAATTAGAATGGGAAGAGATGAAGCAGGATCATGCATATAGAAGGGGAAGATTAGGGTTAGAAATAGTTCCTAGATCATATTAGGGTTTGATGAAACCCTAGGATTATCATAGGCTATGACATGTGCACATAAATAGGGATTACAATCCTAGATCTAGCATATTATGTATGTATAACAAGAACATAATGAATACATATGAATGAACACATAAACATGAAGATCGCTACCCTAGTTATAGAGCATATTATGAATCTAAACTAAGAACATGAAGAACACATGAAGAACATATGAATATGGATGCATAAACATAATGAAAACATGCATTACGTAATATGTGACCTAGATCTAGTGCGGGTTTCGTGGAAACCCTAGATCATCATCGGTCAAGAACACGAAGGATGAACAAAACTCTATATCTAGAAATATATGAATGAATATAATAGATCTATATAGTTAAGTAGTAAGAACGCGTTACCAATCCGATTGAAGAGGCTTCAAAGGTTGAATCTTCACTCCTTTGGTTGAATGCGGTGATGAATCTCTTTTGATGATCAAAGCAAGATCAAAGATAGGGTTTTGGGCGGGAGAGAGAGAGAGGCTGGGAGGAGCTTCTGTTAGCTTTTCCCCGTGGGTTTGAGGTGTCATCAATAGGCTGAGAGAGGGGCCTATTTATAGGAAAAAACCCTGGAAATTGGACAAGTGGCCACACGATCGGGAAGTGGCCGCACGGCTCTTAAGTGGCCGCACGCTTGGATCCTCTGGATTTGGTGATTAGAACGATCTCAACGAATCCTTATCAGTTTGTTCATGAGATTTGTCCATTATCCTGATAAAATTCGATCTACAACTGATTTCGTTTATCAGGGAGTATGGGAATCAGTCGGATAAGTCCCTGTCAGGTTATAATTTCTTAAAAGGTCCTTAGAGATATCTAAAGGTATAGGAAGTCCTAAATCTTCAGATCAGGTACTAACAGTATCCCCTCGGTAACGCTTCTTGCAAGACATGGAGGGTCGTCGATTAAGAAAGGAACCGATCTGAAAAAAGTGTCCCAAATCGGGGGAGAGAAGGTAAGAAAGTGACTAAATTGGTCAAGCGGCTGAACCTAGTCAGGCTACCTACGTATCCACGTAGAATCAAGCCAATCGTAGTTAGAGCACATGGGGAGAAAGAAAAGAGACATTATCTTTCGCTGGGGATAGACAAACATCCGTAAAGCAATAAATTCATTGCAAATGGACTTTACTGAGGAGAAAAGAAAAAAAAATGAGATATCGTCTTTTCGCTTGAGATCGACAAACACTCGTGAAGCAATAAAGTCGTTGCAGATGGACTTTATCGGGGAAAGGAGGAAAACAGAAATGAGAAATCGTCTTTCCGCTTGAGATCGATAAACACTCGTGAAGCAATAAAGTCATTGCAGATGGACTCTATTGGGGAAAGGAGGGAAGGCCATACGCACGGTTCAACAAGAAGTTTTAAGAATCGAGAACAGAATTAGGGATGAATTCTAACTTCCTATAGAGTGCGCGCAATTGCATAATTTCTCGGTAAACTACGGTACTTTGAGAAGTGCAGTCCTCAGCATCGCAGAATCTGGTAACCGGTAACGCCGATTGTCTAGAGCTCGCACGGTGTTACGCCAAATAACTTTCTCAAATAGGAAGGGTTTAAGGACGTTCCCAGCCTTCCACTATAATCTTTAGGGTTTAAGGACGTTCCCAGCCTTTTAATTATAGGTTGATTTTAGTTATTTAAGGACTTTATAACGGTTTCCTTAATCCACCTTCGGGTTTATGGATGTATCCAACCTCCAATCATAATTTTAGGGTTTAAGGACGTTCCCATCCTTTTAATTATAGATTATTTTGGTAGTTTTCGCGGTCTTCCGGGCCAAATAACTTTCTCAAATAGGAAGGGTTTAAGGACGTTCCCAGCCTTCCACTATAATCTTTAGAGTTTAAGGACATTCCCAGCCTCCAATTATAGGTTGATTTTAGTTATTTAAGGATTTTATGACGGTTTCCTTAATCCACCTTCGAGTTTATGGATGCATCCGACCTCCATTCACAATTTTAGGGTTTAAGGACGTTCCCAGCCTTTGATTATGGATTGTTTTGGTAATTTTCGCGGTCTTCCTGGCCAATTTTAATTTTGGAAAATTTGAAGCCTTCCTAGGCCAATTTTAATTTTGGAAAATTTGAAGCCTTCCTAGGCCATTTGGAAAATTTGAAGCCTTCCTAGGCCATTTTTAATTTTGGAAATTCATTGGGGTCTTCCGGACCAAAGGAATGGACAAAGGACAAGTCCTAGAGATCGCGGTATTTAACATTTTAAAGCCTTATGATTATTGGATGTAACCCGGAGGAAAGCATGTGTCGGCGATCGCAAGTTTGAGGGATCAAGTTAGAGAGTGCGTAAAGTTTGGAGATTTGTAGATGTAAAGATATGTTTTGCTTAGGTTTCGAGCATTAAGTATTGTTGTTTAGAGGAGTTTGAGTGTAATTACCTATAGTCTAGGGTAGAAGTTTAGTTGTATTTTACCCATAGTTTGGGGTTTTAAATGGATCTCATGCAGATTGCAAAGAGTTTTAAATTGTAGATTATCCAAATTCGGGGTTTATTTGCATTTTACTTTGTTTGTAAAGATTTAGATTGTGAATTACCCAAGCTCGGGGTTTTAAATGTTAACCATAGAGGGTTTTAATTGTGGATTTCTCTTAGTGTACGACTTGATTGTAAGTTATTTTGGAGCGAGGGAATTGATTGGAATTTACCTTAAATGAAGGGTTTTATTGTGAATTACCCAAAGTTTGGAGTTTGAATGATTAGTATTGAATGTAGAGGTTTACTCGTGATTTACCCATGGTTTGGGGCTTGATTGAATTTTACTTTGATCATAAAGATTTTATAAGTTACCCAAGATATGGGGTTTTGGTTGTAAATTACTTCAAATGAGAAGGTTTGATTGTCAATTACTTCGAACGAGAAGGTTTGATTGTTGTTTACTTCGAACGAGAAGGTTTGATTGTTAATTACTTCGAATTGAGAAGGTTTGATTTTAATTAACCCAAAGGTACGGGGTTTGGTTGTTAATTACCCAAGGTATGGGGTTTGGATTTGGATGGTGTTAAGTTGAGGTGCTTTGTTTGCAAATTACCCGTGATATGGGGTTTTGTTTGATAGATTTTGTACTTAGGGTTAAATGTCCTTAAATTGATGTTTTTATAAAACTCGTAGATTTCGACCCAAGTTGATTGATTTATTTATAGTATGTACAATGTATTGATTTTGGTAGTTTTATTAAAAAAAACGCGATTTTTGTGTTAAGTAATTATTTGTCCGAAAATGATGTAATCTTTGACCGATCTTTTGCTTAGTTGACTTTGTTAAAAGTGCTTTTTTGTGTTGTTTGACTTTTCTTAGAGTATAGAGATGTAATGTACATTAATGTTTCGTTGGGGAAGCTTAGTTTGGATGAGGTTATATTTTTGTCCGTTAATTATTGAAATGTTTTGGACTTGTTCAGAGTTGACTTGTCTTGGATTTGTTTTGAGTTGACTTGTCTTGTCCTAGGTAGACTAGGGTTTTGATTGTGAGATATTTATAGTATACATTAGGATGCTTTGGGATTCTCCTAGAGTAAAATTACAAGAGTTCATGAAGTGAAATAAACTGCTAGATTGATTGCATACCTTTACTATGTATACCTGTTTGCGCTTGCAGGTTGTAAAGCCGCCCTTGAAGTCGAGGGGCTCGTGTAGCGTTGTGCATAGCTTACGGGAGAAGACTCCAAAGACTGTACAGAGCAAGGTGCGGGCCACTGTCTTGGGAGCATTCTTCGAGAGCTTGTCCGGTCAGGGAAATTTAACCAAGAGCACTGATCTGTTCATGGCACTGCGGGAGCATTTGTGGGATACCACCCATACGTTCCACTTTGGTTGGGGAGAGGTTATGGTGGCTCCTTCGGATTTCACGGCTCTTATCGGGTTGCGATTCACAGGTAGCCCTAGTATGGAGTGATGATACCTTGCTTGCTAGGGATGGCGAGGACAGGCTTCAGAGCTCGATTGGGTTTGACTGTACCGACATCAGGAGTGGTGTGCTTGAGGGCAGTATGAGGAGATGTTGATGGATCTTGCGGCCGGAGGTGGTGATGTAGAGGTAACTTCCCATCTTTGCTAATGCCGATACTACGGTGGCGATTCCGCTGTTGGATGTCTGGTGGATTTGGCTGTAAGAGCTACAGTCTTGGCAAAGTTGTACCATTCCCTAGATCGGAGTTGTAGATAGCAGTTATGCTTGAGGCGACGGGCCAGCGGAGGTTGTTGATTGGATCTGGCAGAGATGCCCTTTACTTGATTGAGAGGGTAGGTCCCTAGGATGGAGTAGGTAGCGTCTATATGGTTCCGGTGGGTCCTCCGTGGTCCATGACTGATCTAGTGTCTTTGCATGACCGGGTTAGGTTGACCAAGGGCCTTGATGCTAGACAGTTTGTGGTAGAGGGAGCCTCGTATGACAAATTTGTTGGGACGCGCCTTGGGGCTCACGCACTGTAATAGAGGAGACACTGCGGAGATGGGGCAGAGGTATGTTGAGTTATCGACACCGGGCCCAACAGGTCCTTCCTTTGATAGGGTTTTTGGAGTCCCTTTGTACAATCATGTAGACAGTGATGATGACCCTCAGTGGGTGCAGTATGGGGAGAGTGAAATAGTTCTTTTGCTTAGGAGACTCCTCGGACTTATGAGGCTATGGCTTGTCGTGAGGACGGCCTATGTGAGGTGATTCAGAGGCTGCACCGAAGATTGGCGAAGAGTCCTCGCAAGGTGGCAGAATGCGGTGGTTCTCCTTTTTTGATGATGATGGTCCTCCGGGCGGACATCCTTGGAAGAGGACTCGAGGCGATGCTAGTGGATCGGCTTCTTAGTCTCTGTATTTTGTTAGCGTAGAGCACAGACAGTAGCATAGCATATATTTATGGATGACTGTATAAACATTTATATTATTCACTATGTAATATCTATCGTAGTATGTAGCTCGCAGAGTAGCAAGTAGCATGTAGAGTAGCAAGTAACACGTAAATAGCATGTAAACAATCTAGGAGCGTATTGCACAGGCTAAGGGTACCCTAGTTGGGTTCAAAGACTGCTGCCTAAAGGAGATTTAGGGCTTTTAACCTATGGGAGTCGGGAACCTAAGTTGTAGGGTAAATGTTGTAGGACCGAGTCAGTTAGGAGATCGCGGAGATGAGACAAAATACATTTGTAAATAAGTGGAGACTGAGTGTGCGGTTTTTATAAGTAACGTGTCGTGATAGAAAACACTCTTGTAATGATTTTAAAAAATGCCTTATAATTAATTACAGTCTAACTAATTCAAGTACTCTTCCTCCGTTGGGTTTGTTGATTAGGATATACCTTTGGGTGAGTAAGATCTCATCGGGTTGCCGGTGATTTCTAAGTAGCCAGGCAGTTGTCCTAACTTTGTTTGGAGAAGCCCCAGTTTGAATGGGGGGATCTTGGAGAAAGTCAACCATGTCGAACTTTGGTGGAGAGACAACCTTTCATGGAGAGTGATCCTGTTGGCGCGTAGGTAGTCGGTCCAATTCCATTGGGACAGCCCCAGTTTGGTGAGGGTAGAGGTCACTCATGTTGAGCTTCGATGGAGAGAGATGACTTTCTGCGGGGAATGTTCTTGTTGGAGCATTAAATACTCGGCCCGATTCCGTTAGGGTAGCCCCAGTTTGGTGAGGGCATAAGGTGGGGAACTCTACCTCCTTTTAGACGCACCCTGTTTTATCTCTAGACCGCCCTTGCGAGTTTTCACTCTAGGTGGGTATATTCTTTTAGCGTCGTTTTTTTTTTTTTTTTTTTATTTCAGTCGATAAAGAAAGAGGACAGAAATTGTATAGATGACTTGCAGGAGCCTTTTGTTATGGTGAGAGAATAGAGAGAGAGATAGAGAACAAGAGAGGGAGTTCTCGTATTTAGACCTTACGGAAAGTATATGTATAAAAGGAAAGGAGCCCCTGCTTGACAGAAAGTAAGTGTTTAGCTCTTTCCTAGATTGTAGAATAGAAGACTTGCCGAGACATTTGAAAATTGTTTTATTCAAAATTGTCTTTTGATTGCTCGAGAATGGACCTCGTTGATTAGTTATGTATCTTATGATTATGTTTTAGACAAGTAGTCTCGAAATAATAAACGCCTTGATTAATCGAGAAAGAGAATAGAAATTGTAGTGTATGGGGAAGGGAGAAAAGAATGAATGTTGGCTCGAGGTGGGTTGTGTATATTTTGTGGACCGAACCATGAGGTTGCCTACGTTCCTCTTGGTGTGAGAGGCTCAGGTCCGCGTAGTTCGAGGATGATCCGATTTAATGATGATACCAGTATTGAGTGGTGGTTTGCTCCTTTGTTGCTTTGGACCACTTCGTTTGTAGTTGCCTCTTTGGACCGCTTCGTTTGTAGTCGTTGCTCTTGACTGCTGCTGTCGAGTTGAGTTGAAATTCTTTGGAAAGAAAGAAAAATAGAAAATATGAAGTGAAAAGAAAGTGGGACTTTTACTTTTCTATGATAATAGCCCCTTCTATTTTTCTTTGCTTTGATTTATTTCTTTGTGCACACCCTTATTTTTGCCTAGGCCGCCCTTGCGGGTTTTCAACCTAGCGGGCTTCTTTTTTATGTATTTGCTCTAATTTTTGCCTAAGTCGCCCGTTTGTGGGTTTTGACCTAGCGAGCCTTTTTTTTATATATATAATTACCTATTGAAACGTTGGGCAAGATGAGCCCCTTGCATTTTGCTTTTCGCCTTTGGGGAGGTAGAACTCGTGGAGGGGGTTTGAATAGCCCCTTGCATTTCGTTGACATCGTCGAGGACGACAGACAGCCCTAGTGCATCGTCATGTTGTAGTCGCGACTGGAACGGTCAGCCTTTGTGATTGCACGGACGCTTGCGGTCGTCGTCTTCTTCACGTGAAGGTGGAAATATATATGAAGAGTGAACACAGTGGGTGTACACAATGAGGGAATATATGAAGAGTGCACACACTGGGTGTCCACGAGGGAGTGTATATATAGAGGGTTCACACAGTGGGTGTATACGAGGAGTATGGATGGTGGGTGCACACAATGGGTATACACGAGGAGTATGTATGGTGGGTGCACACAGTGGGTGTACACGAGGGCAATATATGTGGAGGGTGTACACAGTGGGTGTATACGAGGGGAATATATGGGAGGTGCACACAGTGGGTGTACACAAGGAGTTATAGATGGAGGGTGCACACAGTGGTGTACACAAGGAGAGTATGTATATGGAGGGTGCACACAGTGGGTGCACACAAGGAGAACATATGAAGGGTGCACACAGTGGGTGTACACAAGTTGAATATAAAGGTAGGTATAGAGAGTACATATAGAAAAGAGAAAGCAATTCGATTGATCAAAGCGTTTGTTATTTTGAGACTAATTGTTTGTTAAGTCATGTATGATGGTTTGTGGGTCCATTTACCTTTTAATGAGTCTTCATTAATAAATATATTTGGGATTAATTCATCATATAAAGATATAGCAATCAATTTTCAATTAAGATTAATACAATTTTCATAGAGTTGATGTATATATGCAAGATTATGTCTCAAGTCTAGAGAGAAAAGAAATAAAGACACTTTATTATTAAAGACTCATATTGACTAGTCCGAGGTGGACTTTAACAATCTAACTAATGTGCGAAGTGGACTTTTGCTAGAAAAAAGTAAAAGACTAATGTCTGATGTGGACTTTTGACTAAAAGACTCTAGAACCTACGAAGACTGAAAGACTTTTTTTTTTTTTTTTTAGAAGGAGGTAGGCCCAGTGTAGCTTCTTGCTTGCTCGGAATTTTCTTATGCCCATGTATTGCCTTAGCGGGTGATGGCTCCGCTATCGATGAGGCTTTGGATCTTTCTCTTCAGATGGAGGCAATTCTCGGTGTCATGTCCAATGTATTGGTGATACTTGCAATGTTTGGAGGGAACCAAGTCTTGTCTTGCAAAGTTTGGTTTGAAGTCGAGGAGAGGAGATAACTTGCCGGCTTGAACTAGACTTTTGAAGCATTTGTCTAATGGCATACCCAAATCATCGAACTCGTACTTCTTGTCACGACGGACCATCTTGGAGGGTGGTTTAGGCACCGGTATTCCTTATTGATGAGTAGCCATAGGAGGCATCCCGATGGGGAAAGTCTATGGTGACCCATACATTTGAGGAGCGTATGGGTGTTGAAATGGAGCATGAGGGAGAGTGCGGTTGAGGTACTCATAGATTCCATAAACGTCAGACTGAAGATGTTTCTCGGTGTCCTTTAGGGATTTGTACATCACTTTCTGGAAGCGGTCTGTTTGCTTGAGGAGAACAGTCTCAAAGAAGGCTTCTTGTTCATCGAGAGCGGTTCGGAAGAGGGTTGCTTGCTCATTGAGGATAGTCTCATAGTGGACCGCTTGCTTGCTGAGGATGGCCTCGTAGAAGGCTTCTTGCTTGTTGGGAGCGGTGTTAAGATGGGCCACTTGCTCGTTGAGAACGGCGTTGAAGTGGGCCATTTGCTCGTTGAGAACAGTGTTGGGGTGGAGAATTGTCTCGAGCTCTTGGGTGGTAGCTTTGGTTGTGACTGTATTGATCTCTTCGGCAGACAAGATGGAGGATTCTGTAGTGGTTGGTGGAGAAGTTACGTATTTGAATTGAATTAGACTCATAATTAATGACAAGGCACCATTATAAAATCATTTTTATATAAAAAAAAAAGACTCGATCTCCGTACTTTCGAAGTGTTCTTTGAATGAAAAGACTAAAAGTTTGACCGGGCCGGTAGCTGCCCTTACCATACGGGGGAGGTCCCACATAATGAGAGGCTTAGGTCACCATAGCTCGGGTTAGTAAAATAAGTGAGATAGTGACCGTAAGAGGTCAGTGATTTTGAAAACCGTAAGTAGTAGAAGATGAACATAGAGGTCCAAAAGTAAGGGGAGATGACTCGGTCCTTGGTTAGGTATAGGTGGAGGGACCCTTGGTAAGGTGGTCTTAGCCTAAGCGAGTCGGGAAAGGTTTGGCATAGGTAGACCAAGAGGTAGGTCGTCTAAGATCGGTTAGCTTGACTAAAGGTAGGGTCAAGATGAAGGGTTGACCTAGATGGTGGGTTGACCTAGATTGGTTGAGGTACGGTTGACCTAGATGGGTGGATATAGATGAAACTGCGGTAGATAATTTGAACTAGGAAGGTCAAAGGTTGACTAGGTTGACCTAAGGTAGACTAGGTTGACCTAGACGGGTTGACCTAGACGGCTCAAGGTAACGGTTTGACCTAGACGGGTCGGAGACGGGTTAACCTAAGTTGGTTGGGGTAGGGTTGACCCAAGCGAGTCGAGACATGGGTAAATTGACCTAGATGGGTGGATCTAGACGAACCTGCGGTAGATAATTTTAACTAGGAAAGTCAAAGGTTGACTAGTGTTGACCTAAGGTAGACTAGGTTGACCTAGACGGGTCAAGGTAACGGTTTGACCTAGATGGGTCGAGGTGACGGGTTGACCTAGACGGGTAGAGATGTCGGGTTGACCTAGACGGGTCTAAGGTTTGACTAGAGTTGATCTAGGGTAGACTAGGATGACCTAGACGGGTTGACCTAGACGGGTCTAAGGTTTAACTAGAGTTGACCTAGGGTAGACACTCACAACATGATGAATGATTTTAGTTAAGGTTACTTGTTTTTGATAAGTTTTCTTAACTCGATCAAGGTGCATGGTTTAGAAACGAACAAGGATTAATCTCAACCGCTTCACAAGTGAAAACGGTGAGTTAGATAGCCCAGGTGACACGAAGATAGAGGCGACAGGATCACCAAAATCTGTGCACTCAGTGGAGTATCCAGTAGGGTGTGCAGTGTGACACGGACTAGTGGTACTGTGCCATTTGATTAAGTATTTTTAGGAATGATATGTGTTGGGTATGCTGATTATAAACCACTCCTATTACCTAGATTTGATTGATCCCATAACCTAATTTTATCTTTTGTGGACTTTAGGATATATTGTAAGAAGTGTTAAAACTTCATTGTTAGAATAGTCCACTTTGATAGTATAGGCTTTAGATGAATATGTCTTAAAAAATTTTGTGTCTGGAATTTTAGTGGTCAAGACCTTGACTATTGAAGATCACTTGACCGTGGAAGATCACCTGACCGTGGAAGACCACCTGACTGTGAATCTCTCGATCGTGAGGCCTTGACCGCAAGTGAAGAAGTTATCCAGTAACCCAAGTTTGTTCAAACTTAACCTTGGTCCAACTATGGTTAGTTTAGAACGTTGCAGGACTTGGACCCCAAGTAATTCAAATTTTAATTCATCTAAGTGGGACCACCTCTTATCTGCAAAAAGGACAAACTCAGTTTGAGCTCCAATCAGAATTCAACAGCTCATTGTCCTTCAACTTGGAGCCCAAGTAATTCTAACAGCTATTTTCTCATTCAAGGCTATAAATAGCCCTTAAGTTCTTCATTGAACATTGCTGAGATTCAAAAGAGAGAAATTTCTGTTGAAATACTTGGTAATTGAAGATCATACTCAAGATTTCCAGAATCCTTTGAATCTTCAAGTGCTCATCTTCAAACCTTCAAAGCTCTCCAGCAACATTCAAGTCATCTCAAGCCTTGCAACACACAAGATTCTTTAGGCTCTAAATCATATAGATTTCAAAGAGCTTCAGATTCTTACACACACACTCACCCCAATTGATCAGCCACATAGATTGAATCAAAAGGAATACACTGTTCTAAGTCTAGGATTTATTCTTCATAGAAAGTAGGTGTTGATTCAAAGCTTCATCTCTGTAATCTGTACTCACAAGAATCAAAATATACCTCCATTCAAAATCCAAGACTGACCATCTTGGTAAAGGACGTAGATCTTTTAACAGATCGAACATTTCCAAATACTTGTGTCATTTACTTACTGCTCTTTACATTCTGCAAATTTACTTTCAAGTATTGTTCATGTTGTTCTTTATTGTTCATATTAATCTTGGTTGTCGTTTAGTGTTTTGATCTTTCAGATTCAAGAACTATTGTGAATTGTGTTTGCTTGTTCTCCACATTGCCTTAGCTAAAATCTGAATAACTTATCATTTGCCAAAACTTCCAAGACCAACTTTCAAACTCAATCATTCTTGACCGCAAGTCTGTTGACCGCACCGCTCCCTTGACCGGACTCACTTGACCGCAATCTGGTTGACCGTGAGTGCTGGTGTTCCTTAGAGATTTGTCAAAACCAACTCTAGATTATTTCCATCGAAAACTTCCGCTGTGCATATTACACCTTGACCGTGTGGTTTTTACTTGACCGCAAATTCAAGATTGTAAGCACTTGGTTGAATTTTGAAAAAGGGTTGAAATTTTAAATAGGCTATTCACCCCCCCCCTCTAGCCTCTTTTCATACCCTTGTTGTGTCTTTGGGACCAACAATATGCAATTCACGAGAGAAGCCTACTAGCATAACAATTCATAATAACAGTATTTAAGCATGAAACGAACGTAATAGAGCAGATCTAGAACATTTAAAGCATGATATAAACACATAAAACCTGCAAGAAGTCGTTAGAATCAGATTTGCAGAAAAGGGGAGCCGTACGGCTTGGCAGCCGGCGTATGGGGGAAAGGGAGGCGTACGGTTGTAAATTACAGAAATGCCCGAAATTGCAGAAATGCAGTTTTTTAAAGAAAAAGAGTGTGCAAGGCAGTTAGAACACACACAAAATCACGAAGTTAATGAAAGTTAGACCCTCTTAACTTTTTGAAAAAAGGTTTTTCGAAAAAAAATCCCCAGCAGAGTCACCACTGTGAATACGTGAGATGAAAATCGAGAGTCGCCACGTTGTTTTATTTGTTATTAAAACATTGAGAAAACCATTTATGAGAATAATAGGGTTCGGGGGTCAAATTACAATAAGAGAAGAATATCAAGTTATCACTCCTATTGCCCGACGAATCGGTCTTTCTATCATGATTAATGTGTGTGTGTGTGTGTGTGTTAGTGTTTGAGACCGGATCCGAAGATTGCCTATATTCTTCTCATCATGAGAAGCTCAGGTCGGTGTAGTTCATTGATGAATTAGAATGGGAAGAGATGAAGCGGGATCATGCATATAGAGGGGGAAGATTAGGGTTAGAAATAGTTCCTAGATCATATTAGGGTTTGATGAAACCCTAGGATCATCATAGGCTATGGCATGTGCACATAAATAGGGATTACAATCCTAGATCTAGCATATTATGTATGTATAACAAGAACATCATGAATACATATGAATGAACACATAAACATAAAGATCGCTACCCTAGTATAGAGCATATTATGAATCTAAACTAAGAACACGAAGAACACATGAAGAACATATGAATATGGATGCATAAACATAATGAAAACATGCATTGCGTAATATGTGAACTAGATCTAGTGCGGGTTTCGTGGAAACCCTAGATCATCATCGGTCAAGAACACGAACGATGAACAAAGCCCTAGATCTAGCAATATATGAATGAATACAATAGATCTATATAGTTAAGTAGTAAGAACGCGTTACCAAACTGATTGAAGAGGCTTCGAAGGTTGAATCTTCACTCCTTTGGTTGAATGCGGTGATGAATCTCTTTTGATGATCGAAGCAAGATCAAAGAGAGGGTTTGAGAGGGAGAGAGAGGGATAGAGAGAGGCTGGGAGGAGTTTATGTTAGCTTTTTCTCGTGGGTTTGAGGTGTCATCAATATGCTGAGAGGAGGGGCCTATTTATAGGGGAAAAACCTGGAAATTGGACAAGTGGCCGCACGGTCGGGAATTGGCCGCACAGCTGGATCCTCCGGATTTGGTGATTAGAACGATCTCAACGAATCCTTATCAGTTTGTTCACGGGATTTGACCATTGTCCTAATAGAATTCGATCTACAACTGATTTCGTCTATCAGGGAGTCTGGGAATCTGTCGGATAAGTCCCTGTCAGGTTATAATTGCCTAAAAGGTCCTTAGAGATATCTAGAGGTCTAGGAAGTCCTAAATCTTCAGATCGGGTACTAACAACACTGTGTGCAACCTCCATATATTCCCCTCATGTACACCCACTGTGTGCACCCTCAATATATTCCTCTCGTGTACACCCACTGTGTGCACCACCAAATACTCTCTATATACATTTCTACCTTCCACGAAGAAGACGATGACTGCAGAGCTGCTCACCATCGAAGAAGCGCCCACACAATCACAAAGGCTATTCGTTCCCGACATGGCGATATACTGGGGCTGTCTGTCCTCCTCGAAGATGTCAACAAAATGCAAGGGGCTATTCAACCCCCTTGCACGACTTCTACCTCCTAAAGGCGAAAGCGAACTAGGGGATCATCTTGCCCCACGTTTTAATATGTAATTATATATATATAAAAAAAAAAAAAAACTCGCTAGGTTGAAACCCACAACGGGCGGCTTAGGCAAAAATTAGAGCAATTGAACAAAAAAAGAAGCCCGCTCGGTTGAAAACCCACAAGGGCGGCCTAGGCAAAAATAAGGGTGTCCACAAAGAAAATAAATCAAAGCAAAGAAAAATAGAAGGGGCTATCATAATAGAAAAGTAAAAGTCCCGCTTTCTTTTCACTTCTTATTTTCTATTTTTCTTCCTTTTCAAAGGAGTTCAACTCAATTTGACAGCAGCAGTGTGAAGCGACAACTACAAACGAAGCAGTCCAAAGCAACAATGGAGAGCAACCACAATTCAAACCCGGTATCATCATTAAACCAGATCATCCTCGAACTACGCGGACCTGAGCCTCTGACACCAAGAGGAACGTAGGCAACCTTCTGGTCCAGTCCACAAAATATATACAACCTACCTCGAGCCAACTTTCATTCTTTTCTCTCTTCCCCATACACCATAATTTCTATTCTATTTCTCGATTAATCAAGGAGTTTATTATTTCGAGACTACTTGTCTAAAACATAATCATAAGATATGTAACAAATCAACGAGGTCCATTCTCGAGCAATCAAAAGACAATTTTGAATAAAACAATTTTCAAATGTCTCGACAAGTCTTCTGTTCTACAATCTAGGAAAGAGCTAAACACTTACTTTCTGTCAAGCAGGGGCTTCCTTCCTTTTGTACACATACTTCCCGTAAAGTCTAAATGCGAGAACTCCCTCTCTTGTTCTCTCTCTCTTCTCTCAAAAGGCTCCTGCATGTCGTCTGTACATTTTTGTCATTTTTCTTTATTTTTGAGTCGACTGAAATAAAAAAAAAAAAAAAAAAAAAAAAGTAAAAACGACGCTAAAAGAATATACCCACCTAGATTGAAAACCCGCAAGGGCGGTCTAGAGAAAAAATAGGGTGTGTCTAGAAGGAGGAGCATTCCCCACCTTATGCCCTCAACAAACTGGGGTTGCCCCAACGGAATTAGGCCAAGTACTGATACTCCCACAAGATCATTCCCCGCAGAAAGTCATCTCCCTCCATCGAAGCTCAACATGGGTAACCTCTTTCTAATGCCCTCACCAAACTGGGGCTGTCCCAATGGAATTCGACTGACTACCGATGCGCCAACAGGATCACTCTCCATGAAAGGCTATCTCTCCACCAAAGTTCAACATGGTTCACCTCTCTCAAGTACCCCCATTCAAACTGGGGCTTTTCCAAACCAAGTTAGGTCAGCTGCCTGACTACTCGAAATCACCGGCAACCCGATGAAATCTCACTCACCCGAAGGGCTACCCTAATCAACAAACCTAAGGAAGGACAAGTACTTGAATTAATTAGACTGTAATTAATTATAAGGCATCTTTTATAAATTCGTTACATTTTCAAAGTGTTTTCTCTCACGACACATTATTTATAAACCCGCACACTCGGTCTCCACCAATTTACAAAATATCTTTTGTCTCATCTCCGTGATGTCCTAACTGACTCGGTCCTACACCTTAGGCTACCCTTGAGTCCTGCATCCTGTCTCCCATAAGTCAAAAGCCCCTAAATCTCCTTTAGGCAACTCGTACCAATAGAAGTCAAGCAGTGTGTAAACCCAACTAGGGTACCGTAAGCCTGTGCAATGCACTCTTACATGCTATCTACATGCTGCCTACGTTCTATTTACATGCTATCTATCTGCCATACTACCTACATGCTACTTACTACTCTGCATGCTACATGCTACTGTACATATTACATAGTGCATAATATAAATGTTTATACAGTTATATGCTATGCTACTGTTCGTGCTCTACGCTAACAAACTGCAGATCTAAGAAAACAAAATTGTACTATTTAGAGTTATAACTGTACCCAAAATTATTTCCTTTAGGTTTGACAACCTTTGTCTTACCTTTATCTTTTAATCCTCTTTCCTTTTAGAAATTCATTTGATTTTTGACTTAGATCATCATCTTTCCGCACTTTAGTTCAGATATTGAGAGCACAAACTGTACGGCCGACACTAAGCCAAAAGGCATCCACAATTCCGTACATCATTCAGAAATTTAGAGAACAGTCCATACGGCCGAAACTAAGCCTAAAGGCATCCACATTTCCGTATGAATCCGAACGTTGAGTAATTAACAATCAAACCTTCTCGTTCGAAGTAATTAACAATCTAACCTTCTCGTTCGAAGTAATTAACAATCAAACCTTCTCGTTCGAAGTAATTAACAATCAAACCTTCTCGTCCGAAGTAATTATCAATCAAACCTTCTCGTTCGAAGTAATTAACAATCAAACCCTTCATTCAAGGTAAATTACAGTCAAATCCCTCACTCGAAACAATTCACAAACAAAACCCTCTACTGTTAACATTTACATATTTAAAACCTTGAACTTGGGTAAATTACAATTACAAACAAGAATTAACTTAAACCCCAAATTATGGGTAAAATACAACTAAATTTCTACTAAATTCACTTAAACCCCAAACTTTGGGTAATTTACAATCAAATCAAGATTAACACATTTAAGCCCCTAACATTGGAAAATTTACATTCAAAATCACATCCAAACTCTCTCTAATAAGCAATCAACGCTCAAACCCTAGACTGTAGGTAATTTACACTCAAATAACCTTACTAAATACTTAAAACCTAAGCAATAGGTATTTTACATCTACAAACCTCTAAACTTTACACACTCTCTAACTTGATCCCTCAGACTTGCGATCGCCCACAAATGCTTTCCTTCGAGTTACAACAAATGATCACATCATACTAAAACTCTAAAAGCGTTACATTCATACACTTACCTTAAAATACACCGCAACCTCTAGGACTTGTCCTTAGTCCGTTCCTTCGGTCCAAAAGACCCCTATAAATTTAATAAGTCTCAGGTCCGGAAGACCGCATAAATTACCAAACTTAATGAATCGGCCCGGAAGGCCTCCAAAATTCCAAATCAATCTATAATGGAAGGTTGGAAACCTCCGTAAACCCTAAGAATTATAATTGAAGGTCGAAAACCTCCGTAAACCCTAAGGAGGATTAAGGAAACCGTAGTAAAATCCTTTAATAACCAAATAAATTTATAATTGGAGGTCAGAAACTCCGTCAACCCAAAAGATTATAATTGGAGGTCGGATGCGTCCGTAAGCCCTTCATGTTGAGAAAGTTATTTGGCGTAACCCTTGCGAGCTCGAGGCACCTGTGTCCCAATGTACCGTCTGTGTTCCCAGTTACCGGATTCTACGAAGCTAAGGACTATACCTAGACACCGTAGTTTACTGAGAAAGTTATGTGATTCACGCGCGACGTAAGATGGCTTCTTCAAACCGTGTGTCTCATGTTTTGGCGTAACCCGTGCGAGCTTGAGGTACCTGTGTCCCGATGTACCGTCTGTATTCCCAGTTACCGGATTCTGCGATGCTGAGGACTATACCTAGGCACCGTAGTTTACCGAGAAAGTTATGTGATTCACGCGCGACGTAAGATGGCTTCTTCAAACCGTGTGTCTCATGTTTTGGCGTAACCCGTGCTAGCTCGAGGCACCTGTGTCTCGATGTACCGTTTGTGTTCCCAGTTACCGGATTTGGTGATATTGAGGACTACACCTCTCAAAGTACCGTAGTTTGCTGAGAAATTATGCGATTACGCGCGCTCTATAGGAAGTTAGAATTCATCCCTATTTCTGTTCTCAATTCTTTAAACTTCTTGTCGAACCGTGCGTATGACCTCTCCTCCTTTCCCCAATAAAGTCCATCTGTAATGACTTTATTGATCTACGATGTTTCATTTCTGTAAAGTCCATCTGCAATGATTTTATGGCTCTATGATGTTTTGTTTCTTTTTTGGTTTATTCCTTTTTTACCTCCTTCCCCAATAGAGTCCATTTGCAACAAATTTATTGCTTACGAATGTTCAGTCTTCATACAGGATAGTTTTCATAGGATTGTTATCCCCAACCAGAGTCTGATGTCTCGTTTCTTTTTTCCTTTCTCTCCAGTAGGGTCCACGTGATTTTATTGCTTGACGAATGTTTGTCTATTCCCTGCGAAAGATGATGCCTCGTTTTTTTCTCCCCCAATTCTCGAACTACGACCGGCTTGATTCCATTTGGATACGTAGCCTGACTTAGGTTCAGCCGTTTGACCAACCTGGTCACCTTTTACTTCCCTCGATTTGGAATACTTGTTTCAGATCGGTTCCTTTCTTAATCGACGACCCTCCATGCCTTGAAAGAAGCGTCGCCGAGGGGCTACTGTTAGTACCCGATCTGAATATTTAGGACTTCCTAGACCTTTAGATATCTCTAAGGACCTTTTAGGTAATAAAAACCTGATAGGGACTTATCCGACAGATTCCTAGTGTTCTTGATAGACGAAATCGCTCCTAGGTCGAAATCCATCAGGATAATGGACAAATCCCATGAACAAACTGATAAGAATTCGATGAGATCTTGATAAGCACGGAATCCGAGGATAGCCACCATACGGCAGAGGGACCACCGTACGGCTTCATCATAGCCGTGCGGCCAGTATGTCTTTTCACAGTTTTTTCCTTATAAATAGAGCCCTCCTCTCAGCCTATTGACACACCTCTTATCTACGGGAAAACCCTCACAGAAGCTCTTCCCAGCCTCTCTCCCTCTCAAAACCCTCTCAAACCCTCTCTTTGATCTTGCTTTGATCATCAAAGAGATTCATCACCGCCATCAAGCAAAGGAGTGAAGATTCAACCGTTGAAGCTTATTTAATCGGTTTGGTAACGCGTTCTTACTACTTAACTGTTTAGATCTATTATATTCATTCATATATTGCTAGATCTAGGGTTTTGTTCATCGTTCCTGTTCTTGACCGATGATGATCTAGGGTTTCCACGAAACCCGCACTAGATCTAGGTCACATATTACTTACATAATTCTATATTTAGCGTAGCGATCTTCATGTTTATGTGTTCATTCATATATATTCATGATATTCTTATTATTATGCTAGATCTAAGTCTTATCATACATTATTATGCTCCCGCTTCATCTCTCCCCATTCTTATACATCAATGAACTACACCGATCTGAGCTTCTCATGATGAGAAGAATGTAGGCAATCTTCAGATCCGGTCTCAAACACTAACACACACATAAACACACACATTGATCATGATAGAAAGACCGATTCGTCGGGCAATAGGAGTGATAACTGTATTTTCTTCTTCTATTGTAATTTGACCCCCAAACCCTATTATTCTCATAAATGGTTTTCTCAATGTTTTAACAACGAATAAAACAACGTCGCGACTCTCGATTTTTATCTCACGTATTCACAAGGACATACCACTGACTCATGCTGGTCTCTCAAGAATGCAATTCAGAACCTCATTAATAGCGGGGTGATTGTCCTAAGCTTGACTTCAATACAAGAATGGTTATCCTAGGGGCTCATCGACCCCCAAGGAAGGAATTATCTTTTGTTTGACAATGACCGTATCATACTGACACGAGAAGATGTTTTGCTAATGATGGAATCTTAATGACCCGAGGGGATATGTCTCCTTTTGCTGTGAATAGGGCACACCGCCCAAACTCTTTTCCCTTTTGTTTTCGGGCCCGTCCTAAACTGCGCTCACGCTTCTTTTGCTTTCCAACTCCATGCTTGCGTGTCATCTTTTATGTAATATATTTATTTGCTTACTTGTCTTGTAAATATGTTTTCAGTCAATGAATCCGCCTTATAATTAAGTGCTTCTAAATCGCGCAAAAGATTAATCTCACTTAATTAAAAGCCAATAATAAAAATGTGGACTAATTTTAGACTGCGATTAATTGAGGTGAGAACTAGGGTCGGCGTTGCTCGACGGAATTCACAAACAAAGTTCACAAAGGCGATCGAAGAAATCCACAGAAGATTGCGATTGGTCAGATCCTTACAGGCAGACAGATACAGATCAAAGGCAACCGATCAAGGGCCAAAGATCGAAGATTATCGTGAATGGGGGTGTTGTCAATTCACTTTTGAAGTACCTTGCATTGTAATTTTTTACATTTATGCTTTGTAAATATTTTTTATGTTGTTATTATATTCCCCCTTAAAAAAATGTGCAAAAAAAAAATAAAATGAAAAATGAGTACAAAAAAGGAGAGGGTGTGAAAAAAAAGGGAGAGGGTGTGATATCCTATTTTCTTTTCTATGTACATATTTTCATCCTATATTAATCTTTTTATTGCTTAGCATCTCGACTTTTCAAGTCTAGGCGAGCACCCTCAATGACGGCGATTGGTGATTCTTATCTGATCTTCCTTTCACGAAGCAAGAAGATGTAATCAAGATTCAAGCAGTCTCTGGAGGCATCAACAACAGCGAAGAAAGCACCGCGCATATGAGGCTAATCTACATTAAAGGAGATCTCGATCTCCCGACTTTGGGCAATCACCATCAACGACGACAACTGGTGTCTTTTGTTGGAGGCTAACATGCTCTGCCAAACCCCTTACACTGAGGGAGCCCAGCGACCGAAGGTCATACAGCCTCTAATCAATCTAAAAAAGCGTGAGAACAATGACAACGAGGACCTCCCACCAACAAGGTCAATAGGCGGTGCTAATTATGACAGTTATTTGATGGTCTTCTCATCTCAATTTGTCACGGTCTAATTTGAGTCCAAATGAATTTGCATGCTTTTCTGAAATTGAAATTAATCTGATTGCGAAACCCATTTGATTTTGAAGCACTTGACCATTAACGCGAATTCTAATCTTGAGTCATTGATTTCAAAATATGAGCAATTTCCTCGAGTCTAGGGGCTTCCCCCTACTCTCGTCCTTCCGTCAATCTTTTCTGCGCAAACACAATGTCAAAGATCCCATGGGATCTTTCTTTGCTTTCCCAAAACACTGGCCTTGTGCCTTCCCCATCCAATTCCTGTAATTTTTCACAGCAAGGGAGACAAAGGAATGTGATCCTTTGACTCTTAAAAATCTAAAATCAGGAAGTATGCTCAAATGAATAAATGTGAACTGGGGCTGCGTGTCAGGTTTCAGAAATGATAGATTGGTTTCCCGTTAATGCAGAATGGCCCAGAGGTAGGACAACTCTCATAGACAGTTGATCCTTTGAAGTTTTAACATCAACAATCATCAGAATTATGAGACGACCCTCATAGACGGTTAAGTCCCTCTCAAGAGAATCATCAGAGGAATGTTTTTTAGATTGGCAGTTGTAGATACCCCGGGGGAACCACGGCTTTAGGCTAGAGCGCGCGGAGTGATCCTAGGATGTCTAACTTGTTTTTTAGAGTCGCCACCTATGTTTTGAGGAACATAAGAAAAACCTATAAATTGTAGCCTAAGTTTGATTACGAAAACAGAGATTCTTTGTTTTCAGGTTCGGGGGTTAGATTACGAGATGGGAAGTACCGAAACACCCATCTCGCCCAACTAAAGTTGGTCTTGCTTGATCAAAATCCACATGAATGAAAATGTTCTTCTTCTTCTTCTTTAAGTCATAAAAAGGGGGGTTTAAAATAGGATTTGGAATGTAGGAGATAACTCCTTAACCAACCTCAATGAGATGAGGTGATCATTAGAGTCATGTCCCAAAATGATTTGGGTGATTGCACATTTGATTAAAGTAAAAGAGAGAGATGAGATGAAGTAGAAAAGAAAGGAAAAGATGGACTTTTACCTACAATTCGAAGACCTTCAAATGTTGCTTGATGAAATCCTTGGAGAACTTTTAGAAAGTGATTTTGGTACGTTTTTTGTAAGTTCAATCCTTTGTTGATTTTTCGACCCTTGAAAATGGAGGTAAAGAGAGGTTTTTATAGGTGAAAGAGGGGTGTTTTTGGTGCCAAAACTCAGTCACCAAGAAATCCTTCCCGGGCAAAATCCTGTAAATTGAGCAAGGGAGGGAATCCTGGCCAGAAATCTGTAACTGACGCCCAGAGGCGCGCGCTTCCTGCTTTGGGTGCGGGAGGCGCGCGCGCCTGGCTCCTAGTGTCGGAGGCGCGCGACTCAGATAAGGCAATTTTGACAGAATGGACTAGAAAGTCAGCCCTGTCATTCATTTTAAGTCCCTAGACTTAACAAAGTCGGTCAGGAACTTAACGGAAGTGACAGAAACTAACGAGAAACACTTAAAATGGGGAGAAACACAAGATCAAATGTGCAATCGGGGTGAGCGGTCCAAGGCGGGGTGTCTACAGAGCCCCTCGGCGACATGGACTGCAAAGCAAAACGCGTCGACGAAAGTTAAAAACACCCACCGAGGACATCACCAAGAAAAAGCAAAGACTCGATGAAAGCAGGAATTTGAAATTGCGAGAGATAGTGGTGCGCTCCCTGTATGAGCGGCTTTTGCTGGAGTGTTGTATTGGGGCTCATGGGAGCTTGTCTCGATATGGACCGAGTTGCCGACTTGGAGCTCATGGGAGCTTGTCTCGATATGGACCGAGTTGCCGACTTGGAGCTCATGGGAGCTTGTCTCGATATGGACCGAGTTGCCGACTTGGAGCTCATGGGAGCTTGTCTCGATATGGACCGAGTTGCCGACTTGGAGCTCATGGGAGCTTGTCTCGATATGGACCGAGTTGCCGACTTGGAGCTCATGGGAGCTTGTCTCGATATGGACCGAGTTGCCGACTTGGAGCTCATGGGAGCTTGTCTCGATATGGACCGAGTTGCCGACTTGGAGCTCATGGGAGCTTGTCTCGATATGGACCGAGTTGCCGACTTGGAGCTCATGGGAGCTTGTCTCGATATGGACCGAGTTGCCGACTTGGAGCTCATGGGAGCTTGTCTCGATATGGACCGAGTTGCCGACTTGGAGCTCATGGGAGCTTGTCTCGATATGGACCGAGTTGCTGACTTGGAGCTCATGGGAGCTTGTCTCGATATGGACCGAGTTTCCGACTTGGAGCTCATGGGAGCTTGTCTCGATATGGACCGAGTTGCTGACTTGGAGCTCATGGGAGCTTATGTTGTTGACTTTGTGGGGTGTGAGCACGGTTGAATGTTTTGAATGAGGTCGTTAGCGAACCCTTGTTGACGAATCCGTTAGTGAATCCGTTTGATGAAATATTGCTTTGAAGCCTCGTGCCATTTGGAGTCACACTTGACTTTTTTGAATTGTGGGGTACGGGCAAAGTTGACCGCGACCAGAAAAATGTTCCTGCTGGGGATGAAATGTTGAGATTGACTCTTGAGGGGGGTGTGGCACCCGTGACATAACTTAGGGAGTTCGGAAATTTGAAGAGGACAGCCTACTTTTGAGCGGGAGTTTCTATCCTACTTTCGATTTTTTGACATGCCTTAAGGGCGGACCAAAAGAATGTGTGCCCAACTGGGTGTCCGAGGATCGGGACAGTGTCTTGATATAGGCTGGAGATTTCTGACAAGGCCCTTTTCTTGAAGCGATTTAGACCTGGGAGTCGCGCGCCTTCCTATGTGGGCTTGGGACGCGCGCGCACTTCAGACTGCTGGCGGGTGGCGCGCGCGTCTGGGAGGCAGAATTCCGGGCTTGACATTTGCTGACCAAAAGAGCCCCCAACAGCTATAATATCATCTTCTGTTCGACCACTTGATCCTCACAGCTCCTTTCTGCCATTTTTGAACATCATATTATTGCTTAACTTTGCTTGTGATCAACATTTTCCATGGCTCCCAATTCTTTTGCCCTTGATGCCAAGGTTGTTAGTGAGTATGAAAAGGACTTGGGCACTTTTGTGTATTCTTTCAAGACCCATCCCAAGAAGGCCTTCATTAAAGACTTCGGGTTTCGAATTCTTTTCACCTTGCGGACGTTGAAGCCGGATTGGGATTTGTTGAGAGCCGCCGCGGCTTTCTGGGATTGCGACAGCCATACCTTCAACCTTTCAGCTAATGAAATGGTACCGACTGTTGACGATTTTGGGGCCATCCTTGGCATGCCTCTGGCCGGTCGGATTGTCGTCCCTAAATATCACCGCGGTGCCATTGGCTCTTGGGTTGGGTTACTGAATCTCCCTGCTGAGGACGTGAGGAAGATGTTGCATGGTACTGTGACTGACATAACTGAATTGCCGATGTTCTTCAGTTTACACTCGGAGGACCCGATGGTTCAATCTTTCAAGAGAAATGCCATGGCCGTTTGTCTCTTCAGCGAAGTACTGTTTGTTACACCTTTCGGGACTGCAGACGTGCAGTTGGCTGAGATTATTTTGCAAGCTAAGGAGCAGCAATTTAGTGTAATCCCTCTTATTGTAGGGGAGACGTTGCACGGCCTTGATGAGTTACATAGGCGGGCAAGATGTGTCGGGGAAGCCCTTTGCTCTTGACCATATGGCTCCGAGAACACTTCAGAATTTATTCTTCGGATGGTGATTTGTCTCCTTTTGCTGTTCATAGGAGGAAGTTGTTGATCCGGGATTTATCTGAAGATGATTGGAAGAAATTCTTTGCCTCTAGGGTGACCGTCGATATTGAGTGGTGTCCTCCTTCTTGGGGTCTTCGTCCTTTAGTGGAATGGACTCTTGGTTTTCAGCACGTGGTTGTACCCGGTTTGAGAGATTCTTCATTTTACCAGCCAGAGCGGGTTCTGCGGCAGTTCGGTCGCCAACAGACAATTCCTTTTCCGAGGGATGGAATGCTTCGTCCAGTTTCTTACATGGGTCCTGACTTCTCGAGTGAGCTTCAGTCGGCTTGGGGAGATGACCACAATCGTTGGGCTTTCGCTCCTCTGCATCGGGGGAGTGTCTTCCTTCCCGAGAGCTACTTGGATTATTTATTTGGCACCCTCTACCGTGGCATCACTTGGGTTGATGTGCTTCGTGCCGAGTTGTTGGGACAGGGTTTTGAGCCTAGCAGCACTTTGAGATATAGGGAGGCTGCTGCTGATTCGAGTAACATTCTCGCTGACCCTTTCGGTACTCCTTTGGATGACTTTTATTCTAGGAGACGTGTTGCAGCACAGAAGGTTTCGGTGCGTATTTGTGCTCCCTTGTTACCCAAGAAGAAAAGGATTGAGAGACGATCGGGTGGTCCTTCGAAAGCTAAGAGAAAATTGGATTTTTCTTAGTACCCTAAGAGATTGCAATTAGACCACTTTGTTTTAGGATTTAATATTTTGATGTCTTTTGTTGCTCAATAAATCCGTTGTAATGGTTTGAATATTTCATTGAATGAATAAAAATCGCATTTTGTTATTTGAAGTGAATTGAGTATTTTTGATATGTTTTAGACCGCACCCGAAGGTTGCCTACGTTCCTCCAGTTGGGAGGCTCAGGTCTTCGTAGTTCAAACAAACAAAGACCATTTTTTTTTTTTTTTTTTTTTTGTTGTGCACCCTGTTTTTTGCCTAGACCGCCCTTGCGGGTTTTCAATCTAGCGGGCTTCTTTTTTGCACGTGCTCTAATTTTTGCCTAGGCCGCCCTTGCGGGTTTTCAACCTAGCGAGCGGTTTTTTTTTTTTTTTTTTTTTTTTTTAATGGTCTTTGTTTATTAAGCGTAGAACCTCTTGAGCTTGTCGAGGTTGACCTCCTTTGGTAGCTGGTCACCATCTAAGTCCACGAGCCGGACTGCACCACCGCTTAGTATCTTTTTGACCACGTACGGACCGATCCATCGGGGTCCCCATTTCCCCAGGGGATTCATGGCATTAGGAGGATGTTGTCTTAAGACCAAATCTCCTACATTGATGTTTCGAGGCCTTACTTTTTTGTTGAAAGCTCTTGCCGTCCTTTGCTGATATGCCCTCGTGCGTTCGAGTGCTCTTAACCTTTTCTCGTCGAGTAAGGCTAGCTGTTCGTATCGACTTTGCATCCAGTTGACCTCGTTGACTTGATTCTCGAGGAGGACCCGTAGAGATGGGACTTCGAGTTCGATAGGGAGTACGGCTTCAGAACCATAGACCAATGCGTAAGGAGTTTCTCCTGTTGCGGATCGTATTGATGTGCGGTAGCCCCACAATGCTAATGGTAGCTTCTCGGGCCAATCCCTTCCTGTTGAGGCCATTTTCTTGACGATGGTCTCGATGGTCTTGTTTGCTGCTTCGACGGCGCCATTTGCTTGGGGCCGGTAAGGAGATGACTTGTGCTTGGTGATCTTGTATTCTACCAAAAGTGCATCCATTTCCTTCTCGAAGTGAGAGCCGTTGTTGGAAATGATTTCATGAGGCACGCCGTATCGGCACATGATATTAATCTTTACAAATTCGGCCACTTTTTTGGCGTTGAGGGTTCGATAGGCTTGTGCTTCGATCCACTTTGTGAAGTAGTCGACTGCCACTAGGACGAATGACTGCCCATTGCTCCTGGCAGGATGGACTTTACCGATGATGTCTATCCCCCAACAAGAGAAAGGCCAAGGTGTGACCATGTTGTAAAGTTGTGAGGGTGGAGCATGTTGCAGATTAGCGTGGAATTGGCACTTGGCACACCTTTTGACTTTCTCGATACAGTCTCGTTCCATAGCGCTCCAATAGTAACCAATGCGAAGTATCTTCTTGACTAGCATAAACCCATTCATGTGGGGTCCACATTCTCCTTCGTGCACTTCACACATTATCTCTTGAGCTTCGGTCTCATTGGCGCATAAGAGATTGATCCCGTCGTGGTGCCTTTTATATACTCAGTCCCCAATCAGTACGTACCGAGAGGCTAACCTTTGCAGAGCTGCTTGAGACTTCTTATTGATGTTCTCGGGATAAGTGCCGTCTTTGAGGAAGTTCATGATATCCGAATACCACGGAGTGTTTGTTTGAACCTCGTTGATCTCGATACTCATGCAATATGCCGGACTGTTCCTTCGAGCAATTTTGAAAGGCTTCACCATTTTCCCTTTGGGCATTTCAACTAATGAAGCTATAGTGGCCAGTGCATCGGCGAAGCGATTCTTATCCCTTGGCAGGTAGTTAAAAGTGATCTCTTGGAATTGTTCAACCAGTTCTTCAAGGTGCTGACCATACTGTTGGAGAGTCGGGTCTTGGGTTCGCCATTTACCCGATTGCTGATTGATAAGGAGCAAAGAGTCGCCGAACACTTCTAGTTCCGTGACGTTTCTTTCGAGAGCTGCTTCGAGCCCTGCTATGCATGCTTCGTACTCGACAATGTTGTTGGTAGCTTCGAATTCCAGGCGTATGGCAATGGGAGTGTAGATGTCTTTTGGATCGACAAGCAATACCCCTATACCAAAACCGTGTTTATTGGCGGCGCCATCGAAAAAAAGTTGCCACTTGTCTTCCTCGGTTGAAGTGCAAATTAAATGCTCGTCGGGGAACTGTACATCTTCCCCCTTCACTTCGTCACACGGGAATTCGGCAAGCTGGTCACTGAACACTTTCCCCCTGACGGATTTTAGTGTGACGTAAGTGATATCATAGCCGGCGAGCATGAAGTACCATTTGGCTATTCTTGTTGACATGAAAGGCTTCTCGAAGATGTAGCGGAGCGGGTCCACCTTTGCTACTAGCTTGATCGGAAAAGCTTCCATATAGTGTTTGAGCTTTTGAGTGACCCAAACCAATGCTGCACATGACTTCTCTAAGACAGAGTAGTTCTTTTCGCCTCCTTGGAATCGGCGACTGACAAAATAAATGGCGTTCTCCTTTGTGGACTCTCGTTGCTCTTGTGCTAACATAGCCCCTAGGGCTTCATCATTGACAGTGAGATAAAGCAACAGAGGTTTCTCCTTGTGCGGTGGAACTAGAACAGGAGGGCACGTTAAGTAATGCTTCACTTGGTCGAAGGCTTCTTGGCACGCATCGGTCCATTCTAGAGCCACATTCTTCTTGAGTAGCTTGAAGATTGGCTCGCACATGGAAGTGAGTTGGTGCACAAACCGACTGATGTATTGTAGTCTGCCCATGAAACCTTTAATCTCTTTCTGCGTCTTTGGAGGAGGCATGTCAATGATTGCCTTGATTTTGGAGGGGTCTACTTCGATTCCCCTTTCAGTGACCATATAACCAAGAACTTTGCCTCGGATAACCCCGAATGTGCACTTTGCGGGGTTGAGCCTCATCTTGTGTTGACGAAGCCTTTCGAAGAACTTGCGGAGATCGATTAGGTGTTGACCATCGGTTCCTTTGGAGTGAATGATCATGTCGTCCACATAGACCTCGATTTCTTTGTGAATCATATCGTGGAACAAGTCTGTCACGGCTCTTTGGTAGGAAGCCCCAGCGTTTCTTAACCCGAACGGCATGACTGTGTAGCAAAAGGTACCCCACGGTGTTGTGAAGGCTGTCTTATGTTGATCTTCCTCGTCCATGAGAATCTGATTGTACCCAGCGAACCCATCCACGAATGAGCGAACCTCGTAGGCAGCAGTGGAGTCGACTAGCATGTCGATATTAAGGAGTGGAAAATCATCCTTTGGGGAAGCTTTGTTTAAATCCCGGAAGTCTACACAAACTCGAACCTTGCCGTTTGCCTTCCTGACTGTCACAATGTTGGCTAACCATGTCGGATACTCGATAACCTTGATGAAACCCACACTGAGGAGCTTCTCAATCTCTTCTTTGACCTGCAGAGACCATTCTGGCTTGATCTTTCTGAGCTTCTGTTTTACTGGCCTGGCATCTTCTCTGATCGGAATCCTGTGCTCCGCTACCTTTCTGTCTAAACCCGGCATGTCTTTGTATGACCATGCGAACACATCCACGAACTCCTGTAGTAATGCAGTCAATCTGTCTCTGTCGTCTCCCTTGAAGAAGCTTCCAATCTTGGTTTCATTTGGCTCTTCTTCGGTACCCAGATTAACAACATACAATTCTTCGTCAGCCTTTGGACCATTCTCGCCACGACTACGGACTTGTTGAGCAAGTTCATTTAAGTATGTTGTGTTTTCGTGGTCTATTTCATCATAATTTGAATCGTTATTAACTTGTTCGTTAAGTTCATTATTAGTTAATTCATCATTTATGATGTTTGCAATCTCAGGGTACTCAGAAATATCAAATTTTTCATTAGCAAAGAAAGGAAACACACGCTCGGCTATGGCCTCCAAATCCTCTTGGGTGAGGGTATTAGAGACACTCTCGGACTCGAAAGTAAGGGTGAGTTGCTCTTCCTTTGTTGTTGTGCGGGGTATGCAACCCATTTCTTGGACTAAGAATTCCTCGGATACCACGGGCCCTTTCGTTGAATACCAATTGTTGATCGGCTCGGAGCTTGGCGGGATCTCACTGATAGTCTCGTTCATGATGACGGTGTCATGGATGGCGTTGACTTGGCATTCATTCATCGTGGCAAGCTCTTCGAACATGGAGGCTAAATCTGTCAGTTCTTCCCCCACGGTGATTTCTGTCTCGGACTTTATAGTCACCTTCCTTCCCCACCATTCACGGGGCGACATGGGAGTTGGTTCCCTTTCGGATTTTTGGATCTCACAATCGGAGAAGATTTCGAGGCCAGGCTTTTTGACACCTTTATTGTTAACCCACGGCTCGGGAAAGATCATGTATGGAAAGTCTTCCCCCTGGCGGACAAAATAGCCATTCAACGTCTTGCGGTAAGGCCTTAGGTTAGGGACTTCATACCGACGGCCTTCTTTACGAGCTCGGGCCTTTTCGTTCTTGATCGCTTGTTCTTGCTTCAAGTCTTCTTCGGAAGGCTCGTACCCCAAACCGAATGTGTTCTTGACAAATGGGACTTGCACGGGATGTAGGATTCCTTGCTGATATTTCCCTAAGCCTAAACCAGGGAAGTAGTCCATATCCCTCATCATGCGGAGTACCTTGTGATTGCTGGGGGTCCATGATCCGTTTCCCCCTTCTTTGTCAATGGCGTTGATTGAGACGCCGGAGAGGGTGGAGTCTGGTAGACCGTGCTGAACTTGGTGGACGGGCTCACCTTTTCTGTGGATAGTAATGTTTTCAGCCATTATGGTCACTATTTCATCGCCATTTCGGATCTTGACACATTGGTGGAGAGTTGACGGTACGGCATTAGCACTATGAATCCATGGTCGACCCAACAGTAAGTTGAACGAGGCCGGGATATCAAGCACTTGGAATGGAACGGACATGACCATGCTCCCAAACTCAATGTCTATCTCGATCATACCCATGACTGTACGGGCGGTGCTGTCATAACCTCGGATTACTTGAGTAGAGGGCTTTAAATCAGAATCCTTAAGCCCCAGTATGCCCATGATTCTACCAGGCATGAGATTGAGTGCGGAACCACCGTCCACTAAGACTCTTGAGACGGGTCTCCCCCTTGCTCGTACCTTGAGGTAAATAGCTTCGTTGTGGTCGGAACCAAACGGTGGAAGGTCCATATCGGCAAAGGTGATGACGTTGCCAAAATGAATGTGACCAATCATTGCTGTGAGGTCCTCGGGAGTAGTATCGGGAGAAACTGATGTATCATCGAGATTGCGGATGACAAGATCTCGGTGTTTCTTTGAGGATGCAATGAGGTCCCAAATAGAGATGTTGGCTTGAGTTTTCTTGATTTGGACAAGTAGAGGATCTTCGGGAGCGTTGTGAGCTTGCGGCTTTTGAGAAGAGAAGCTTGGTGCGGAAGTGGAAGGGTTGCTTGCTATGACTCGACCGGATCGAGTTAGCATGTTGACGTTCCCATCTTGCTTCTTTTTCCTATTCTCTAGTACTTCCCTCATTACCTCATCGTAAGTCACTACATAACAAGAATTGTCAAGTTTATTCATAACATTGGGGCCCCCATTCACAATTGGGATTGAATGGGTGGTCCCCTCAAATTCTCCTATCTCTATTACATTGACATGCTCGTCATTAGTCACTACAAATTCTTTTTATCTATGAGATCTTGAATGACATTGCGGAGAATGAAGCAATCCTCGGTGGTGTGGCCACTATATTGGTGGTAGCCACAATATTTGTGGTGAGCATGATTGGAGTTGATCGTCTTGGGTTGGTACCCTTGCACGGGTGTGATTTGACCCTTTGCCTTGAGGACCTCGAACACTTCGGTTTGAGTCATGCCTTGGAGAGGCGTGTAGACACGGTCACTTCGGGGCCTTTTCCCTTGAGGTGGAGGAACCTTTTTGTAATTCCCCTTGTCAATAGTGACGGCGTTGACCGAGGCCTCTTTTGTGGAGTTGGAAGCAGCCTTGTAGCGGTAAGTAGGAGTGGTCTTCTTAATCTCCTTGAGCAAGTCATCCATGCGTACCCCCGCCTCATACATTTGGGAGAAGTCGGAGTAGCAAGCCCCACTTAGGTGAGTGCGGAGATCAATCTTGAGACACTTGAGAAATATGTCCATTTGCTCCTTTGTGTTTGGCCTCTCAACAATTTCAGAGAGTTTGTCATTCCATCTCCTTGTGAAGTCGATGAAGGACTCATTGTCTCGTTGAGTAGTGTTCTCTAGCTCTTTCCTTGTGGGCCGGTGAGTGGTGTTGCCTTGGTATTGGTTCTTGAAGGCAAGCATGGCGGAGTCCCAATCAAGACGGACAGTGAGCGGGAGAGTAGCATACCAATCTTTTGCCGCCCCCTCGAGAGTGAGAGGAAAGCATTGATCCATCACCTTGGGGGAGACCTTCTTTGGAACCATTGCCCAAATATAAGTCTCAATGTGAGCCATAGGACAAGAGTTGCCCTTGAATTTGCTTATGTCGGGCATCTTGAACTTGTCGGGAAGAGCGGCCATAGTACTCATGAGGATGGATGATTGATAAAGGCTTGTGTCGGAGCCTTTCCCCATGTTGAGCCCGTTGAACTTTTGGTCGATGTAGGCCATGATAGAATCCACCATTTTGGGCTCATTGTTCTCGGAACTTGGTTCCCCCATTTTCTTGGTGCGGGTGTTGACATAAGGACTCTTGAACAAACCCTCGGTCCATTCGGATTCATCATCATTGTTCTTGTTCTTTCCCTTGGCAAGGTTGGTGAGCTTTTCTTTCATTAGCTCCATTTCGGCCTCGTGGGCATCCCTTTGGCTGTCGAGGTGGAATTGCCAAATGTCGTCTTTGCTTTGTGCCTCTTTGTTAAGGGTGGAGACTTGCTCTTGGAGGAGTTGGACTATAGTTGAGAGCTGTTCGAGAGACATGGTGTTGCTGCTGCCGGTCATGGTTGGTGTTGGAGCTGTTGGAGTGATCTCTTCACGGACTAACCGATTTGCTGAATCCCGGTAGACTTTGTAAGTACCAATTGAACCTATATTGCAGAAGAGGCCCTTGTCAGTCTTGAGTAACACTTGCGGTCCATGAAGAGGCTTAGAACACACAGTTGGGCACACGACTCGAACCACATAAGAAAAGACTCTTTTTTTTTTTTTTTTTCTTTTTTTTATAAGTCGGAGGGAATGAATCCCTTTGGGGTTTCTAAGAAAATAATGGAATCGTCACACTAGTATATAGACCATCTCGCGGTCCCATATACTCATCGGATTCCATCGCGCTTGTGAATCCTACATGTATCGGGATTAAACTAAATTAATGTAGTAAAGCATACATGCGGGGACGGATTTTTATTTTCGTCCAAAATAACCACTTTTGGGGACGGATTTTTATTGCGTCCCTTTCAACAAGTTGGCATGTATGATTTGAAGACATTAGTTTAGGGAAATCTCGGTACATGGAAACCGACTTGAGTCACGGAGTGTTAGACCCTAACTAGAATTGTGTGGTTTGTGCTCGGCTTGAATATGAGGCTCAAAGGTCACCCCCGGCATGTAGTCTTGAACTACGCCACGGGCTGAGGTTTACCGCTTCGAAAGAGCCAGGGTCTGGTGGAGCTTGAAACTTTCTAGGACGGGCCTCGACGGATTTGGGGTTGGACTTGTGCGACTCGATAGTGAGCAGTTCATAGGAATATGTGCATGTAGTGTGAGGTCTAACAAGTGACAAAATTATTTTTTTTTTTTTTTTTTTTTGAAAAGAAAGAAAAACACACAAAACACATAAGCACATAAAATTACAACTCCCGAATCACCCGTGTGACCGGTAAATAAAACACAAAATTAAAACAGTCCGAGGGTTCAATTCTGTTCTGATGCAGGCAACTGTGCCCACACCCCACTGTTCTGCTCAGTCACTGAAACCTGTTTCTGTTCTGGAAACCAACCCAGAAGCGTGCGCCTCTGAGTTCTGATGTGGGCCGCGCGCGCATGGCGCAATGTGTATGGGAGGCGCGCGCTTCTGGGTCACACCTGTCAGAATGTCAGACTTTGGACTCAGGGGATTGCCCTGGTCCCATGTTCATATTGTAACCCCTGCAGAAGTGATTAGTGCAGAATAACAGAAGAAGAAGATGAAGAATATGAAGAAGTGGGCGATTCTGATTCTTGATGCGGGATGCGCGCGCCTTAGGCTTAAAAGGCCAGACGCGCGCGCCTCCCCCATCAGGAAACAGAATGCCCAGAAAAGATGTAGATTTTGATCAGAATGCAAGTTTAACCCTCAAATAACTCCCCAGCGGAGTCGCCACTGTAGATACCCCGGGGGAACCACGGCTTTAGGCTAGAGCGCGCGGAGTGATCCTAGGATGTCTAACTTGTTTTTTAGAATCGCCACCTATGTTTTGAGGAACATAAGAAAAACCTATAAATTGTAGCCTAAGTTTGATTACGAAAACAAAGATTCTTTGTTTTGAGGTTCGGGGGTTAGATTACGAGATGGGAAGTACCGAAACACCCATCTCGCCCAACTAAAGTTGGTCTTGCTTGATCAAAATCCACATGAATGAAAATGTTCTTCTTCTTCTTCTTTAAGTCATAAAAAGGGGGGGGGGTTTAAAATAGGATTTGGAATGTAGGAGATAACTCCTTAACCAACCTCAATGAGATGAGGTGATCATTAGAGTCATGTCCCAAAATGATTTGGGTGATTGCACATTTGATTAAAGTAAAAGAGAGAGATGAGATGAAGTAGAAAAGAAAGGAGAAGATGGACTTTTACCTACAATTCGAAGACCTTCAAATGTTGCTTGATGAAATCCTTGGAGAACTTTTAGAAAGTGATTTTGGTACGTTTTTTGTAAGTTCAATCCTTTGTTGATTTTTCGACCCTTGAAAATGGAGGTAAAGAGAGGTTTTTATAGGTGAAAGAGGGGTGTTTTTGGTGCCAAAACTCAGTCACCAAGAAATCCTTCCCGGGCAAAATCCTGTAAATTGAGCAAGGGAGGGAATCCTGGCCAGAAATCTGTAACTGACGCCCAGAGGCGCGCGCTTCCTGCTTTGGGTGCGGGAGGCGCGCGCGCCTGGCTCCTAGTGTCGGAGGCGCGCGACTCAGATAAGGCAATTTTGACAGAATGGACTAGAAAGTCAGCCCTGTCATTCAGTTTAGTCCCTGGACTTAACGAAGTCAGTTAGGAACTTAACGGAAGTGACAGAAACTAACGAGAAACACTTAAAATGGGGAGAAACACAAGATCAAATGTGCAATCGGGGTGAGCGGTCCAAGGTGGGGTGTCTACAGCAGTTTGGGTCACAAGTCACAAATCTCAATCATCAACAATGCTGGGGCTGTGCATAATTGACCAACTCTCAAAGATAGTTGATTCCCCCGACAGAGTATCGAATGTAAATGTGAATATCACAATGTGTGAATTACTTCCAGCAGCGAAACATCGAATCAGTGACAACTCTCAACGACAGTTAGGATCCAAAGCAGTATGAGTATCAAAGCATGAAGCTGTCTCAAACCGATGAAGAGTACCAGAATCACCTTGGGATAACAGTAAGGGCTTCAGAACTTATGACCGCTCTTATAAACAGCAAGATCCTCAGAAAATGAGTCATTACATGTGGGGCTGATCCTTGAGAAGATGGGGCTTCCACAACCGACATCTGGGGCTGATCGAAGTGTTCCACCGTGAGAAGCATCGTCGAGTAAACTTGATCAAATGGGTGCTGGGAATCGACCTTTCGAGTACTGTAAGGATCCCGCCCCCCGGAAAGAACAAAGAAAGGATTTTCGTTTGTCTTAAGGTTGTTTTAGGGAGGAAATGCCAAACGCGGTTATCTCACAAAAACATAACGGAGTCGCCACTTTTGTTAATTATTTAACCCAACAAAAGAAAAGGTTAGATATTCTATTAGTTCAGAGGTCAGGTTACGCCTTGCGAAGATTTTTACGTCACCCAAGTCACCTCGGATGAGTCCGAGTCTCCCTAATGCTGGTTAACAAAAGTACATGTGTGTGGGTGTATTTAACGGAAAAGAGTCTGTTTTAACTTTTATTCAAAATTTAACTGAAAAGGGGGGTCCTTTATTAAGAAAACAGGGATCAGAGGACAAAATGGACATTTTTCCCTCTGAGCCCAGAGTAGCCGTACGGCTAGAGTATACTCTTCCTGGAATTTTTACAGTTTGTCCAAGAACAGTCCAGTTCCAGGCAGAAACAGAGCATTCTGCTGAAACTGGACAAAACTGTTCTGATTTCCAGTTTATGATTAACAACAAAACTTATAAAAGATCATTCCTATGCACTTAGATCATCAAAAGATCCCCCAAAAACCAAGACTTGGGTGTGATTAAAGGCAATCATTGGAGAAATTTATGAAAAGTTGATAAACATGGCTTTTGAACCAAAATGACCATTTGATGACTAAAGATGGAAACTTTATCATCAAGATGGCATTTTTACACATTATTAACCTTTTAGGGAACAAATTATTGCATAAAGATTCAATCTTTATGACCCAAAATGGGATTTCAAGGCTAAATCAAGAGGGGAAGTGATAAACACCAAGGTTTTATCATCCCACATAATTATCATGGCCAAATCAAAACAAAATTAACATAAAGATTTGAGCTTTCACCACAAGAGTGGATCCTTAAGCCAAAGGCAACCTTGGGGCAACATTATTTGTCATAAAGATTTGATCTTTGTGACCACAAAGGGGGTTTGAAGCTAGATCAAATTTTGGATGATAAAGATTGAAACTTTATCATCCAAATGATCATCCTTGCTTCCAATGATCAACATAATCAACCAAAACTTGTTCCTCTTCCATTAAAATAGATTAACAAACAAGAAATATCAACAAACCATGATCATCTTTAGGTTAGAACCACTTTCACACAAAGTATGAAGGGCACCTTGAATCATTCATGGTTTGGACCATATGTATACATAATAGTGATATATATATAGCTTGGAATGCTAAGGCTTGTAATACATATATATATATATTGCTTGATATGGACAAGACTTGCAAGAAATATAAATTGTTTGAGAAGGACAAGACTTGCAAGAAATGTAAGAGATGAGCAAATAAATATGAACAAACAAGGAGATGAAATGGAGAGAAGGATGGGGGAGAAGGTGGCTTTACCTATGTTTGGTTAGGCAAATCTTCCTCTCTCTTTTCACTCTAAACACTCTTCTGGAGTAATTTTAACAGAGTAACACTAGCAATAATCTTTTCTCCCCCCCTGGAATGATCAGCAAGGGGTTCAATTTATAGGGGCTGATAGTGCCCAAAGTAGCCGTACGGCTCATGTTGACGACCTTCTGGATTTTTCAATCTTTTAATTCCAGAACAGTCCCTGTGTCCATATTTTGTCTTAGTGAGGTCTTGGCCTATCAGTTTATCCCTGAATGGTGCCTAGAATTCCTCTAAGTTGGTCAAATTTAGATTGGGGTACTTACAAAGCCCCTCGGCAACGTCGCTTTTGAAGAAAGCGGGGTTGTCGATAAACGCATCCCAATCTGATGGGAGGACGGCAAAGGACGATTTGATTCCAATGGCTGGACCTAGAGGTATAGGATTCCTACGTATCCCTTTTGTGGGGAATCAAGCCTATCGTAGTTCGAAAGAGGGGTGAGAGATTTTGAGGCTACTCAAACCTATAGACGACCGTCGAGGTCGGGTGGGGAACTCGGGCATGACACTCATTCGGTCAGAGACAAAGGTTCGGGCGTGACACTCATTCGGTCAGAGGCGAAGGTTCGGGCGTGACACTCATTTGGTCAGAGGCAAGGTTCGAGCGTGATACTCATTTGGTCAGAGGCAAGGACTCAGGCATGACGCTCATTCAGTCAGAGGAAAGGACTTGGGCATGACGCTCATTCGGTCAGAGGCAAGGGCTCGGGCGTGACGCTCATTCGGTCAGAGGCAAGGACTCGGGAATGACACTCATTCGGTTAGAGGCAAGGATTCGGGCATGACACTCATTCGGTCAGAGGCAGGGACGCGGGCATGACACTCATTCGGTCAGAGGCAGGGACTCGGGCATGACACTCATTCGGTCAGAGGCAGGGACGCGGGCATGACACTCATTCGGTCAGAGGCAAGGACTCAGGCATGACACTTATTCGGTCAGAGGTAGGGACTCGGGCATGACACTCATTCGGTCAGAGGTAAGGATTCGGGCATGACACTCATTCGGTCAGAGGCAGGGACGCGGGCATGACACTCATTCGGTCAGAGGCAAGGATTCGGGCATGACACTCATTTGGTCAGAGGCAAGGACGCGGGCATGACACTCATTCGGTCAGAGGCAAGGACTCGGGCATGACACTCATTCTTTCAGAGGCAGGGACTCGGGCATGACACTCATTCGGTCAGAGGCAAGGACTCGGGCATGACACTCATTCGGTCAGAGGCAGGGACTCGGGCATGACACTCATTCGGTCAGAGGTAGGGACGCGGGCATAACACTCATTCGGTCAGAGGCAAGGATTCGGGCATGACACTCATTCGGTCAGAGGCAGGGACGCGGGCATGACACTCATTCGGTCAGAGGCAAGGACGCAGGCATGACACTCATTCGGTCAGCCAAAGTCAACATGGGCTTACGTCAAGGACCGCCCTTCGCATTCTAAGTTTTTTCTCAAGATGGGCCATCCGGGTGACCTAGATTTTGCTTCACATGGGGCCACTCGGGGGGTCCTAATTCTTATTTCAAAATGGTCGCTCGGGGGACCTAACTCTTATCTCAAGACGGTCGCTCGGGGGACCTAATTTTCATCTCACAATGGTCGTTCGGGGGACCTAATACTTTTCTCAAGACGGTCGCTCGGGGGACCTAATTTTCATCTCACAACGGTCGCTCAGGGGACCTAATACTTATCTCACAACGGTCGCTCGGGGGACCTAATACTTTTCTCAAGACAGTCGCTCGGGGGACCTAATTTTCGTTTCACAACGGTCGCTCGGGGGACCTAATACTTATTTCAAAACGGTCGCTCGGGGAACCTAATTTTCGTCTCACAACGGTCGCTCGGGAGACCTAATTTTCATCTCACAATGGTCGCTCGGGGGACCTAATACTTTTCTCAAGACGGTCGCTCGGGCGACCTAATTTTCGTTTCACAACGGTCGCTCGGGGGACCTAATACTTTTCTCAAGACGGTCGCTCGGGGGACCTAATTTTCGTTTCACAACGGTCGCTCGGGGGACCTAATACTTATCTCAAGATGGTCGCTCGGGGGACCTAATTTTCGTTTCACAACGGTCGCTCGGGGGACCTAATACTTATCGCACAACGGTCGCTCGGGGGACCTAATACTTTTCTCAAGACAGTCGCTCGGGGACCTAATTTTCATCTCACAATGGTCGCTCGGGGGAACTAATTTTCATTTCACAATGATCTCTCGGGGGACCTAATACTTTTTTCAAGACGGTCGCTCGGGGACCTAATTTTCGTTTCACAACGGTCGCTCGGGGGACCTAATACTTATTTCAAAACGGTCGCTCGGTGGACCTAATATTCATCTCACAACGGTCGCTCGGGGGACCTAATTTTCATCTCACAATGGTCGCTCGGGGGACCTAATACTTTTCTCAAGACGGTCGCTCGGGGGACTTAATTTTTGTCTCACAACGGTCGCTCGGGGGACCTAATTTTCGTTTCACAACGGTCGCTCCGGGGACCTAATACTTATCTCACAACGGTCGCTCGGGGGACCTAATACTTTTCTCAAGACGGTCGCTCGGGGGACCTAATTTTCATCTCACAATGGTCGCTCGGGGGACCTAATTTTTGTTTCATAACGGTCGCTCAAGGGACCTAATTTTCGTTTCACAATGGTCGCTCGGGGGACCTAATACTTTTCTCAAGACGGTCGCTCGGGGGACCAAATTTTCGTTTCACAACGGTCGCTCGGGGGACCTAATTCTCATCTTTGCTGGGCTTACGTCAGGGACGGCCAATTTTCTTGGACATTCAATTTGACTCTCAATGAGTCAAAGTCGGGGCTTGACTCTCGTTTGGTCAACCGAAGGGATTTTCTCGACACTCACTTGGTCGAAGTTGGGATTTGACTCTCTTTTGGTCAATCAAATAATTTTTAACTGGGCTTACGTCAGGGACGGCCAATTTTCTTGGACATTCAATTTGACTCTCAATGAGTCAAATTCGGGGCTTGACTCTCTTTTGGTCAGCCGAAAGGATTTTCTCGACACTCGCTTGGTCGAAGTCGGGATTTGACTCTCTTTTCGTCAATCAAATAATTTTTAACTGGGCTTACGCCAGGGATGGCCAATTTTCTTGGACATTCGATTTGACTCTCAATGAGTCAAAGTCGGGGCTTGACTCTCTTTTGGTCAGCCGAAGGGATTTTCTCGACACTCGCTTGGTCGAAGTCGGGATTTGACTCTCTTTTGGTCAATCAAATAATTTTTAACTGGGCTTACGTCAGGGACGGCCAATTTTCTTGGACATTTAATTTGACTCTCAATGAGTCAAAGTCGGGGCTTGACTCTCTTTTGGTCAGCCGAAGGGATTTTCTCGACACTCGCTTGGTCGAAGTCCGGATTTGACTCTCTTTTGGTCAATCAAATAATTTTTAACTGGGCTTACGTCAGGGACGGCCAATTTTCTTGGACATTCAATTTGACTCTCAATGAGTCAAAGTCGGGGCTTGACTCTCTTTTGGTCAGCCGAAGGGATTTTCTCGACACTCGCTTGGTCGAAGTCGGGATTTGACTCTCTTTTCGTCAATCAAATAATTTTTAACTGGGCTTACGTCAGGGACGACCAATTTTGGACAACAAATTTTTAACTCGGGAACCTAATTAATTTTCTAGGTTCAAAGCAAATTGGATGAGCCCCAAAAGGGCATTTTTGGGTATCCTCCTAGGGGAACTTCTGATCACATGGGCCAGTGGCAAGACTGTAATTTTAGGGACAACCCAAACCATCCGTACGGATGGATAAGGCGTCTCCTTCTTTTTAAACAGAACAGCCATACGGATGGTCTCTTCCTCCTTTCAAAACACAGACGAAATCAGAGAGAGGGAGGGCGGTTTTTTCGTTTTTTTCTTCACCAAATATGTCCGAATTTCTTCCGAAATTCATCCATGGATGCTCAGGCACGACGGGGCTACCCTAGGGGAGGAGATAGGAGGCTTGACATGGTCCGAAACTTTCGGGGTTACAATATTGACCTCGCAAACTTGGAAGCGGGCTTCTACAAATCTCCCACCGTGCATTTGTGCCATGACCGGGTGGTAAATGTCCTTAAACCCTCTTTTATTCATCTTATGTCAAATTTGAACAATTCCATGCATTTCCTAGTCCTAGGGTTCATGTTTATGCAATTTGGACATTTTGTGCTTCTTGGTGCATTTTGTGAAATTGGTACCATTATGATGGAATTGGGATTGTTAAGATTGTGGGCATGTGTTCGTTTTATCGATGGGTCATGCCTAGCTATACTTTCCGAAGTCAAAGTATGTTACCCGTAATTTGTGCATAAAGGACTTGTACCTTAGGTGCGACTAGCCATTTTGACATATTTGTGTTCATGCTAGCACTTCCTAAGGTGGTTTCTTGCATTTTCGGGGGAATTGACCTTAATGGCGGGGACGGGCCTCGTCATTTTTAAATCCTAAAAACAACCACTTTTGCAAAATGACCATGCAATTTTAAAAAAGGGGGTGGGAAAAATTTCTTCTTTCGAAACACGACCCTTCAAATGCACTTGCAATTTGAAAAGGGGACGGAAAAACTTTCTTTTCAAAACAACCTTTCAAATGTATTTACAATTTGAAAAAGGGGCTGTACATCATAATGACTTTATGGTTAGCATTTATCATATGTGCATTGGTATTTTAAAACTGTGTTATTCATACCTTTGCTGTGTTTACCTGCAGGATGGTGAGCCCAAATCCCGGGGGTCTCCAGACATTTGCTTTTCTGTGTGGGAGGCTATGCCCGCTGCTGTGGGTGATGGGCCCAGTCCGCGAAAGTGGGTGGAGCGTACTGGCCTGGTGCCGTTCATCGAGGAGGTGGGTCGTTTGGTTAACACCAACAGGAGCTTTGGGCTTATTACTACCTTGGGCGAACACTGGTGGGATACGACCCACACCTTCCATCTGAGTTGGGGAGAGGTGACCGTGACTCCCGCAGACTTCTCTGCCATCACTGGGCTTTATTTTGATGGGCGAGCAGTCCTTTGGTCCGACAGGCTTACTGCTGCGGACATCAAGGCGCTCATTGGTTTCTCGGGCCCCGCTAAGGGCTTGGGCATCCTGGTTCAGGAGGTGGATCGGGCCATTCGGGGTATGATCCCGGGGTATATAGCAGGTCGGTTTTCTGCTGAGCAGCTCGGACGATCTTATGTATGGCTTCTCTTGGGTAACACCATCTTTGCCAATGCCGACACCACATGCATGTTCCCCCTGTTGGGTTCTTTGACCACTCCAGAGACCATTCGGAACATTGCTTGGGGAGTGGCTGGGTTGGCCGAGCTATATATGGATCTCGACAAATTCAGCCGGAAGGCGAGCCGGTCCCTGGCCTGCTTCCAGTTTGTTTTGGAGGTATATTTCCTTTCTTTTTCCCGTTTTCTGTTTTCTCCTTCTCATTCTTCTTTTCTGTCTTTCCCATTTCTAATACCCCCTTTTTTTTGCTTTCTTTTCAGGCATGGTATTATGAGCTTTTCGGGGAATATCCTTGGAGGCAAACTGTTGACCCGGCTGCTACTTTTCCAGCTGTGGTCTGTTGGACTAGGGAGGCCCGAGAGAAAAGGGGTTCCAAGGGAAGGCTCACCGTCCGCTATCCCGAGGCCAGAGGAGTGTTGAGGGGCCCAATGCCCAGGGGGCTCAATTTGTTTCCATGGGAGCGATATGAGAACCGGGGAGAGCTTCATGTTGACTTGGGCGAGGCTCTCTGGGTGACCAGGGAGAGGAGGTTGTTGGTGGGCTTTCGGGGAAAGGCCTTTTACCTAGGGGAGAGAGTCCTATGGAAGCATGGGCTAGGACTTCAGCAGAGGGCTCCGGTGGACCCGCCTGATACCATGTTCGTGGCTGATCGAAGGGACGACCCATATCTGATGGGGGCGGCCACGACCCATTTCATCACCGACGAGCCTTATGGGCGTTTTGTGGCTCGGAGACTGAGATCGCCACAGGTGGTGGCTTCTAGGGTGGCCCCTCCAGTGTGGCAGGACTACACTTATCTCTTTTCAGACCGCCAGGTTCATATGGTGGCGACGTCCCTCGGGGGAGAGGGGGCCCCACCTGCAGATGCGCCCGAGGGTGTGGTATGCATCCCACTCACTTTTCTCATATTATTTTCACACTGTTATTTTCCATTCACTGAGCATCCCCATTTTTGTGTGCAGGTGGCCGCACGTGCTTTGCTGGGGAGACCTTCCCTCATGAAACGGGCCAAAAGGTGGCTCAAGAGGTTCGTAGGTCGCTCTTCCAAAGGACCTCGGACCGAATACTGCATTGCGCCTGGCCGGCACTCAGTGGGCATTGAGGAGAGACCTCGTAGGCGGGCTTCGAGCGTAGAGTTGCCTCCCTCCTATGTGTGGCGCCATTCCCTGGGTGCCGCTGACTTGGCCTCTTTTCGGGATTCTTTCCGGGATTCTGGCACTCACGAGATGGCCCCGGACCCATTCGCCCATTTGGCCTTGGAGCGTGTGGACCCTGTACCGGTCAGACATCCTGGTCCTCCTTCCCAGATTCCTTCCTCCTTTTTCCTAGGTCAGTCTTCTTCGGGTGAAGGCTTGAGTGTGGCGGAATCTCTTTTCTTCTTTGACCCCAGCCAGTATCAACCTCGCCCTCTGGCTCCTTTAGACCAGGCTTTTCCTCCTCCCGAGGATCCTTGTCCGGACTCAGACTAGGATGTACCTATGTTAAACAATTTTTCTATCTTTCTTGTTGCATTTTAAGAACGACGTGTGTGAAAAAAAACTCATTGTCTTTTGAAAAACTTTATTTTGTAAATTCATCTTTTCATGCATAGCTTGGACCTCGAGAGGACTTTATCATCATTTCTGGGCCATTGGGAATTCCCGGGACATGTTTGGCCTTGATTGTGTGGATTTTGGCACATATCGCACATGCTTTTACACAAGTGAAAGTGAGTTTCACTCGTGGGAAAATCAACCGGCAAAGGATGTTGACATGAAGAATTTAAGGGAAACAAAGCATTAGCGCGTTGACCCTTTTGACCACAATTTTGAGATTTGAACAGACTCTTTTCGGGGGGCAGTATTGTGGACCGGGACCTAGACTTACCCCAAACACAACTCCTCACAAATCCTCTCGTTATGCCACGGTGGCTCGCTAGCCCCATTTCATCATCGGCTGAAAATGGATCCCTACCTGTCTCCTTTTCTCCATAGAACGTTTTCGTTCTCGCGTACCTCCTCAAGCCCCAGTCCTTTTGAAGACAATCCTTACGAGGGTGACTCGACCCTTGCAGTTACCAACGGTCTGACCTTTTCTTTCCTAGGAGTGATCCGATCGACTCGTGACACGGACTCGAGCAACCTAGACACATGGAAAACAGACATAGGCATTTTGCGGGAGTGAGTCCCTTTTGTACGGAAGGAAGCCTATGGACAGCAATTTAGTGTTTGGCTCTTTCCTATGATGTAGAAGAGAAGACTTGTCGAGACATTTGAATCTCCATTAGCTAGAATTATTAAAGTGATTGCTTTGAACGGGCCATGTTCATTAAGTCAATACCGTCACAAGCAATTAACTTTAACGAGAATTCATGTTGTGACCAACCGAGATTAAGATCTGACCAATGGCAAACTCGGGACGTGTTTGGGTATCGGCTTTTGTCTGGGGGAATTGGTCATCAATGAGACCAAAGGAGAGGCATGTGGTTATTCTGGGAAGGTCATGGCTTGGTAATCCTCTTTCTTGTTGTGACCGGACCCGAAGGTTGCCTACGTTCCCCTCATTTTGAGGAGCTCAGGTCGTCGTAGTTCGGCCTTGGACTGTCTTTTCTACGGATTGGCACATCCCTACCAGGGTATTGTTGCCTCGTCGATGAAGACCTTTCCACTTTGTGGTGAATTTTCTTGGAGCGTGCCCCCTGGGGCGATCCTTCTTTCGGTGTGGCCCCTTTTTTTTTTTTTTTTTTTTTTTATGTGAGCCCTTTTGGGGTGGACCCTTTGGTGGACTTTGTCCTCGTATTCACTTCTCTTTTTTTTTTATATCATCTCGGGGTGCCTTTCGTGGATGGTCCTTGGGGTGAAACTTTGTCATCTTGGTTTTTTCTCGCCACGGCTGGGGCATTTTGTGGTCCTTTGGAATTTCATTGGGGTATAGTGTATGAAGGGGAAGAACCTTGCCATTGGTGTTATCTTTATGCCAATTTATAACCTCATCCATTATCGTTAAAATTAGTTGCTTATTTTTGCATTTACTATCTGTACTTGGCCCGTTCATTCTTGATGAATCGTTATTGACTATCATGCATTAAGGAGTCAATTCACCATCTTGGGGATGTAGCAATTACTTATTAGTGCTAACCAAAGTGATTTCAAGAGTTAAAACATTTTTCAAATAATGTCTTAAGTCTAGGAAGAATAGAAGAGAAATAGCTTGCTTCATTAACGAGGAGCAACTCGATTTTTTACAGACTCAAGGGACTGACTCTACTATTAACTGACTAAACCATGACTAGTCAAACTTACCACGCAGGGTTTTTAGAGAAAGTAACAATAAAACATTGTCCACAACGGACTTTTGAAAGACTCTCTAGAACCTACGAGACCGGACCACTCCTAACCATCTTCCTTCCTTCCTTCTTCCTTTTCCAATTTCACACCCACTCATTGCCTTGCTTCGTGATGATCCCTTCATCAACGAGCTCCTGGATCTTGTCTTTTAAAGCATCACAAGCCCCGGTAGAATGTCCCACCCCTTGGTGGTAGTGGCAGAAGAGAGCGTCGTCGAGCCGTTGACTTGAGTGCTCAGTTAAGATCACGCTAGGGTCGAGCAACTGGATCTTCCCTTCTTTGAGCAATAGGTCCAACAACTGGGCTCTTAGAATCCCTAGTTCCCGAAAACGACGGTACGGGGCAAACCTTTGACTGCGAGCTGATTTGGGGACGGCCGCCTTGAGTCTATCATTCTTCGGCGGCAGTTTTCTGCTTAGGTGTTGTGGTGAATCTTCTGGATGATTCAAGGTTGTCCGGGGATCAGTATGGGTGTTCGGAGTGCTGGACGCTTGCCCAACAGGGATGTTCTGGGGGCTTCCTCTGAGGTATGCTCGGATGCCAAGGATCGCATCCACCGTTGCATTTATGCATGTCCCTACTCTCCTCATGTCCTCTTGGTGGCTGTGACTGAGCAAATTTATCTCATTTCTCACGCTTTGCCTTTCTTGGTGCCAATCGTTTTCCCTATCTTTCAGGAGTTCTCGGAGGCAAGGGTGTACCATTTGAACCCACATCCTTTCGGTTTCCTTTTCAAGGTCAGGGATTCGCCTCTCTTCCATTTTAGCGACGGCCCCTTGTAGACGAATTTGGTCGTGTTCCATCCGCCTCACTACTTGCTGTATAGCGTTCACGGCTCCTTCGATGACTCCAATTCGAGCATCCATTTCCTATGTTTACAAAGGACCAACAAGCTATGAGGGCACTTGACAGGATCTCGAGAAGTTATGCTTTAGGGTAAGAGAGACCCGACACACACAAATCTTTGACTCAAGGAGAGGATGGTGTTTGACTCGAAGTTTAGGGGATGGACCTAAGCCATGCATTTCGATGAATTCATTTCTTTCTTTTATTTTTATTAAAAAAAACAAAGGATGTTTATTCACACGGACAAGGGTTAGAACACCGTTTAAAAACATGCATTGACCTTTAACGCAAAATCCTGCTTTATTCGGGACAAGCCCCTGACCCTAGTTGGTTGGAAAATATTTCTCTTCTTTTTCGCAACTATTCTAAGTCCTGGATCAGTGGAGGCCATCACTACGTCTATAGACCCCTCATTTTTCACTTGTACTGTACACTCCCAAGGACGGACTATCCCGGGCGAGGGTCCTATAGGTCAAGCGGCCTCCACCGACCGAAAGAAATGATCCTAAGGTATAGTGCGTCGCAAGGTTCCCGATGTGCGGGTCATCCCAATCATGATTAAGCCCCAGTCGGGATCGAGACTGTTCCGAAGGCTGCACCGATATTCTGACATGACCCCATTTTGAATGAGGTGTCTCAATCCTCGACCATGAGCTTAAGGATGATTAACATGACCCGTTCATTAGGGCTTAACGACATGGTGTTACCCTATCTTTAGCACATGACTTTTGTTAATTGTGGTCGTCATTAACACACGAGTTAGAGGCGGGTTAGGCCACACTTGCATTACATCAAGGAGTCGTAACCCGGGCATTAACTTGGCCACAATTGACTTTGGACACATGCTTAAAGACAATGGCAACGTGAACTAGACCAAAAACCAACCAAAGTCACGGTATTTGTGTGTCACGGACATGTGTGGTTGGCTTGGCTCGGAAGGGGAGGTGGAATGGACCCGTGCGCGCTCGAAGGGAACAAGAGCACCAATCGAGCTGCATCTGGCATCCATCTCGGGTTTAAAGGGTATTTGGAACGTGCAAGGTCAAGTGCGCGTTGTGTGAAGTCAATTCTATATTCCCTTTTTTGAGTCAAAATATAGATTTTTATTTTGTTTTTCAACATGATGAGCATGGCATAAGCAAGATATGAACAAGTATGAACAAGCATGGAGTAAGCAATTTATACACAATAAGTCAAAGAATACAAACAAAGACCAAAACTTGTATATGTACCAAGTCGTGCACAACCAAGGATTTTGAATCAAACATTTTTCAAAAGAACAATTTTCTCATTGAAACCATTTGTACAAAGCAAGTTGTGCACAACAAGAAGAGTCAAGAATTTTTTACAAAAAAGGGGGTTATGCACAATGAGATTTTGGAAACCATTTTTATTGACAAAAGATCATGCATAACCAAGTTTTGGCCAAAAGAATAAAGGTAATGTGCACAAGTAAGGCTGTAAATTTGGAACCTGGACAAGCAGAAGCAGAAGGCAATTCAGAATGTTGCTGCCCTGCACAAAATTGTTAATTTGCAACATTCTGGCCCTTTTACCAAACTAGCCGTACGGCTAGAGCCATGGGGTTGAGATTTTTCTCAGTTTCTGCAACATATGATCATCATACTCCAGTTTATTGCATTTCCAGAACATATGCACTCAAAACAGTTCAAACAGAAACAGCAAACACACAAAAATATGCACAAAGTCAACTAACAGAAACGGGAGTTTGACCCACACAAAAGTGCCTTCAAAGCTTCTAAAGAGAAGTTTGTAAGCACTTTATCTCCCCAGCGGAGTCGCCACTGTAAGGATCCCGCCCCCCGAAAAGAACAAAGAAAGGATTTTCGTTTGTCTTAAGGTTGTTTTAGGGAGGAAATGCCAAATGCGGTTATCTCACAAAAACTTAACGGAGTCGCCACTTTTGTTAATTATTTAACCCAACAAAAGAAAAGGTTAGAGATTCTATTAGTTCGGAGGTCAGGTTACGCCTTGGGAAGAGTTTTACGTCACCCAAGTCGCCTCGGATGAGTCCGAGTCTCCCTAATGCTGGTAAACAAAAGTGCATGTGTGTGTGTGTATTTAACGGAAAAGAGTCTGTTTTAACTTTTATTCAAAATTTAACTGAAAAGGGGGGGTCCTTTATTAAGAAAACAGGGATCAGAGGACAAAATGGAAATTTTTCCCTCTGAGCCCAGAGTAGCCGTACGGCTAGAGTATACTCTTCCTGGAATTTTTACAGTTTGTCCAAGAACAGTCGAGTTCCAGGCAAAAACAGAGCATTCTGCTGAAACTGGACTAAACTGTTCTAATTTCCAGTTTATGATTAACAACAAAACTTAGAAAATTTCATTCCTATGAACTTAGATCACCAAAAGAGCCCCCAAAAACCAAGACTTGGGTGTGATTAAAGGCAATCATTGGAGAAATTTATGAAAAGTTGATGAACATGGCTTTTGAACCAAAATGACCATTAGATGACTAAAGATGGAAACTTTATCATCAAGATGTCATTTTTACACATTATTAACCTTTTAGGGACCAAATTATTGCATAAAGATTCAATCTTTATGACCCAAAATGGGATTTCAAGGCTAAATCAAGAGGGGAAGTGATAAACACCAAGGTTTTATCATCCCACATGATTATCATGGCCAAATCAAAACAAAATTAACATAAAGATTTGAGCTTTCACCACAAGAGTGGATCCTTAAGCCAAAGGAAACATTGGGGCAACATTATTTGTCATAAAGATTTGATCTTTGTGACCACAAAGGGGGTTTGAAGCTAGATCAAATTTTGGATGATAAAGATTGAAACTTTATCATCCAAATGATCATCCTTGCTTCCAATGAACAACATAATCAACCAAAACATGTTCCTCTTCCATTAAAATAGATTAACAAACAAGAAATATCAACAAACCATGATCATCTTTAGGTTAGAACCACTTTCACACAAAGTATGAAGGGCACCTTGAATCATTCATGGTTTGGACCATATGTATACATAATAGTGATATATATATAGCTTGGAATGCTAAGGCTTGTAATACATATATATATATATATTGCTTGATATGGACAAGACTTGCAAGAAATATAAATTGCTTGAGATGGACAAGACTTGCAAGAAATGTAAGAGATGAGCAAATAAATATGAACAAACAAGGAGATGAAATGGAGAGAAGGATGGGGGAGAAGGTGGCTTTACCTATGTTTGGTTAGGCCAATCTTCCTCTCTCTTTTCACTCTAAACACTCTTCTGGAGTAATTTTAACAGAGTAACACTAGCAATAATCGTTTCTCCCCCCCCCCCTGGAATGATCAGCAAGGGGTTAAATTTATAGGGGCTGATAGTGCCCAAAGTAGCCGTACGGCTCATGTTGACGACCTTCTGGATTTTTCAATCTTTTAATTCCAGAACAGTCCCTGTGTCCATATTTTGTCTTAGTGAGGTCTTGGCCTATCAGTTTATCCTTGAATGGTGCCTAGAATTCCTCTAAGTTGGTCAAATTCAGATTGGGGTACTTACAAGTACCCGCGCTAGGCTTCTATTCTCACCCCACCATTCATCGTCATCATAACTCTCAAAAATCTCAAAATCTTCAAAAAGAAAAACTGCACATTTCATTTCCTTCTCGATTCTCCCTCTTTGTAAATGCATTTACATTTTGTCTTATTTATGATGAGTGAAGGTTGGAATGCAAGCAATGCACACGTGTCAATAAAATCAAAAAGAAAAAAAGATTGCTCAAAATTAAAAAGTGAGATTTGAGGTGCATTCATTAAGATGAAAATCAATTGTGAAAAGAGATCATTATTCTTCAAGATTAAAGCTTTCGAAAGAAAAAGAATGCGTTCCTTATCTCTTAAATCTCTAAATCATGAATTCTTTTGTTGCACATGTATGACACTTCTAAGCACGTAATGCCGCGATATATCTGTATGCTTGAAAAATTCTTATGTAGGTATTCAAGTCCAATCTTCAAAACATTTTCACCCCGTAAGATAGGTATCTGAGATGAGCCTAGAGAAGTTAACCGTGTCTTGCACAACAAAAATCAAAATCTCATCACACAACAACTTCAAGGCGAATATTCAAGCTTCTCGCAGACACAAAGACGTGCGATCATCCTTCCATCATCGACAACAACGTGCAGCGTATCCTTGAATTTACTTTTATGTTATGCGTCCTAAATGCTTTATCTGTTTTGATGGCAAGAACATTGCCTCATTTCAAAATCGTTTTTCTAAAAACCTCAATAGCAAGGACATTGCCTCGTTTTCTAATATCCTCATTTCAAAATCGTTTTTCTAAAAACTTCGATGGCAAGAACATTGCCTCGCTTTCTAAAATCCTTTTCCAAAATAGTTTTTCCAAGAACCTCGATGGCAAGAAAATTGCCTCGTATTCAAAAATGTTTTCATAAAAACTCAATGGCAAGAATATTGCATCATTTTCAAAAAAAAAAAAAAATTCCACAAAAACGTCCATGGCAAGAAAATCACCTCGTTTTCAAAAAATGTTTTCAAAAACCTTTCAATTGCAAGAACATTGCTACCCCTTCGATTGCAAGAAAATTGCTACCCCCGTTGATTGCAAGAATATTGCTCTTCGTTGAACTAGGTGACTGGTCTGATTCCCGAAAGGGATACGTAGGCAGCCTGTCACCTCAGGCACGACCACCTCCTCTTTTCGAATGTTTGGTTACCCCAGTCTGTTCGGTCACCCCGAATTTGACCTCCTCGAATATTTGGTTACTCTTTTGTCTGCTCGAGCGCTCGGGTTGGATCTCGCTCAGAACTACGCCCCGACTTGATTCCCGAAAGGGATACGCAGGCAGCTCGAATAAGAGCTCAGTCGCCCGTTCTCTCAAATCTAATCATGTTACCCTAATCCCCAGCAAAGAGAATTCGGTTTCTCAATGCATCCCCATCCATCCGAACTACAATTGGTCTGATTCTCGCAAGAGATACGTATGAATCTCGGGTTCCCGAGTTCGACCATATGATTGTGTTTGTTTGCTTGCTTGAGTAGAACTACGGAGGCTTGATGCCTGAAAGGGATACGTAGGAAGCCTAACTTTGGGCCCAGCCGTCAAACCCTAGACGAGATCGGTTGTCTATATTGGATCGTCGAATCCACTTTACATCACAAGTGAATTCGACGAAGGGCTCTGTAGACACCCCGATCTCGCACCCCTAACAAACCAACCCTTGATTTGGTCTAAGCGCGATAATCGACATAGAACCCTAGATTTTGCGGTTTAGGACTACCGACCGTCTTATCGGTGAATCGGATGGAAAAACCGAGTCAAAATTCATGATCAGGGCTCAAAACCGAGTAAACGGGCACATTCTAAAAAAATCGCGCGCGGGGACCCCTGAACGGTCCCGCGCTCCTAAAAAGCCTTTTACCGGTTATCCTTTGCATTAAAATTATATTATCTTATTCCTTGATTATTAAAATATTTTAGATATACCGGCTTGACCAGAAAAATATATCGAGCAACTTTCATGTTGAGCCCGCGAACAACCGGGACACCGGAGTACGCACATTGAGACAGTTGCGGAGAGAAAAGACGGAGCTAGAAAAATATCACAAACACATTTCATGATTCCCAAACGTGGCTAGCTAGTGAAGAATGCATGGGATGATTCATGAAGCATTGGACAATCAAATGTTGACATTTAAAAGGGTGTTCCTCTTATTCCTAAAATCTCCCACATTTTCTCATAATTCCTAAATGGTACCAAACCTTCTATGGAGGGTCTCCTAAAAAAAATACCAAATAGCCCTAAGCCTCCCTAAGGCACTCCACCACCCTCCTCCTAAGGCTAGTAGGGGCACTCTATGGTCATTTGGTCCACCTCCCTCCTCCATATACTCCATTCTTCAACTCATTTAGGGGGGGTACAACACATTCATACATTACACTACATTCCCATCCTCACTTCTCTCTCTATTGTTCTTGCTACATTCATCCTCCCACCACCCAACCACCATAAAACCACCACATCTCCACCACTACACCACCACTACACCACCACAAAACCACCATCAAAACAACCCCAAAACACTCTCAAACTCAAGCAAACAACAAGCAACAATCTCCATCCACTCAACTTCAACAACAACAACTCAAATCAAACAAAAAGAATTCTTCTCTTGGGTAGACAAAGGAAGCACAACCTCCCTATCTTAACTAGGTAATTTCTATTGTAGCCCTTTAAACCTTCAAGATGTAAGTGATTTGGTGGTTTTGTAAAAGGGGTCTAGCAACAAGTTGGCTAGACTCCCATATTTCTCAAAGACTTCATGTAAAAGCTTGTAATATGGTTATGTATATGGTGGTGTTGATTCTATTATCTGAATTTCATCATGATTATATGGGTTCTTGTTCATCTCATGTTCATTCATTGGCTTGGATCTAAGTGTTTCATGCATGCATCTCATCTTTTTCTCAAAAGTTGCAAATCTGACCCTCTTGGCCATTTTCATGAACATGCATGCTATGATTGACTCTTTTTGGAAAGTGACTCTTGGATAATGTTCTTAACATGCTAAATGATAAATTCCTTGATTTTCATGGCTTGGTTTGGAGTTTTGATCGTGTTTTGAGATCCATCTTTATGATTCATGCAACCAGTTCTTCATACTCTGCTCAGAACCATGATTTTCATGCTCTTAAAAATCCATCTTATAGTGGTTTATGGGTTTGAGTCAAAACATAAAAGTTATTCCTTATGTGTTGAAGTTCATTCTAGTAAAGTATCATGTCCAGATTCCATGTGTAACTAATGTTTTCATGCATAGTTTTGAGTCACAGAATTGCTGTCCTGCTTGTTCCTTGTTGTACCATGCTCTATTCTTGTGCTCTAAATTCAATGAAAACTTGGTTTTTGGACAAAGGTCAAAATATTAACTTTATTATACACAAACTCATAAAAATGAACATATTTTTGAAACATTTTTTGGACCTCTGGATGTACTCTTTTTACTCATTTGTTTCAATCTTTAGAATCTGCACTTTCAGCCTCTGACATCTAAATGTCAGAGACCTTTTGGGCTACTTAAACTCATCTTCTGAACTCACAATTTAGGTAACTTCATGCTCTTAATGTTTTATTCAAATTTTATTCTTGGTGTTTTCTCATATTCATAAGTTAAAATGGGTAAAATTGGTGACCAATTTGCTATGTTTGCTGTGAATCTTTTCTGGGCAGATTTTTGTGAATAAGTTTCTTGCTTGTGTTTGGGGTCTAAATTAATCCAAAAAATCCATAAAAATCATAAATGATCTCTAACATTCTGGTAGGAATCTCAAATTTTTAGTTTTGGATTTGGATTATTTTAGGACAGGTACGTTGGCTCGGGGACGGAGTGACGCCAAAACCGACAAACGCCCCATCGCGAGGACATTCATTTGATTATGGGATTTGTTTCCCACTTTTTTGTGTATATGTTTATATTCCCGACTGTACATAATCCCCCTCCCCTGTGGATGTTTTCTTTCTTGACATGTTCAAACTCATTTTCGAAAACCAATCGGGATATCCACCCAAACCGATTCCCGGTTGTGAATTAAATTGAATCAACCTAGATTAGGACACTCCTTGTAAATAAATACACAGATTTTTTTAGTTAGGACAAAAAAAGGCATTAAAATGAAGCGTAGGTGGAAGCATGCATAGAGACCGTAAGGGTGAGTGGGGTGCTTAACACCTTCTCCTCTCGTAACATAGCCCCCGAATCCACTTTTTCAAAGCAAAAGTAGGGAAACCATTATGAGAACGAGAGCGCGGATTATACGGTTCGAGCGCGGGCTCTCACACTAACCCTTGATGCCTTTGTTAATCAACCTTGATTCTTGGTGGAGGCTTGAAAGCTTGATCACGAACAGAGCAAGAATCACGAACTTTGAAGATGATAAGTTTCACCCTCTAGCGGTATCCACACCACGAACAAATATCTAGAACACTTGATCTTGGTTGCTTGACCAAATTATGAAACACACTTTCACAATTATAAAGACTATATGGAATTATGAATTCTTGATCTTGGATTCTAAATCTTCAATCAAGAATATTGTTTTTCCAAACCACTAGGTTTCTTATGCATAATGGCTGGTGAAAAGATGCTTATATAGGTCCTAGTCCTTAACACTTAAGGACCTAGGATTCCTAAATCCCGTCACCCAATTAAGGCATAAACTTTCTGTCCAAGCTGCTCTGGCACGGTCGTGCCCTATAATTGGCACGGTCGTGCCAATTGGTGCACGCCTGCCATCCGTCTGCCGATTATTGGCACGGTCATGCTTTATAATCGGCACGGTCATGCATTATAACCAGCACGGTCGTGCCAGATCAGAAATGCTCACTTTTCCATAATTCCAATTCAGTCCTTTAGGATTCGCTCTATTCGTGTGTGACCCTCTAGGATTACACTAAATTGGCAATGGGTCCAAACATAAACCCATAAGATATGATTAGGTTCTAGCAAACCATCATACCTACCCAAATAGTGTAACTAGATACAAGTTCGCATTCCTTTCAGAACATGTCACAATCCATTTGTCCATGATGTCATTGAACACAAGTCATGGTCAACAAGTTGTAGACACCCCGCCTTGGACCACTCACCCCGATTGCACATTTGATCTTGTGTTTCTCCCTATTTTATATGTTTTCCGTTAGTTTCCGTTACTTCGGTTAAGTTCCTGACTGACTCCGTTAAGTTCAGAGACTAAACTGAATAACAGTGCTAACTTTCTAGTCCTTTCTGTCAAAAATGCCTTCTCTGAGTCGCGCGCCTCCGGCCTTTGAAGCCAGAAGCCCGCGCCTTTCGCCGTCAAGGTGGGAAGCGCGCGCCTCTGGACGTGTCAGTTACAGATTTCTGGCCTTGAATCTCTCCCTTGCCCATCTTACAAGATTTTGCCCGAGGAATGGTTCTTGGCAGCTCAGTTTTTGCACCAAAAAACAACCCTTTACAACTATAAAAACCCCTCCAATCTACCATTGGAAGGGATGGACTTTGATCACCATTTTCACACCTCAAAATCACCAATTTCTCATTACAAAACTTGCATGAACTTTTAAAAATCCAACAATCCTTCGAATAAGGATCATACTCAAGGAGTGTCAAGAACTTGTCTTCCAAACATAGGTATTTTCTTGCCTTCTTCACTTTCTTCTAATTCATCTTTTCTTATCTCTTCTTTTGATCAAAAGTGCAATCAAACCCAACCCAAATTTGGGACATAACTCCGAACGATCACTTCATCTTCATTGAAGTTGGTCTAAGGGTCGTCTCCCTACATTTCAACCTCTTTTAAAACCCCTCTAAATTTGATATTAATAGGAAGAACACAATTTTTATAATGTAAACTTTGAACAAGCAAGACCGACGTTAGTCGGGCGAGATGGGTGTTTAAGTACTTCCCATCTCGTAACATAACCCCTGAACTCTCAAAAGGAATCTCTGTTTTCGTAAATCAAACACATTTCCAACATAAAATGTTTTCTCGCGTTCCTCTAAAACGTGGGTGGCGACTCCTTCAAAAAATCTTCCTTTTCCCGTGAGGGGCCCGGGCCGGGGTACCTACAGTGGAGACTCCGCTGGGGACGCTTGAGGGTTAAGCTTGCGTTTTTGTTCAAAGTTTACGTTTTCTGGGCACTCTGGTTTCTGGTGTTGAGAAGCGCGCGCCTTTGACCTTCTTGGTCAGAAGCGCGCACCTCTCACACCAGAGACCAGAGGCGCCCGACTTTCATGTGTTCTTCCTATTTTCTATTTTTTTGGGCTAACATTTGTTGCAGGGGTTAAACACAAAATTCAGGACCAGGGCAGTCCCCTGAGTCCAAGTTTCTGACAGGTGTCTAACAGGTTCACCCAGATGCGCGCGCCTCTCACCTTCTTTGCGCAATGCGCGCGCTTGACATTCTACATCCCAGGGGCGCGCGCGTCTGGGAGGTATTCCGGAATAGGTCCAGTTTCTAGAAAAACAGGGCAGAACAGTGGGGGTGTGGGCACAGTTGTCTGCATCAGAACAGAATTAGACCTTTGGACTGTCTTAATTTTGTGTTTATTTACCGGTCACACGGGTGATTCGGGAGTTGTAATTTACGTGCTTATCTGTTTTTATCTTTTCTTTTCTTTTCAAAAAAAAATAAAATAAAAAATTTTTGTCACGTGATAGACCTCACACTACATGCACATTACTCCTATCAATTGCTCACTATCGAGTCGGACAAGTCCATAACCCCAAACCCATCGAGGCCCGTCCTAGAATGTTTCAAGCTCCACCCAACCTTGACTCTTTCGAAGCGGTCAACCTCAGCCCGTGGCGTAGTTCAAGACTACATGCCGGGGGTGACCTTTAAGCCTCTCTTTAGCCGAGCACCAACCACACAATTCTAGTTAGGGTCTAACACTCCGTGACCAAGTCGGTTTTCATGTACCGAGATTTCCCTAAACTAATGTTTTCAAATCATACATGCCAACTTGTTGATACGGACGCAATAAAAATCCATCCCCAAAAGTGGTCATTTTGGACGAAAATAAAAAATCCGTCCCCGCATGTATGCTTTACTACATTGGTTTAGTTTAATCCCGATACATGTAGGATTCATAAACGTGATGGAATCCGATGAGTATATGGGACCACGAGATGGTCTATATACTAGTGAGACGATTCCATTATCTTCTTAGAAACCCCAAAAGGGACCCCGTCCCTCCGACTTATATATATAAAAAAAAAAAGGAGTCCTTTTCTTATGTGGTTGAGTCTTTTCTTGTTTGTGGGTGAATTCCTTTTACTCAAAAGGTGTTTGTGGGGCCAATCTAAGATCAACCGTGTTCTCTCCATAGGTCCAATGGCTTCAAACGGAAACGACAACGGCATTCCGTGTCCAACGAAAGGTTATTCCGCGTGGTGGAAGCATTGAAAGGGCAAGTTGATATACTAGCTGAGAATGTCCGCCGCAAGGATGATTTATGGCGAGCCCGTTACGAGCATGTGAAAACGGCCCACAAGAAAGAAGTTGCTCAACTTAAGAACCAATTGAAAGGGCTCACGAATGAAAGAAAGGTCCAAAGCATTGATACCGGTTAGGTCAACACTCTCATATCCTACATTGACCAAAGGTTTAGTGGGCTAAATTTGCACAAGGGCCCAAGCACCGATCTTCATCAAGCTTATCTCCTCATGAACACAATAGAGGCTCTTCCCGAAAAGTTCAAGATGCCCGATATTGGCAAGTTCAACGGCAACTCTTGCCCCGACGCTCATGTCGACTCTTACATTTGGGCCATGCTACCAAAGAAAGTGTCTCCTCAAATAATGGCACAATGCTTCCCGCTTACTCTCGAGGGGGTCGCAAAAGATTGGTATATGGGTCTTCCAGTTTCCACCCATCTCAATTGGGATGCCGCTATGCTTGCCTTCAAGTCACAATATCAAGGCAACTCCATATTCCGCCCCACCAAGAAGGAATTGGAGAGCACCGTGCAAATGGGTGATGAATCATTTGGGGACTTCTATCGCCGTTGGAATGACAAGCTAGTCGAGATGATTGATAGGCCCTCAAAGAAGGAACAAATGGACATTTTCTTGAAATTTTTAAAAATGGACTACCGCACTCATCTTAGTGGGGCTTTTCACTACCAATTTTTCAAGCATGTATGATGCGGGGGTTAGAATTGACAATTTGCTCCGAGAAGTGGCCGAGTCCTCCTATGACACAAGCTTCAACGACAAAGGGTTCCCAAGAAACAACATGGATGAATGTAGTGACATAGAAGACTACGATGACAATGAAGACTACAACGACAATGAGGACGACGACAACAATCTCCGTTTCTCTTTCTCTACCTAGAGATAGGATAAAAAAAAAAGAGTCAAAAGTCCTCTAATGTGTGCAGTAATGTTTCCTCTCGTCCAATGTTAAATTTCGAGTCAATCATTAACTAAAAGTCGTTCTTGTCCTCATACACTCTTCCAAGTTGTTCAATCTAATTCTTGGAAAAATGATGAAAAGATGTCTAAACAAGTTTTGGAATGAAGGCCATCGCTTGAACGCCTAGGGGCTAAACATCGACGACGGCATTAACAACGAAGACCTCAACAACGACGAAATCAAGACAAAGAAAGGTGGAACAACAATCATGAAGCAAAGTTTTCAAAAGGGGATTAAAAAAAAATCCCCTTTAATGAAAGAAGTACAAGAACAACATCATTCCACCGATGAAGGACGAAGCAACAACCATCTCGACGAATGGAGCATCCACAAGAACTACGGTGACCTGAGCCTCTTCACTGGAGGAACGTAGGCAACCTTCGGGTCCGGTCTCATGCAAGAAAGAAGATATGTTTAGCCCTAGCACGTTATGGTGATCGGCCTTCCTCTCGAACTTGTCATGACATCTTTGTACGATTCATTTGCCAATGAATTAATCACCAAAAGATTGAACAACTTTCTTAGATTTGGAATCGCTATCCGTTCCTTGTCGAGTATAGGGATTTCTCTTCTTTTCATGATACTCCCAGTTTCTTGCAATCAAACTGGGGCTTTCTTTCTCTTCTCTCTTAATGACTTACTTGCCTTCGTGAGTTATTCAAAAAATATACATACATGAAGTCAATACTAGGGACACTTCCCTAGTCGAGTCAATGTCACTCATGTTTAGTGACAAGAGGTCTCCACCGCAAAATCACATGTCTCTCATCCTCAGCTAGAGTCAATGCACGCTTCCTCATTAATTGAGTAAAAAAAATGAAGGCGCAAAAGAGATGCCCGCTAGATTGAAAACCCGAAAGGGCGGTCTAGGCAAAAAACAGGGTGCATCATAAAAAAATGAATGAGAGAGTGAGAGAGAGAAGGGAAAGAGAAATGGAGATCTCCGGCCTCTAAGGAAGACAACTGCACAAGTTCTACATTGGGTCTCCTCAGCAAGTCAATCCCCACCAAGCCAACTTTGGAATTGCAAAAGGCTTGACGAGATATGGCACCATCAAAAGTCATTTTGGGTTATTGGAAAGATTGTTCTTGAAATGTGCATCTTTGGGCTCATGTGAAAGAAAGCCCGTGGTAACCAAGATCTGTCCGAGAACGAGCCTATCATTGAAGGGGTACGAGGTTGCACAAAATAATCCCCAGCTAGTCAGTTGGTTTGGGCAGCGAGCAACAACATGTAATTCAAGCTTCTACAAGCATGTCCCTCTAAAGTATGCCGAAAGACTCCCGAGAATGGAGTATCTCTTGCCATGTCCCCTTGTGTTTGTTCCCCCACATGAAGACGAGTCTCTTGTTTTGCTCAACAAGTGATGACGTCCTAGGGGCTATGTGACTCGAGAAAGAAAACTTCTCTTGCTTCATTTGACAGTTAATGAGCCCTAGGGCTACGCTCAAGAAAGATGTGTAAGACTATCCTCAAAGTCTCTCAAAAGGAATGTCGAGAAGCACCTTCTTGTCATGTATGCTCATACTTGTTCCCCCGATCAAGGATAGGCCCTTCTCGTTCCACTCCTAATCAATGGTGTCACTCTAGGGGGTACGATCAAGTTTTAAAGGCTCCCTCGGCAAGAAGAAATTCATTTCAGTATCCCCGGCGGAGTCATGTGCAACATTGGAAGCTTCCTCAATTCGGCACCAAAGGTCTCAAGGGGCTTCGCAATCTACAATCCTTTGGGCTATGGCATTACAACAATCCAAGCAAAGGGCAATATTGGGGCTTTGCAATTCACAAGCTTTTGGGCAGTGGTACCCGAGCAATGCAATTTGGGAGTAGTCTTATGGCTCTATGAAAAGGATCAAACTTCAATGGTCCCTCAACACTTCCAGTCAAAAGGCCTCTCGGTTTTAAATGAAGGCTCCGATGATATGAATGAATTTGATGATTCTTGTTAGAACTCACAGCGAGATTATGAAGGAAGTCTTAGAGAAAAGGAAAAATATTCAATATGCTAGACTCACCCGGATGAGTTATAGCGGGCAATGCCAATATGTTAACTCTATGAGCAGAGTTACGGCTAATCCCAATGTTTTTGCAATACAGCACCCCCTTCTCCAAGATCAAAAGCACAGGCTGCATCCGAAGATTCGCCGTCGGTTCAACTCAAGAAGACTCAAGCAAACATACCGTTCGAGACTTTATCACACCAAGACCTTATCATCTGCAACAACATCACCATCTCCCACGAGACGTCTCCCGAAGACCGAACTACATTTTCAACATGGACCTTCCGCCATTTGGGTATCAACCACAAAAAGAGCTATCCATCTCCAAGCAAGAGAAAAAAGGAGATCGCCTTTAAGAGTTCTTCCCAATAGCGCCATCCGCTCCCAACACAATGCTAAGCCGATTCCAATTTGAGGCTTCACACCAAAAGGTCTCCACATCCCGCCATCTATAAACTTGATAAGCCCATGACATTTGGGGCTTAGCAATCTCTCAAAGCTTGGTATCAATGATCTTCTCTTGGGGCCTGCCCACGTCGACAACAAAAGACAGTTTATTTGAATGGGCTAAGAGTTGATTCACCTTGGGGCTTCATAAGCCACTCAAAGTTCAGCATTCGAAGGGCTTTACAATCAACAACCCCTTGGCATCTCGGCATCAATAGTCTTTTTGAAGCCCCATAAACGACAAATCTCTTGGGGCTAGACATCAATTTTCGTTGGACATCGCGGCGACAAAATTCAACAAGGCAATCCGGACTTTGATTGAACACGACTTGATCTTGGGTTGGCTTTACGAACACACAATGATTAAAATGGTTCACCCACGAACTAAAAAAAAAATCTTTTTCTCACATGTGTGCATATTCTTTCCCTTCTAATCCAAAAAAAAAAAGAAGATTTTTCTTTTTCTTTTTCTCCTTCTATGTGCAAAAGTATGTGCTTTACATTGCTTTGCTCCTAGCTTCTTCTCCAGCATTCTCCATCATCCTTGAACTACGCTGGTCTGATTCTCTTCAAGGGATACGTAGGCAGCCTTTTGGCACGACCAACCCATCACCTAGAATACCATCTCGCCAACACTCCATCAAAGGCAAGAATAATTCATCATCACCAACATCATCATTCTCCATCCAAAGCATGGACATTCATCATCAAAAGCATCAACATCCTTCAGCAATCCATCTCCAATCAAGCGGCAATGGTAAGTGAAGGTATGAATACATCCGAGGCTTTCCTCAAATCACACCGCACATAAAATCACTTTCTCCATTCATACAAAAACTCTCTCTCATGCAAAACTGCTTTCAAATCACATTGCACCACGAGCACAATTTCTCTCTTCATTTCACACTTCATGCATCTTCTTGCACAAACACATATACCTGCCAAGCACACACATAACAGGTACCACCACGAAGTCAACAACATCCGCTACTCAAGGCACTTCATCCCCAGCAGAAAATGGTCCACAGTCAACCATGCCCGCATCCCCACGATAAAGTCAACAGCAACTGCAGCTCTAGACAGCAATTTGGTCCACGGTGATCCCGCAATTAACAAATGGATCACGCCAGCAGCAAACGGATCCCGCCTTAGCAAACAGACCCCGCATCAGCAAACGGATCCCGCATTCAGCAAACAGATCCCGCATCAGCAAACGGATCCCGCTTCAGCAAACGGATCCCGCATCAGCAAATGGATCCCGCCATCAGCAAACGGATCCCGCATCAGCAAACGGATCCTGCATCAGCAAACGGATCCCGCTTCAGCAAAACGGATCCCGCCATATCCTTTCTATATCAATAAAGCCGCTCACATAGGGAGCGCACCCCTATCCTTTACAAATTTCAAATCTCGCTTTTATCGAGTCTTTGCTTTCTTCTTTTTCCCTTTCTTGGTGATGTCCTAGGCGGATGTATTTCTTTCGTCGGCGCATTTTGCTACGCAATCCACGCCGTTGAGGGGCTCTGTAGACACCCCGCCTTGGACCTCTCACCCCGATTGCACATTTGATCTTGTGTTTCTCCCTATTTTATATGTTTTCCGTTAGTTTCCGTTACTTCGGTTAAGTTCCTGACTGACTCTGTTAAGTTCAGGGACTAAACTGAATAACAGTGCTAACTTTCTAGTCTTTTCTGTCAAAAATGCCTTTTCTGAGTCGCGCGCCTCCGGCCTTTGAAGCCAGAAGCGCGCGCCTTCCGCCGTCATGGTGGGAAGCGCGCGCCTCTGGGCGTGTCAGTTACAGATTTCTGGCCTTGAATCTCTCTCTCCCTTGCCCATCTTATAAGATTTTGCCCGGGGAATGGTTCTTGGCAGCTCAGTTTTGGCACCAAAAAACAACCCTTTACAACTATAAAAACCCCTCCAATCTACCATTGGAAGGGATGGACTTTGATCACCATTTTCACACCTCAAAATCACCAATTTCCCATTACAAAACTTGCATGAACTTTTAAACATCCAACAATCCTTCCAATAAGGATCATTCTCAAAGAGTGTCAAGAACTTGTCTTCCAAACATAGGTATTTTCTTGCCTTCTTCACTTTCTTCTAATTCATCTTTTCTTATCTCTTCTTTTGATCAAAAGTGCAATCAAACCCAAACCAAATTTGGGACATAACTCCGAACGATCACTTCATCTTCATTGAAGTTGGTCTAAGGGTCATCTCCCTACATTTCAACCTCTTTTAAAACCCCTCTAAATTTGATATTAATAGGAAGAACACAATTTTTATAATGTAAACTTTGAACAAGCAAGACCGACGTTAGTCGGGTGAGATGGGTGTTTAAATACTTCCCATCTCGTAACCTAACCCCCGAACTCTTAAAAGGAATCTCTATTTTTCGTAAATCAAACATATTTCCAACTTAAATTGTTTTCTCGTGTTCCTCTAAAACGTGGGTGGCGACTCCTTCAAAAAATCATCCTTTTCCTGTGAGGGGCCCAGGCCGGGGTACCTACACAAGTCAACTTGCATTGTTCAATACTTTCTCGATACCAAATATGTTGATAATCCAAATGGCAATGATCCAATCAATTCATTTGCATTTGGCCAAACATTTCATCAACATCATTCCTACGAGGGGCCCAAGCTTGACATCTCTCCGAAGAGGGACAAATCCATTTAGCTTATTATTCTTCCCTACGTGAATCTGATTATGCCAATCATACCCTTTATAACTTCCTGGTTAAAGGTAGCATTTGAATATGTCAAACATAATGTTCATCAAGTGGAAGACTATAATAACTTCATGTCCAAGGATTCAAATGACATAACTAATATGAGATCTATATATGACATCAACCATGACATAAATCTCATACTGCGGGTCATGTCCAGTACCTTATTCCAAACAAGTACCCATAAATCTAACATGATCATCCCATGATCATTTAGCCTTTATACTAGTGCTTAACAAGTACTAGGGACGGAGATTATTATAAGTAAACATGAACAACAATAATAATCAAAACATCTCTTCATTAATATGAATAAGATGATTACAAACAACGTTTAAATAAACGTGCCTAGGGCACCAACAACAACCCTTCACCTCAAGACTTGAGTCATTTAATTCAATAATAAATAGAAGACTCAGAGCATTAAAGAATAGTGGTGCATTGAAGAGAGTTGAAAAAGAATTGTTTGAAGCATTCATTGAAGATCAAACTTTCCATTTCCAAAAATCATTAAATATTTATTAGGACATACACTTGTGCACACACTCATCAATTTTATTAGTATTCCCAAATTTGATTATTAATGGAATACATTGATTGAGTTTCACACACATACACCTGAGTGAGATAAGATCCTTATTTGGACTTGCCGATCAAATACACTTGGTTAGTATTTGTATCACGATCCATTAGTGATCCCTAGAGTTTAGGTCTTTGTAACTGGCAAATTCGTGCTTGTAATAGACTTGGGTGAACTGATAGTGCACTTAACCCAAATCCAAGTTCTAATCAAACTTGGTAGAGGACATAGCAGTATTTACACTATAAACCTCTCCAAATCCTTGTGTCCCTTGTGATTGTGTTTTTAATGTTTTGTCTCTGCCGGCTGGAACTCTATCACCGGCAAGTCATTGTTCTGATTACTGACTCATTGTAATTTATTTTGACCAATCTCTTGAAACTGCATTGAACTTTTGAAAAATCACTTTGTGTTAAACCAAACTCTCAAAATCTTTCTTACTGATTTTGTGTGAGTAAAATCAAGTCATATCTTCTCCGCTGCTATAAGAATCCCACCCCGTGATGAAAGAAACGAATTTCGTTTCGAAGGGCGAAAAAGCCAAACACGGTTAACACGCAAAACATAACGGAGTCGCCACATTTGTTAATTATTTAACCCAACAAATGGAAAGGTTAGAGATTCTATTAGTTCAGAGGTTAGGTTACGTCTTGGGAAGAGTTTCACGTCACCCAAGCCACCTCGGACAAAGCCGAGTCTTCCTTGTGTTTGTTGACCAAAATGTGCAAGGGTGTGTGTGTGTGTTTGAAAATGGGAGAAACTGACTTTTAACAGAAATCAGTTAGAAACTTAACAAGGAAGGTTTATTTGCAATCAGTTTAACAAAAAGGGGTAAAACTGGAAAAAAGTGCTCCCTGCCCAAACTAGCCGTATGGCTGGTTTAAACCATCCGTACGGCTCGTTTGGTCGTCCCAGGTTTTTTACAGATTTATCAGAAACAGTCCAGTTTCAAACATAAACAAAGCATTCTGTTGAAACTGGACAGAATTGTGACTTTTCAATTAGGGTTGAATCAAAGTTTGGATGGTAAAGATTGAGACTTTACCACCCAAACTTGATCATTATAGCATAAATAAGCCTAAACATCATAAATATGCAAGGGCTCTCTCCATATGTGCAATGGATCACCAAGCCCAAAAGTAAAGACATAAATATAAATTGCATAAATCATAACAAGCCTTAGGTTATCCTTTGGTTTGCAACCCACAATCATGAAGGGCACCATGGATCAAGGCTTGGTTCCAAGGAATAAAAGACATTAATTAAAGGACAAAAATGAAATTACATAAATTTAACAAATACTCTTCTCCACTTAGCTCATCATTTTAATACACCATAAAGATGTAAGATGAAGCCATTGGGATCATTAGAGTATTTAGATCCCAATCATATATATATATATATATATAAAGATTACATTTTTATGATCCAACAAAAGAAAAATAGAAGGAGATGAAGAAGAAGATTGCAATTAATTAAAGATTTGATCTTTTAAGCAAGTTTGGGGTAAATCATTAATTGATTGACCCAAGTTTGCTTCTTTTCGTTTTCCTACTTAGAGATCTTGGACTCTAAGATTTCACTTAATCATGGTTTGATCATTGTGTTTCTTGGATTAAATGGGACTTTAAAGATAAGGGGGATACTACTCTTGGTAGTTCTTCACCTTTATCTAAAGTGAGCCATAATTTAATCACAAAGAAAACTAATCAATTTTGATGAGGGGAGAATTTTGGAGAGTAACTTTGCTCTAGAACTCTTGTCCCAATGAGAGAGGATGACCTCTCTATTTATAGGGGAAAATGTTTTATTTTAGCCCTTCAACTATGGGCTTGGGCACCAAGCAAAAGGGGGATATTTTCACTTTAATCCCTCAACTATTGTCTTGTGACTTGCTTAGGGGCTAAGCATAAAAATGGGTTAAGATTGGATCACAAAATGGGTCATTTATACTCATAAAATGGTCACAAATTGGGTTGAAATTGGATCATTTTAGGGCACAAAATGGGGCATTTGGCTGGGTATTGAGTCATTTCCAGAAAGGGGGCGTGGGTGACCAATCAAGGGTGAAAGCCCAATCAAAATCGGGCATGTGAGTGCTGTGATGGGGAGAGGGGACAAGGGAGGATGACTGACCAATCAGGTGAAGGCAGGTGTGAGGGGGCTGTCGGGCGCGTGTACAACACGCGGGGGACAGGGAGGCGGCGAGTGGCAAATGGCGGGCGGCCACGTGGCGGCCTGTCGGGCTGGCTTGAGAAGGCGCACATTGAATGTGCGCCCGTTTCCTTTTCTTCGGCCATTTTCGGATAATTCCCACAAAGTCCTTTTAGGCTTTGTGGGAAATTCACCACTGGTCCTGGATTTTGGAAATTACCATAAGGTCCCTCCCTTTCCCAAAATAATTCCGTTAATGCCTAAAATACCCCTTGAACACTATAATGACCCAATTAAGTCCCAAATTACCCCTTAATTCCACAATTTGATTATTTAAGGATAGTAATCCGGATCGGGGTACTTACAGAGCCCCTCGGCAACGTCGCTTTTGAAGAAAGCGGGGTTATCGATAAAAAAGAATCACGATCCGGCGAGCTACCAAGATGGGAGAGATGGTGACCAAAGTGGTCAGGTGGCTGGACCCTTATCTTTAAAGGATTCCTATGTATCCCTATTCGAGGGAATCAAGCCGGTAGTTCTGGTGAGAGAGTTTAAGGCTACTCGAACCTACAAGCATCCCAATCCGATGGGAGGACGGCTTGGCCGATTTGGGTGAGAGATTCTAAGGCTACTCAAACTTATAAGTATCCCATTTTGATGGGAGGATGGCATAGCCGATTTGGGTGAGAGATTCTAAGGCTACTCAAACCTATAAGCATCCCATTTTGATGGGAGGACGGCATAGCCGATTTGGGTGAGAGATTCTAAGGCTACTCAAACCTATAAGCATCCCATTTTGATGGGAGGACGGCATAGCCGATTTGGGTGAGAGATTCTAAGGCTACTCAAACCTATAAGCATCCCATTTTGATGGGAGGACGGCATAGCCGATTTGGGTGAGAGATTCTAAGGCTACTCAAACCTATAAGCATCCCATTTTGATGGGAGGACGGCATAGCCGATTTGGGTGAGAGATTCTAAGGCTACTCAAACCTATAAGCATCCCATTTTGATGGGAGGACGGCATAGCCGATTTGGGTGAGAGATTCTAAGGCTACTCAAACCTATAAGCATCCCATTTTGATGGGAGGACGGCATAGCCGATTTGGGTGAGAGATTCTAAGGCTACCCATTTTGATGGGAGGACGGCATAGCCGATTTGAGTGAGAGATTCTAAGGCTACTCAAACCTATAGGCCTTAGGTTGATATCGATTCATCCTTTCCTAAATAGGCATGGCTCAAAGGCCAAGCTTGGTCAACTTGGCCCTATTCGGAGTGGGTTGACTAAAGGGGGCTGGCATGGATCAGAGGCTCAAATGATGGGCATGGCTTAGAGGCTGGGCTCGATTGACTATGCTCTATTAGGAGAGGGTCGATTCGAGGATAACTGGCCTTACTTCCAACCGAGGACTGCCGTGACACATGGTCAGTTTGGTCAACTTATCTCATGGCGGAGGGTCAACTATACAAATGGGTCAACTCATCTCATGGCGGAGGGTCAACTACAAGGCTGGTCTTACGTCTCTCCGGACTGCCGTGACACATTTGGTCAACTTTTCTCATAGCGGAGGGTTGACTACACAAACTGGCAAATTGGTCAACTTGGCTCTATGGGAGAGGGTTGACTAAATGATCGGACTTACGGAGGACTGCCGGGACATGGTCAACTTGGCTCTATGGGAGATGGTTGACTAAATGGTTGGACTTACGAAGGAATGCCGGGACAACAAAACCCAATGGTCTTACGTCATGCCGGACGGCCAAGGACGAATTTTACAGAACCTAATGGTCTTACGTCACGCCGGACGACCAAAGGGCAAGTTTAATGAAGCCTAATGGTCTTACGTCACGCTGGATGGCCAAAGGGAAAATCTAACGAAACCTAATGGTCTTACGTCATGCTGGACGGCCAAAGGGAAAATCTAATCAAACCTAATGGTCTTACGTCACGCTGGACGTCCAAGGACGAATTTTACGGACCGTAATGGCCTTACATCACGCCGGACGGCCAAAGGGCAAGTTTAACGAATCCTAATGGTCTTACATCACGCTGGACGGCTGTAAGGATCCCGTCCCTCGGGGGCGAAACAAGCGAGGTTCGCACGAGGAAGAAATGCCAAACACGGGTAACTTTCCTAACGAAAAAGAAACGGAGTCGCCACATTTGTTAATTTTAAACCAAACAAATGAAAATGGTTAGAGAAGGTGAGTTTGGAGATCAGGTTACACTTTGGGAAGAACATATTTGCAGTTCACCCAAAATGCCTCGGAAAAACCGAGTCTCCCTTGTTAATTTAAAAATGTGCATGTGTGTGTGTGTGTATTTAACGGAAAAGTTTCTGTTATTGGTTTTGTTTGGAAAAACTTAACTGAAAGGGTCTGTTTATTAAGAAAATAAGGATCAGAGGGCAAAACAGACATTTTGCCCCCTGTTCCCAACATAGCCGTACGGATGTACAGGCAGTTTCCTGGGATTTTACAGTTCAGTCAAGAACAGTCCAGTTTCAGAGCAGAAACAGAACATTCTGTTGAAACTGGACAGAACTGTTTTGATTCCAGTTTGTTTAAAACACTTTATGAGTTTAAATACAACATTCCTATGCCAAATGATCATCACTTAGTCCCAAAACAAGTATTTGGGTGTGATCATGAGCAATCCTTGGAGAAAATTGAGAAAAGTTGATGAACATGCCCTTTGGGCCAAAATTGACCATTTGGTGATTAAAGATTGAAACTTTATCTCTAAGATGGCATTTTTATGACTTATTAACCTTTAAAGAGTCAAATTAACACATAAAGATTGAATCTTTATAACCCCAAAGGGGACTTTAGAGCTAGATCAATGTTGGATGATAAAGATGGAAGCTTTATCATCCAAATGATCATTATTGCCTATCAAAAGCATCATTCCAACTAGACAAGAATGTAAATGACAATCAACAAGCCATGATCATCTAGGTTTGAATCTCTTCCACAGAAGGCATGGAGGGCACCTTGGATCATCTCATGTGTTGGACAAGAGAAATATAGAGTAATATATGTATATTTGCTTGAATGGACAAGTCTTGCATAAATGTAAAGTTGCTTGAATGGACAAGTCTTGCAAGTAATGTAAAAGTGCTTGAATGGACAAGTCTTGCAAGTAATATAAAGATTAACATAAACTTAAACAAAGATTAAAGATAAAATAGAGTTATAGATGAAGAAAAGGGAGGGGGAGAAGGTGGCTTTACCTATTTTGGTTTAGCCAATCTTCCTTTCTCTCTTTCACTCTTTGTTTCACTCTTCTCTCACACTACTGCAGTGATTTTGACAGAGTAATCCTTCTTATGTTATTTCTCCCCCCTCCTGAAATGATTAGCATGGGGTTCAATTTATAGAGACTGAGGGTGCCCAAAGTAGCCGTACGGCTAGGGACCTCATGTGCCCAAACCATCCGTACGACTCGACTTGGGGAGCTTCTGGATTTTTCCAAGTTTAATTCCAGTTCAGTCCTGGAATATCAGGTTTATCTTAGTGAGGTCCTGGCCCATTGGTTTATCACAAGAATTCCTCTAAAGTAGGTCGATTTTAGATTGGGGTACTTACAGAGCCCCTCGGCAACGTCACTTTTGAAGAAAGCGGGGTTGTCGATAAATGCATCCCAATCTGATGGGAGGACGGCATAGCCGATTTGTTCTATGGCTAGACCTAGAGGCATAGGATTCCTACGTATCCCTATTTGAGGGAATCAAGCCTATCGTAGTTCAAAAAGGGTGAGAGATTTTAAGGCTACTCAAACCTATAGGTGACCGTCGAGGTCGAATGGAGAACTTAGCGTCTTAAGCCTAAGGGTGACCATTCAAGGTCGGGTGGAGAACTTGGCGTCTCAAACCTTTGGGTGACCATTCAAGGTCGGGTGGAGAACTTGGCGTCTCAAACCTCTGGGTGACCGTTCAAGGTCGGGTGAGGAACTTGGCGTCTCAAACCTTTGGGACCTAGGTGGTTATTTTTCATCCTTTCCTAAGGAACGGGCGTGACTCTTCTTTGGTCAGAGGCGGGAACTCGGGCATGACACTCACTCGGTCAGAAGCGAGGACTCGGGCATGACACTCACTCGGTCAGAGGCGGGAACTCGGGCATGACACTCACTCAGTCAGAGGCGAGGACTCGGGCATGACACTCACTCGGTCAGAGGCGGGGACTCAGGCATGACACTTATTTGGTCAGAGACAAAGGTTCGGGCATGACACTCATTTGGTCAGAGGCAAGTTTCGGGCGTGACACTCATTTGGTCAGAGGTGAAGGTTCGGGCGTGACACTTATTTGGTCAGAGGCAAAGACTCGGGCGTGACACTCATTTGGTCAGAGGCAAGGACTCGGGCATGACACTCATTTGGTCAGAGGCAAAGGTTGGGCGTGATACTCATTTGGTCAGAGGCAAAGACTCGGGCGTGACACTCATTTGGTCAGAGGAAAGTTTCGGGCGTGACACTCATTTGGTCAGAGGCAAGGACTCGGGCGTGACACTCACTCGGTCAGAGGCAAGGTTAATCATGGGCTTACGTCAAGGACTGCCCTTCTCATTCTAAGTTTTTTTTTTCTCAAGATGGACGATCCGGGTGGCCTAGATTTTTCTTCACACGGGGCCACTCGGGGGGACCTAATTCTAATTTCAAAATGGTCGCTCGGGGGACCTAACTCTTATCTCAAGACGGTCGCTCGGGGGACCTAATTTTCATTTAACAACGGTCGCTCGGGGGACCTAAGTCTTATCTCAAGACGGTCGCTCGGGGGACCTAACTCTTATCTCAAGTCGGTCGCTCGGGGGGCCTAACTCTTATCTCAAGTCGGTCGCTCGGGGGACCTAATTTTATCTCACAATGGTCGCTCAGGGGACCTAACTCTTCTCTCAAGACGGTCGCTCAGGGGACCTAATTTTCATCTCACAACGGTCGCTCGGGGGACCTAACTCTTATCCCAAGACCGTTGCTCGGGGGACCTAATTTTCATTTCACAACGGTCGCTCGGGGGACCTAACTCTTATCTCACAATGGTCGCTCGGGGGACCTAACTTCATCTCACAATGGTCGCTCGGGGGGCCTAATATTCATCTCACAATGGTCGCTCGGGGGACCTAATACTTTTTTCAAGACGGTCGCTCGGGGACCTAATTTTCATCTTTGCTAGGCTTACGTCAGGGACGGCCGAGACATGGCGGATTTGACTTGGTCAATCCTAAAGGTTCGGTCAACTTGGCCCTAAGGGAGAGGGTTGACTTCACGACTAGTCTTACGTCATCTGTGACTGCCGGGACATGGCGGATTTGACTTGGTCAATCCTAAAGGTTTGGTCAACTTGGCTCTATGGGAGAGGGTTGACTTCACGACTGGTGGATCACGGGGGCCCGAACTTTTCTCAAAATGGGTCATGCGGGGACCACCTAAATGTATGCTCACGCTTCGGCATTCAATTTGACTCTCAATGGTCAAAATCGGGGCTTGACTCTTTTGGTCAAATGGGTCAACTTAACAGGCTTGGTCAACTCTAACTACGAGACGGTTGACTAACAAGGATGGTCTTACGTCCACTCGGACTGCCGGGATAACAATGGATTTGACACTCGCTTGGTTAATCCTGAAGCTTTGGTCAACTCTAACTACGAGATGGTTGACTAATCAGGATGGTCTTACATCCACTCGGACTGCCGGGAACAAACATTTCATCCTAAAATGTCCACTTCAGGCCATGACTTGGTTTAACTCCACCTTTGGGGAGTTTTGACAAGGCAAACTGGTCTTACGTCCGACTAAGGATTGCCGAGACATGGTCAACTTGGCTCTATGGGAGAGGGTTGACTAAATGGCTCCATCCTAACATGACCACTCTAGGTCAAGGCTCGAGTCAACGCCATCTTTGGGGAGTTTGACGAGGCAAACTGGTCTTACGTCCGACTAAGGACTGCCGGGGACAAAACTAGGTTCCAATGGACTTTGGTCAAAAGACCGCCTACCCTTTCACGAATTTCCCACAAGACATTTCTTTTACAAACACACCCTCAAATGCCCAGTGCGATTTGGAAGGGGACGGGAAAAACATTCTTTGATCAAAAGCCTTTGGCTTGAAACATTATTTTGGTCAGATTTGGAAAATGCTTATTCTTAAAGGCAAATCTTTTAACGAAGCATTTTAGTCAAATTCTAATTTTAACTTTAACCACGAGGTTTACTATGCATAAAGTCCTTCGAAATTTTGTCCATTTCTTAGGAGTGATCGGGGATAGAGAACCCTCTTGTCGTCGATGTCGGGGTAGCCCCATATCCTTATTGGTGTCGATGGCGGCATAGCCCCCATATCCTTGCATGTGTTAAGGTAGCCCATGTCCTCGTTGGTGTTGGGGTAGCTCCATGTCTTTGTCGGCGTCGATGGCGGCATAGCCCCATGTCCTCGTTATTGTCGATGTTGGGGTAGCTCCATGTCCTTGTATGTCGGTGGTGGCATAGCCTCATGTCACCTTTTGAACTTTGGCGTTGGCGTAGACCCAATACATCCTCTGAAGTGAAGTTAGGAACCGATCCCTTCTCGCGACGCACCCTTTCTTTTGCCTAGGCCGCCCTTTCGGGTTTTCAACCTAGCGAGCTACTTTTTTGCGTCTTTTATGGCACACCCTGTTTTTTGCCTAGGCCGCCCTTGCGGGTTTTCAGCCTAGCGGGCTACTTTTTTGGTGCCTTTCTTTTTTTCTCTTTTTTTTTTATGAGTGATCCAGCCGACTCGATGGGACGAGGACTTAAGATATCTTTTGGTGAAAGCATGCAGGGGCATTCATTTAGGCGGGAGAGAGTCCCTCAATGTATCACAAAATGGGAGGAAGCCCCTACTTGACAGAACATAAGTGTTTAGCTCTTTCCTAAGATGTAGAGAAGAAGACTTGTCGAGACATTTGAAATTCTCCTTGGTTAATACCATCAAATGATTGCTTGAATGGACCATATTCATTACTAGGTCAAGATTATAACAAGCAGTTAGTCTTAACATGTATGAATGTTGTGATCAATTAAGATTAAGATTCGATCAATGGCAAGATCGAGAAAAGGGATGTGTTTGGGGGGTTGGTCCATGGCGTGGCCGAGCAAAGTGTATGGGGAAATCGGTCATTGACGGGACCATAGGAGAAAGGCTTGGCTACTTTGGGAAAGCCATGGTTTGACCGTTCTTTCTCATGATGTGATCGGACCCGAAGGTTGCCTACGTTCCTCTCATTCTGAGGAGCTCAGGTCGCCGTAGTTCGGCCATGGGCCGTTTTGCTGAAGTTGGCTTTCCTTTGGCGTCGTCTCGGAGGACATTGTTGTTCTTTTGACGCAGATCACTTTGCTTCGTGGTGGACTTCTTGGGACGGACCGCTTAGGATGAACCCTCTTTGGTGTGAACTCCTTTTGAACGGGTCCTTTGGGATGATTCCTTTCTTGGTCGTCTTTTGGTATAGACTTCCTTTCTTGCGAACCCTTGGGGGTAAACCTTTTGGATGAGATTTTGAGGCAAACTTCCTCTTCGCATATGCTCATTTCCTTTCCTTCTTTCCACATATTCATTTTTTTTTTCGGAGAGGGGGAACATTATCCCTAACTTGCCATCTTGGACATTGACTCATTTGTAGCCCCTTTGTCACTTTCGGCTTTGTCTTTGAAGACTCGGGAAGTCATTTGCTTGGTTGCGCACACGTGATCATGGTTGAACCTTGGTGGTTGAGCAACAACGTCCTTTCCTCTTCATCGTCTTGGGATGCCTTTGACGTGCATCGAGAATTTTTTTCTTGGAAAGGTGTATCGGGTTGTGTATCGGGAATGTGTATGAGGGAAGGCTTGCCATTAATGGTTTCTTCATTCCAATTGATCACAACATTCATTCACATCAAGATTAATTGTTTGCATTTATCATTTTTCATTTGTGTTTGGTCCATTCGTCTCTAATGAGTCGTCATTGACTAGTATGCTTAGAAGTCAATTCATCATTTTAGGGACGTAGCAATCAATTGATAATAACAAGCAAGGAAATTTCAAGAATAAATGTATATTGCAAATAATGTCTCAAGTCTAGAGAGAAGAGGATGAAAATGACTCTTTTATTGAGATAACTTTGTACATACATGTCCGAGTGCGGACCTTTGCGAAAATATAAAAGACATAGTTTGGGACGGACTTTGGTGAGAATCTAGATCCTACGAGGCTGGAAGACTCATTTTTTTTTTTTTTTTTTTTTTTAGGGATGGGCTCCTATGAAGTGTTACGGTCCATTTTCTTCTTTGACTGTTGGAGGGGTAGTCGGCGGCATATTCCATGTCTTTCACGGGGAACTCGGGTTCCGTGTCATCGGGAAAGATGTCGTGAGGCCTCCATTTGGCTCGGCGTTGTAATTGCCGGATTCGTCTTTGGCCATCTCCTTTTGCTGACTTCCTTTCGAAGTGCATAACCTCGTGCATGGCATTCGGTGAGGGCACGGGTCTCCATTGAGGTAGCCGCCTTCGGTCTTTCGAGGTTGGGGCCTTTTCTCGTGGACGGTGATCCAATCTGTTTTTGACCTCCTTGTTCATGTGAGTGCCAATTCGGATGTGGGCTCCTTGGTCGATGTTTCCGGTGGACAAAACCGCAAAGGACTTTAGCATTTTAAACCTCAAGGTGAAATTACCATCATGTTTCGAGGGGAACGCTTTGTTAGTGGATTAGCCTTTTTAGGAAAAACTTGATTCTTTTATTTTAGGAAAACTTGATCTCTTTTTTTTTTTAAATGAGGATCGACACTCGCAACTTTTTTGTTGTTTGAGTAAGAGACTCACACATTTTTCTTTTTTTTTTTTTTGAAGACACACATTTTTCCTTTTGGGTGAAAGATTCACATTTTTTTGTTTGGATTGACCGGGCCGAAGTTGCCTACGTTCCCCTCACCACGAGGGAGGGGGTCCCACGCGACGAGAGGCTCAAGTCACCGTAGTTCAAACAGGTTTAGGGTTCTAAGAAGGAAAAACGATCATGACTGACTTCCTAGGGGACAACAGCCTAGGGTTCTAGTAGGAATCCCAACGGGGGACCTAGGGGACAACGGCCCATGGTTTTACGGGAATCTCAACGGGGACCTATGGGACAACGGCCTAGGGTTTTACCGGGAATCACAGTGTGGAACCTAGGGGACAATAGCCTAGGATTTCACGGGAATCACAACGGGGACCTAGGGGACAACGGCCTAGGGTTTTACGGGAATCGCAATAGGGGACCTAGGGGACAACGGCCTAGGGTTTTACGGGAATCACAACAGGGGACTTAGGGGACAACGGCCTAGGGTTTTACCGGAATCTCAACGGGGACCTAGGGGACAACGGCCTAGGGTTTTAACGGAAATCTCGACGAGGATCACAACGGGGATTCGTCCAAAGACTTAACGAAATCTCTTTAGCGAAAGTCTTGGGAGATAACGGGGATCCGTCCTAGGACTTAACAAAATCTCTTTAACGAAAGTCTCGGAAGATAACGGGGATCTGTCCAAAGACTTAACAAAATCTTTTTAACGAAAGTCTTGGAAGATAACGGGGATCTGTCCAAAGACATAACAAAATCTCTTTAACGAAAGTCTCAGAAGATAACGGGGATCTGTCCAAAGACTTAACAAAATCTTTTTAACGAAAGTCTTGGAAGATAACGGGGATCTGTCCAAAGACTTAACAAAATCTTTTTAACGAAAGTCTTGGAAGATAACGGGGATATGTCCAAAGACTTAACAAAATCTCTTATCGGAAGTCTTGGAGGATAACAGGGATCCGTCCAAAGACTTAACGAAATCTCTTTAGCGAAAGTCTTGGAAGATAACGGGGATCCGTCTAAAGGCTTAACAAAATCACTTATCAGAAGTCTTGGAGGATAACAGGGATCCGTCCAAAGACTTAACAAAATTTAATGGAGCGGTCTTGGAGGATAACGGGGATCCTTCCAAAATTTGACGGAGGTCTTGGAGGATAACGGGGGTCCATCCAAAGACTTGACAAAATTCAACGGAGGGGTCTTGGAGGATAACGGGGATCCTTCCAAACTTTGACGGAGGTCTTGGAGGATAATGGGGATCCATCCAAAGACTTGACAAAATTTAACGGAGGTCTTGGAGGATAACGGGGATCCTTCCAAACTTTGACGGAGGTCTTGGAGGATAACGGGGATCCATCCAAAGCCTTGACAAAATTTAATGGAGTGATTAATGTGTCACTGACAAGAAGTAAAAACGGAGAAAATTCATGCAATGAGCAATTACTTATTTCATTCAAGTTTACTTAAAAAAGTTTTCTTGACTTGATCCTAAATGGTTGGAAAAGATTTCTCTTCTTTTTTCGCAACTACTCTAAATCTTGGATCAATGGAGGCCATCACTACGCCTATAGACCCCTCGTTTTTCACCTGTCTTACACATTCCCTAGGATGGACTATCCCGGGCGAGGGTCCTATAGGACAAGCGGCTTCCACCGACCGAAAGAATGATTCCTAAGGGTCTAGTGCGTCGCAAGACTCCAAATGCGTGACCATTCTTGTCATGATTAAGCCCCGGTCAAAGTCGAGGTTTATCCTAAGGCTTCACCGATATTCCGACATTACCTCATTTTAATGAGGGTTCTCGATCCTTGACCTTGGGCTTAAGGATGACCAAAATGGAACAACATTAGGGCTTAACGACACGGTGTCACCCTATCTTTAATATATGTTCTCGGTTAATTGGGTCATCATTAACGTACGAGTTAAAGACCGGTTAAGGTCACGCTTGCATTTCATCAAGGAGTCGTAACTCGGGCATTAACTTGGCCACAATTAACCTTGTACACATATTAGGGACGTGGTAACGTGAACTAGACCAAAAACCAACCAAAGTCACGGTATTTGTGTGTCACGGACATGTGTGGTTGATTCGGCTCGGAAGGGGAGGTGGAATGGACCCGTGTGCGCTCGAAGGGAACAAGAGCGCCAATCGAGCTGCATCTGGCATCCATCCCGGGTTTAAAGGGTATTTGGAATGTGCAAGGTCAAGTGCGCGTAGTGTGACGCCTTTCTATGTTCCCTTTTGAGTCAAAATAGAAATTTTCAATCCATTTTAATACCTTGAGCAATGTATGGACAAGTATGATGAACAAGTAATTTACACAAGTAATCAAACAATGATATGAACAAACAAGAACAAGCAAGTAAGCAAGGCTACTTAACAAGTAAGAATCACAATTTGTACATGGAAGGTTTGTACACAACCAAAGGTTTTTGAAACCAAAATTTTCACATCAAGAACAACCTTTTGAAAATCATTTGCACAAAAAGGTTGTGCACAACAAAAGGTTTTGAAAATCCATTTTTTGCTAAGAAAAAGAAGGTAAATTTACACAAGGAGAGGCTGTAAATTAGAACCTGGACAAGAAGAAGCAAGATGGCCATTAGAATGTTTCTGCCTTTGCACAAAATCGTTGAATTGAAACATTCTGTGGGCCCTTCCAAAGTAGCCGTACGGCAATGTCATCCATCCCATTATTTTTTTGCAAATTTTCAGCTTCCAATCATCAAGCCCCAGTTCATTGCTTTCCAGAACAGTTCCATTCATTCAAAATCAAAACAGAAACACAAAACACACAAATTAGGCACAAAGTCAACAAACGGGGACGGGAGTTTGACCCACACATAAATGTCCTCAAAGCTTCTAAAAAGAAGTTTGAGAACATTTAATTCCGCAGCGGAGTCGCCACTGTAAGGATCCCGTCCCTCGGGGGCGAAACAAGCGAGGTTCGCACGAGGAAGAAATGCCAAACACGGGTAACTTTCCCAACGAAAAAGAAACGGAGTCGCCACATTTGTTAATTTTAAACCAAACAAATGAAAATGGTTAGAGAAGGTGAGTTCGGAGATCAGGTTACACTTTGGGAAAAACATATTTGCGGTTCACCCAAAATGCCTCGGAAAAACCGAGTCTCCCTTGTTAGTTTAAAAATGTGCATGTGTGTGTGTGTATTTAACGGAAAAGTTTCTGTTATTGGTTTTGTTTGGAAAAACTTAACTGAAAGGGTCTGTTTATTAAGAAAATAAGGATCAGAGGGCAAAACAGACATTTTGCCCCCTGTTCCCAGCATAGCCGTACGGATGTACAGGCAGTTTCCTGGGATTTTACAGTTCAGTCAAGAACAGTCCAGTTTCAGAGCAGAAACAGAACATTTTGTTGAAACTGGACAGAACTGTTTTGATTCCAGTTTGTTTAAAACACTTTATGAGTTTAAATACAACATTCCTATGCCAAATGATCATCACTTAGTCCCCAAAACAAGTATTTGGGTGTGATCATGAGCAATCCTTGGAGAAAATTGAGAAAAGTTGATGAACATGCCCTTTGGGCCAAAATTGATCATTTGGTGATTAAAGATTGAAACTTTATCTCCAAGATGGCATTTTTATGACTTATTAACCTTTAAAGAGTCAAATTAACACATAAAGATTGAATCTTTATAACCCCAAAGGGGACTTTAGAGCTAGATCAATGTTGGATGATAAAGATGGAATCTTTATCATCCAAATGATCATTATTGCCAATCAAAAGCATCATTCCAACTAGACAAGAATGTAAATGACAATCAACAAGCCATGATCATCTAGGTTTGAACCTCTTCCACACAAGGCATGGAGGGCACCTTGGATCATCTCATGGCTTGGACAAGAGAAATATAGAGTAATATATGTATATTTGCTTGAATGGACAAGTCTTGCATAAATGTAAAGTTGCTTGAATGGACAAGTCTTGCAAGTAATGTAAAAGTGCTTGAATGGACAAGTCTTGCAAGTAATATAAAGATTAACATAAACTGAAACAAAGATTAAAGATAAAATAGAGTTATAGATGAAGATAAGGGAGGGGGAGAAGGTGGCTTTACCTATTTTGGTTTAGCCAATCTTCCTTTCTCTCTTTCACTCTTTGTTTCACTCTTCTCTCACACTACTGCAGTGATTTTGACAGAGTAATCCTTCTTATGTTATTTCTCCCCCCCTGAAATGATCAGTATGGGGTTCAATTTATAGAGGCTGAGGGTGCCCAAAGTAGCCGTACGGCTAGGGACCTCATGTGCCCAAACCATCCGTACGACTCGACTTGGCGAGCTTCTGGATTTTTCCAAGTTTAATTCCAGTTCAGTCCTGGAATATCAGGTTTATCTTAGTGAGGTCCTGGCCCATTGGTTTATCCCAAGAATTCCTCTAAAGTAGGTCGATTTCAGATTGGGGTACTTACAACGGCCAAAGGGCAAATCTAACGAAACCTAATGGTCTTACGTCACGCTGGACGGCCAAAGGGAAAATCTAACGGAACCTAATGGTCTTACGTCACGCTGGACGGCCAAGGACGAATTTTACGGAACCTAATGGTCTTACGTCACGCCGGACGGCCAAAGGGCAAGTTTAACGAAGCCTAATGGTCTTACGTCACGCTGGACGGCCAAGGACAAGGGTCTCAACCTATAATGACTATTCTGAGTCAAGGTTTGACTTGGGTCAACTCCATCTTTGGGGATTTTGATGGAAAAACTGGTCTTACGTCCGATTAAGGACTGCTGGGATACATTGATAGGTTTTCTATAACCTGGCCACTCTCGGGGACAAAGGTTCTCTTTGTTGGGTTTTGAGCAAACATGCACAGCGGAATAAACCCAAAAGCCTAGATCCGATCACGATGATTAAATTAATATGGAGATGAATTTAGAACACTAACCGTGACGGAGCTTTAAAATTCTGAGATCTTCAATCTTTGTTCTTCGCGCTTCTTCGAATCACGAACGTAGGAATGACCGCAAAACTTGGATCACGAACTTTGAAGGAGTTGATACCAACGCCCTCTATGTTTATCCACACGCGAACGAATTTCAAGAACGATTCTTGAACCGGATTGCTAGACCCAATAGAAACTCTTTCTACTTTGAAGGCTATATGGAAAATCAATGTTCTTGTTCTTGAGGAAGAAGAAGAACTTGTTTTTCTCTCTCTCGGAGGCTATCTAATTGATATGGAATCAATACATACTGATTAGGTCGTTGTTAGAGGTTTATATACTTATTAGTCCTAAACCGTTTAGGAGAAATAGGTTAAAACCCGTCACAACACGAAATCAGTTTTTTGGGCCCGAACAGGGCCTGCTCGGCCGAGTCCTTTAAGGTGCTCGGCCGAGCACCTTTGCTCCAGAAAATCTGACCTTCTGATTTCCCATGCTCGGCCGAGTCATATGAGGTGCTCGGCCGAGCACCACCAGAATTCCGATTTTAGCCTTTTAAACAATTCGTCCTTTTGTGTGTGACCCCATAGGATTATATTAAGTTGGCAATGAGCCCAAACACATTTGTGCTCATAAATCATGAGCGGACTCTAGCAAGCCATCATGACTACCCAATTAATATAACTTGTATAAGTTCGTGAATCCTTTATAGAACATATTACAATCTCTTTGTTTCACGATGTCTATTGAACGTAAGCCATGGTCAATGGTCAACTTACAATGTTCAATGCTTTCTCGATCCCGAATGTATTGATAGTACAAATCATATTTGAGCACGGCCATGCATTTCATCAATATCATTCATCGAGTGGCCAAAGCTTGACATCTCTCTTGACGAGGAACAAATCTCTTCTAGATTAATTACCTTTCCCTACATGAATCCGATTACGCCAATCACATTCTTTATAGCTACCCGATTAGGGGTAACATTTGAATATGTCAAACGTAATGTTCATCGAGTGGAAGACTGTGATAATCTCAGGTCTAAAGATTCCAGTAATATAACTATATGAGACTTAATTATGACATTGTGACCATGACATAAATCTCATATGGGTCAGTCCAGTATTTGGTCTCCAACAAATACCCATAAGTTTAATTGTATCCCATACACCATAATCATCATATGATTATCCATTAAACTTATACTAACAATTAATCATAATTATCAGGGACGGGGATTATTATAATAAACATGCAAATGATATAATAATCAAACATTCAATATCTTTAATATATAAATAACATTAATCGTTTTACAAAACGTGCCTAGAGCATACAACACCAACAATCTCCCACTTGCACTAGGCCTAATTAATGTATCGAATACCCATAGACCTAACATGACCATCATGCTTTGCTTGTGGAAGACCCTTTGTCAATGGGTCGGCAATGTTATCATCAGTCGGTACTCTGCATATATTCACGTCACCTCTGTTAATGATTTCTCGAATGACATGGTAACGCCTAAGTATGTGTTTGGACTTCTGATGGTTTCTTGGTTCCCTTGCTTGAGCAATAGCACCATTATTATCACAATAAAGGTCTATTGGATCAGCAATGCTAGGAACTACCTCTAGTTCAGTTATGAACTTCTTGATCCAAACAGCTTCTTTAGCAGCATCGGATGCAGCAATATACTCAGCTTCCGTTGTAGAATCAGCGACAGTACTTTGCTTAGAACTCTTCCAGCTAACAGCACCTCCATTAAGCACAAATACAAATCCAGATTGCGATCTAAAATCATCCTTGTCGGTTTGGAAGCTTGCATCTGTGTAACCACTTACAACAAGATCACCTTCCACACCTCCATACACCAAGAACGAATCGTTAGTCCTTCGCAAGTACTTAAGAATCGTCTTGACTGCAATCCAATGATTTTCACCAGGATTTGATTGGTATCTACTCGTCATGCTTAAAGCATACGAGACATCGGGTCTAGTACATATCATGGCATACATGATTGATCCTATTGCGGAAGCATATGGAATCCCAATCATTCTCTTATGCTCATCAGTTGTCTTAGGACACTGATTCTTGCTTAGAGTTATGCCATGTCCTACTGGCAGATTTCCTCTCTTAGAGTTTTCCATGCAGAATCTCTTAAGAACTTTGTCAATATATGTATCTTGACTTAAACCAATCAATTTCTTGGATCTATCACGATAGATCCTAATGCCAAGGATATAAGCGGCTTCTCCCATATCTTTCATAGAGAAACACTTTCCTAACCAAGTCTTTACAGACTGCAGTGCGGGAATGTCGTTTCCTATGATCAATATGTCATCAACATATAGTACCAGAAATAATACTACGCTCCCACTAATCTTCTTGTAAACGCAAGGTTCATCTTCGTTCTTGATGAAGCCAAACTCTTTGACCGATTCATCAAATCGAAGATTCCAACTCCTAGAGGCTTGCTTCAATCCATAAATGGATCGTTGCAATTTGCATACTTTGTTAGAATTTTCTGGAATTACAAAACCTTCAGGTTGTGTCATGTAAACATCCTCAAGTAAGTTCCCGTTAAGGAATGCTGTTTTGACATCCATTTGCCATATCTCATAGTCAAAATATGCGGCTATGGCAAGTAAAATTCTTATAGACTTGATCATTGCTACGGGCGAAAAGGTTTCATCATAGTCGATACCATGAATCTGCCTATAGCCTTTCGCTACAAGTCTAGCTTTATAAGTATGCACCTTTCCATCCATGTCAGTTTTCTTTTGAAAACCCATTTGCATCCTATGGTTTTTACACCTTCGGGCACATCGATCAAGTTCCAAACTTGATTATCATACATGGATTTAATTTCAGATTCCATGGCTCCAAGCCATTTATCTGAATCAGGAGCGGACATCGCTTCTTGGTAGGAAGTAGGTTCATCATCAACTATGACTTCTACTTCATTGCTATCCGTCATGAGAAATCCATATCTCTCAGGTTCAGATCGCACCCTACCAGTTCTGCGAGGAACTTGAGTATTCTGAATAGGTTCCACAACTCTTTGTGAAACTTGTTCAGATCCAACATTTTGTTCCATGTAATTTTCGGGTTCTCGAATTTCTTTGAGATTAATTTTACTCCCACTAATTCCTTTGGAGCGAAACTCTTTCTCTAGAAAGGTACCATGACGGGCAACAAACACTTTGTTTTCCGCGCGGTTGTAAAAGTAATAACCCTTAGTTTCCTTAGGGTAACCAACGAAAATACATTTATCAGATTTAGGTGTGAGTTTGTCAGATATGAGCTTCTTAACAAATGCTTCACAACCCCAAATCTTCATGAAAGACAAACTAGGTTTTCTTCCAGTCCACATCTCATGTGGAGTCTTTGGAACAGATTTTGTTGGAACATTATTTAGTGTTAGTGCAGCAGTTTCTAGTGCATGTCCCCAAAAGGTTAAAGGAAGATCAACTTGACTCATCATGGAGCGGACCATATCCAATAAAGTCCTATTTCTCCGTTCGGACACACCATTCCATTGTGGTGTCCCAGGTGGAGTTAATTGTGAAACAATTCCACAATCTTTCAGATGATTGTCAAATTCTTGGCTTAAATGTTCTCCACCACGATCTGATCGAAGTGCTTTAATAGTTTTGCCAAGTTGATTTTGTACTTCATTTTGAAATATTCTAAATATCTCAAAAGATTCACTTTTATGTTTCATTAAGTAGACATAGCCATATCTACTAAAATCATCAGTAAAAGTTATGAAGTATTGATATCCTCCCCTAGCATTGCAACTCATTGGTCCACACACATCAGTATGTATGAGGGCCAATAAGTCATTAGCCCTTTCACTACTCTTAGTAAAAGGTGCCTTAGTCATCTTTCCAAGTAAACATGACTCACAAGTTTCATATGATTCAAAATCATGTGAATCTAGAAGTCCGTCCCCATGGAGTTTTGAGATACGCTTCTCATTAATATGACCAAGACGGCAATGCCACAAATAAGTATGATTTACATCATTAGGTTTGGATTTCTTATTTACATTATAAACATTCTTATTATTCCCACTTTCAACATCAAGAACATAAAGGCCATTAAATGAACATGCAGTACAATAAAGCATATCATTTAAATAAATAGAAAACTTCTTATTTTCAATAAGAAACTTAAAACCTTCATTATCCAAACAAGAAATTGAAATAATATTTTTACTTAAATCCGGAACGTAATAACAATTGTTCAAAACAAGAATTAATCCGCTAGGTAAAATGACATCATATGTTCCTACGGCTAATGCAGCAACTCTTGCTCCATTCCCCACGCGTAGGTCCACTTCGCCATCTTTAAGTAGCCTTTTATTCCTTAGTCCCTGCACATTTAAACAAATGTGAGATCCACATCCAGTATCTAATACCCAGGAGCTAGAAGTAGAAAGTAGAATATCTATAACATAGATACCTGAAGTAGATGCAGTCCCACCGCTCTTGTTCTTCTTTAACTCTTCCTTGTAAACCTTGCAATTTCGTTTCCAATGTCCAATCTCATTGCAGTGGAAACAAATTGCATCCTTTTGGGAAGCAGGTTTAGCCACATTAGCTTTGGCAACAATTGCCTTGCTAATCTTGGGTTTGACAACTTTTGCCTTACCCTTTCCTTTGCCTTTTTGGCCCTTTCCTTCCTTAGACACAATGAGTACAGGAGCGGTCTCTTTACCGATTTTCTTTTCTGCCTGCTTAAGCATCCCATGCAATTCAGACATAGTCTTATCCATCCCTTGCATATTAAAGTTCATGACGAACTGATTATAGCTTTTGGGCAATGAATTAAGAATAAAATCGGTAGCCAACTCAATCTCAATTGGATGGCCAAGCCTCTCTAGTTTCTCAAAGTAAGCCTTCATTTTCAAAACATGAGGGCTCACAGACTGTCCTTCGCTCATCTTGCATGAGACTAGGGCAGCTATGGTGTCGAACCTCTCTTGCCTTGCTTGTTCTTGGAACATATCTTTCAATGTAGCAGCAAGGTCAAATGCTTCCAAGTGTTCAAGAATCTTCTGAAGTTCTGAACACATGGCCGCAAGCATAAGACAACCCACCTTACGAGAATCATTCACATGTTTCTTGTAGGCGTTTCTCTCATCCTTGGGTGCATTAGAAGCAGGTTCTTCTTCAGGAACGGGCTCATCAAGAATATAGAGCTTATCCTCATGCTTTAGAACAATTCTAAGGCTACGGATCCAATCCGTATAGTTAGCTCCATCTTCTTGAAGTTTCTCCTTCTCAAGGATAGATCGCAGTGATAAATTTGTATTCTGAGCCATTATCTACAATTATGCAAACATATAATTAAATATAAGTACCAACTTAATTAAAGATATTAAATTAATAGTATTTTACAAATACTCCCACTAAATTATATAACCTTCATATACATCCAATGTATAATATAATTTGAATGGGCTAAGATCCATATTTCACTTAACTTTGAGTCGGCTAGGGCACGACTGCTCAAAATAAGTTATTTAGGTAGACAACTCCTTGTCAATCATATCGTATATGACTCTTAGATCTTTTATGAGATTTTAGATATCGTATATCTAACATGTTTTAATCTCATCTGTGCCTTAGGCCCAAAACTGTTTTGATAGCCTAATTAAGTTAAACCATTTTAAACGTATAGGAATCACTGTTTCCTCATCTTGCTCATAAATGGATAGAATCAATGCACCTACGCTAGGGCGTAACCCACACAAAACTACCCACGTACTCACAAGTGTTTTAATCATGGATTGGTACGGAACTTAAATTTTAAAGAAGGTTCATGACATATAGCATGTTCAATGTTTATAGTCACATAATATAAACACATAAAGCAATGGTTAATAATTTAACTAATCTCATTAATTAAATTAAGATTTCATGTGATTGATTTATGGGGATAAATTCTTTAACACATTATTGAGAGCACGATTGTACGGTCGAAACTAAGCCAGAAGGCATCCACAATCCCGTACGAAATTTAGAAACTAGAAGAAACAACTATGTAAGGTCGAAACTAAGCCAATAGGCATCCACAATCCCTTACATAAAGTAACTCGATTCTAAATTCTTTTGTCCCATCAATTCATTACTTTGACCTTGATATTTGTTTTCAGGAAACACGGTTTCTCAAACCAGCCATCTGACAAACAAATTCAATCCAAAGTTATTTTAAACAAGCCATTTAATTTCAGGAAACACGGTTTCTAAAACCAGCCATCTGAAAAACAAATTTTGTCCAAAATCAACCTGCTCGGCCGAGTCCTTTAAGGTGCTCGGCCGAGCGCCTCTGTGTTCCAGAAAACCCTTGCTTCTGACGACTCTGCTCGGCCGAGTCTTATAGACTGCTCGGCCGAGCACCACGAACAGAACATATTTTCTTGTCGAATTTTAATTCTAAGATTGCCTTCCCGATTCATTTAGGATTTGGTGTTCATAATGATCATATCATCATGTTCATCAAAACCATGAATAAACGATTTATTCATGAATCAAAGATCATCAACAAATCAATCCAATTAATTTTTTGATAATCTAAAGGAACATAATAATCAAATTATTATTGCAATCGTAGATCCCACATTACATATTTAAACGGTGCGATTTTATGATTTCAATATATCTCATATACAAACATAAAACTCAGATCACATAAACATCTTGAATCCAAATTCTCATAGCATGCCAAAACATATAATCCAATTATATCATTAACATGTTATTATTAAAATAATCATGATGAACGGGGCTCTGATACCACTGTTGGGTTTTGACCAAACATGCACAGCGGAATAAACCCAAAAGCCTAGATCCGATCACGATGATTAAATTAATATGGAGATGAATTTAGAACACTAACCGTGACGGAGCTTTCAAATTCTGAGATCTTCAATCTTTGTTCTTCGCGCTTCTTCGAATCACGAACGTAGGAACGACCGCAAAACTTGGATCACGAACTTTGAAGGAGTTGATACCAACGCCCTCTATGTTTATCCACACGCGAACGAATTTCAAGAACGATTCTTGAACCGGATTGCTAGACCCAATAGAAACTCTTTCTACTTTGAAGGCTATATGGAAAATCAATGTTCTTGTTCTTGAGGAAGAAGAAGAACTTGTTTTTCTCTCTCTCGGAGGCTATCTAATTGATATGGAATCAATACATACTGATTAGGTCGTTGTTAGAGGTTTATATACTTATTAGTCCTAAACCGTTTAGGAGAAATAGGTTAAAACCCATCACAACACGAAATCAGTTTTTTGGGCCCGAACAGGGCCTGCTCGGCCGAGTCCTTTAAGGTGCTCGGCCGAGCACCTTTGCTCCAGAAAATCTGACCTTCTGATTTCCCATGCTCGGCCGAGTCATATGAGGTGCTCGGCCGAGCACCACCAGAATTCCGATTTTAGCCTTTTAAACAATTCGTCCTTTTGTGTGTGACCCCATAGGATTATATTAAGTTGGCAATGAGCCCAAACACATTTGTGCTCATAAATCATGAGCGGACTCTAGCAAGCCATCATGACTACCCAATTAATATAACTTGTATAAGTTCGTGAATCCTTTATAGAGCATATTACAATCTCTTTGTTTCACGATGTCTATTGAACGTAAGCCATGGTCAATGGTCAACTTACAATGTTCAATGCTTTCTCGATCCCGAATGTATTGATAGTACAAATCATATTTGAGCACGGCCATGCATTTCATCAATATCATTCATCGAGTGGCCAAAGCTTGACATCTCTCTTGACGAGGAACAAATCCCTTCTAGATTAATTACCTTTCCCTACATGAATCCGATTACGCCAATCACATTCTTTATAGCTACCCGATTAGGGGTAACGTTTGAATATGTCAAACGTAATGTTCATCGAGTGGAAGACTGTGATAATCTCAGGTCTAAAGATTCCAGTAATATAACTATATGAGACTTAATTATGACATTGTGACCATGACATAAACTCATATGGGTCAGTCCAGTATTTGGTCTCCAACAAATACCCATAAGTTTAATTGTATCCCATACACCATAATCATCATATGATTATCCATTAAACTTATACTAACAATTAATCATAATTATCAGGGACGGGGATTATTATAATAAACATGCAAATGATATAATAATCAAACATTCAATATCTTTAATATATAAATAACATTAATCGTTTTACAAAACGTGCCTAGAGCATACAACACCAACACTCTTAACCTAATCATGACTGTACTGGTCTTACGCCTCACCAAGGGCTGCCGGGACACATTGATAGGTTTTCTCTAACCTGGCCACTCTCGGGGACAAAGGTTCTCTTAACCTAATCATGACTATACTGGTCTTACGCCTCACCAAGGGATGCCGGGACACATTGATAGGTTTTCTCTAACCTGGCCACTCTCGGGGACAAAGGTTCTCTTAACCTAATCATGGCTATACTGGTCTTACGTCCTACCAAGGACTTCCGTCAACTCCTTTCAAATCAAATGGGCTTATGTCACGCCGGACTGCCCGTGCAACCAAATGGTTTGACTCTTACTTGGTCATCCTAAACGCTTCGGTCAACTTTAACTCACGGGAGGTTGACGGAGAAACTAGGATAAGGACTAGCCTAAAAGTGACCACTTCATGTCGAGACCTGGATTTGTTCAACACTACTCTATGGCACGGTTGACACATTTTCTTGATACCGGGAAAAGCCTAGGGGCGACCCTTAAGGTACATTGTTGGACGCAAAAGTCCAAGGTTTTGGAAAATCATTCTTTTTACACACCCTCAAATGCCCATGCAATTTGAAAGGGGACCACACAAAATTCAATATACACCCTCAAATGCCCGACGCGATTTGAAAGGGGGACAACACAATATTCAAAATACACCCTCAAATGCCCATCGCGATTCGAAAAGGGAAAAAACACAATTTTTTCACAAAACACACCCTTAAGTGCCCGACGTGACTTGAAAGGGGGACGACACACATTTTCATAAAACACACCCTCAAGTGCCCGGTGTGACTTGAAAGGGGAAAAACACACATTTTCACAAAACACCCTCAAGTGCCCGGCGCGACTTGAAAGGGGAAAAACACATATTTTCACAAAACACACCCTCAAGTGCCCGACGCGAATTTAAAGGGGAAAGACACACATTTTCATGAAACACCCTCAAGTGCTCGGTGTGACTTGAAAGGGGAAAAACACACATTTTCATAAAACACCCTCAAGTGCCCGGCGCGACTTGAAAGGCGAAAAACACATATTTTCACAAAACACCCTCAAGAGCCCGACGCGACTTGAAAGGGGGGACAAAACTTTCATTTTTCAAAAGTATGGTGCCAAAAGGGCAAATTTTAAAAGTGCTCATTCCTCAAGGCAAATCTTTTAACGAAGCATGCCAGTCAAATTTTTATTTTAACTTAACCGTGAGGTCTGTTACGCATAAAGTCCTTTGGAGCTTTGTCCATTCCTTAGGAATTATCGGGAGTGGAGAACCCTTTTGTCGTCGATGTTGGGGTAGCCCCATGTCCTTGTAATCATCAATGTTGAGGTACCCCATGTCCTTGTTGGCGTCGGTGGCGGCATAGCTCCATGTTTTCGGCCGGCGTAGCCCTAATGTCATCGTTTGACGGTTAGGAACCCATCCCTTTTTCATGACGCACCCTTTTTTTTTCCTAGGCCGCCCTTACAGGTTTTCAACCTAGCGGGCTACTTTTTTTTTTTTTCGTCTTTCATGGCACACCCTTTTTTTTTGCCTAGGCCGCCCTTGCGGGTTTTCAACCTAGCGGGCTACTTTTTTGGTGCCTTTCTTTCTATTATTCTCTTTCTTTCATGAGTGATCCAACCTACTCGACGGGACGGGGACTTAATATTTCCTTTTGGGGGAAACATGCAAGGGCTTTTATTTAGGCGGGAGAGAGTCCCTTTATATTGGTGAACAATGTATCACGAAACGGGAGGAAGCCCTTGCTTGACAGAATACAAGTGTTTAGCTCTTTCCTAAGATGTAGAGAAGAAGACTTGTCGAGACATTTGAAATCAGCCATAGTCAATATCATCAAAATGATTGCTTGAACGGACCATGATCATTGTTAAGTCAAGGTTATAACAAGAAATTAGCCTTGACATGTATAAATGCTGTGATCAATTGAGATTAAGATTCGATCAATGGCAAGATCAAAATGTGTTTAGGACAGATTGGTCATTATCTGGGAATTTGGTCATTGATGGGACCAAGGGAAGAGAACCGGGTCATTTTGGGAGGACCGAGGTTTGATGGATTCATTTCATGCTATGACCGAACCCGATGGTTGCCTAAGTTCCCCTCAGTTTGAGGAGCTCAGGTCGCCGTAGTTCGGCCCTAGGCCGTCTTTTGCTGAAGTTGGCTTTCTTTTGACGTTGTCTCGGAGGACGCTGTTGCTCACTTTTATTTGCGGTGAACTCCTTGAGATGGACCCCTTCGGGTGAACCCTCTTTGGTTTGAACAGGCCTTTCTTTCCGCCATTTCTTTTCCTTCTTTCCATACATTCATTTCCTTTCCCTCTTCTCCTTTTTTTTTGGGAGGAGGTAAACATTAGCCCGAGGTAAACATTAGCCCCAGCTTGCTTTCTCGGGCATTGGCTCCTTTGTAGCCCCTTGGTGGCGTGCCTGTTACTTTGGGCTGACGTTGAAGATTCCGGGAAGCCCTATGCTTGGCCGCACAAGTGTGAGCACTGTCAAATCTCGGTGGTCGAGCAACAACGTCCTCACCTTTCCACTGTCTCGGGATGCCTTCGATGTGCATCAAGAATTGGTCTTGGAAAGGTGTATCGGGTTGTGTATCGGGGAAGTGTATGAGGGAAGACTTGCCATTAATGGTTTCTTCATGCCAATTGATCACAACATTTATTCACATCAAGATTAATTGTTTTCATTTAGCATTTTTCATTCGTGTTAGGTCCATTCGCCCTTAATGAATCGTCATTGACTAGTATGCTTAGAAGTCAACTCATCATTTTGGGGACATAGCAATCAATTGATCATAACAAGCAAGGCAATTTCAAGAGTAAATGTATATTGCAAATAATGTCTCAAGTCTAGAGAGAAGAGAATGAAAATGACTCTTTTATTGAGATAACTTTGTACATACATGTCCAAGTGCGGACCTTTGCAAAAATAAAAGCACACAGTCCGGGATGGACTTTTGTGAGAATCTAGATCCTACGAGGCTGGAAGACTCATCATTTTTATTTTTATTTTTTTTTAGGGATGGGCTCCTATGACACGCGATGTTCCATTTTCTTCTTCGATTGTTGGAGGGTTTGTCGGCGGCATATTCCATGTCTTCCGCGGGGAACTTCAGGTTCCGTGTCATCGGGAAAGATGTCGCGAGATCTCCACTTGGCTTGGCATTGCAACCACCAGGCCCATATTCGGCCATATCCTTTGGGTGACTTCCTTTCAAGGGGTGTAACCTCACGCATGGCATTCGGCGAAGGTACGGATCTCCATTTTATGTAGCCGCCTTTGGGCCTCCGAGGCATGGGCCTCTTCTCGTGGACGGTGTCCCAATCCTACTCATGTGGATGGAAGTCTCAGACGCCATTTCAGATGTGGGCTCCTTGGTTGATGTTTCCGGTGGACAAGACCGCAAAGAACTTTAGCATTTTAAACCTCGAGGTGAAATTATAACCATGATTTGAGAGGAACGCCTCATTAGCGGATTAGCCTTTTGGAAAAGAGTTGACCTCTTATTTTAAGAAAACTTGATTTCCAATTTTTTGAATGAGGATTGACACACGCATTTATCTATTTGAGTAAAAGACTCACACATTTCCCCTTTTTTTTTTTTCATAAGGATTGACACACACACATTTCATTTGAGTAAAAGACTCACACATTCAAATGGGTTTAACGAAGAGACGAACATGACTTAAATTGGCCTAATTCAACGGGCTTTTGGGAAGAGGTGAGTGATTGACTCACTTTCTAAACGGACTTCCTAGGGTGGCGGAGAGCGGCCCTAAGGGCCCTAACTTAAAGGTTACGGGGACAAGGAGCCTCTTTGGCTTGTCGGAATATAGTCACGATAACATGGGACAGAACCTTACTGGCTTGGTACCAGATGGTACTCACACTAGTTCGAGCCATCAAGGCGATCGGAGCAACTGAGATGGTCATCACATGAAGGTGCAAACTGAGGAGGCTAATGCTTGACCAAGGTATATTACCATGTGGTGCCATGATAGCTAAACTCGAAGGGGTCATGGTCACGCGACGACACTTACGGGAACGAAATGGCATGAGGGGCGCAGAACTGGTCATCATGTGACGGCCCAAGGAAAGGGGAGAGAGTTACCCTAAGCACCTTTTGTTTCTTTTCTTTAACAGACGCTTTGGAGGATAACAGGGATCCGTCCAAACACTTTACTAACTTCCTAGGGAATTACGCCTAGGGGTTTAACGGGGATCTTAACGGGGACCTAGGGGACAACACCTAGGGGTTTGGTGGGAATTTCAACGGGGACCTAGGGGACAACACCTAGGGTTCTAACGGGAATCTCAACGGGGATCACAACGGGGATCATAACGGGATCACAACGGGATCACAACGGGATCACAATGGGATCACAACGGGGATCACAACGGGATCACAATGGGGGCCTAGGGGACAACACCTAGGGGTTCAGTGGAGGTTTAAGCTGGGATCACAAACGGGATCACAAACGGGGTCACATCGGGGATGACAACGGGATGACAACGGGGATCACAATGGGGATCACAACGGGGATCACAACGGGATCACAATGGAGATCACAATGGGGATCACAATGGGATCACAACGGGATCACAATGGGGATCACAATGGGGATTACAACGGGATCACAATGGGGATCACAACGGGGATCACAACGGGATCACAATGGGGATCACAACGGGGATCACAACGGGATCACAATGGGGATCACAACGGGGATCACAACGGGATCACAACGAGACCTTGGAAGGATAGTGGGGATCCATCCAAAGATTTAACTAACCTCCTAGGGAACTATGCCTAAGGACTCTAACGGGAGTCTTGGAAGGATAACGGGGATCCATCCAAAGACTTGACGAAACGCCTTTATGGAGGTCTTGGAGGATAACGGGGATCCGTCCAAAGACTTAATGAAATGACGCTCATTAACGCAAGAATGCAATGCATCAAGGCCAAGAAGCAAAAACGGAGCAAAGTCATGCAATGTGCAATTATTTATTCATGCAAGTTTACATAAAAAGCATTTTTATTCCTAGATGGTTGGAAAATATTTCTCTTCTTTTTCGCAACTACTCTAAATCCTGGGTCAGTGGAGGCCATCACTACGCCTATAAGCCCCTCATTTATCACCTGTATTGCACGCCCCCAAGGATGGATTGTCCCGGGCGAGGGTCCTATAAGGCAAGCGGCTTCCATCAACCAAAAGAGACGAACCTAGGGTCTAGTGCATCGCAAGGTTCCCAATATGTGAGCCATTCCAATCATGATTAAGCCCCAGTCAAGATCAAGATTCGTCTTAGGGACTTAAGGGACTTCCAATATAACCTCATCTTCGATGAGGGCTCTTGAATCTTATCCTTGGGCTTAAGGATGATAGAATGATCCATACATTAGGTCTTGACAACACGGTATCACCCTATCCTTAATACATGACTTAGGTTAATTATAGTCAACATTAACACATAAGTCAAGGACCGGGTCAAAGTTGACCTTGGCCACACTTTCTTTCGCAAGGAGTCGTGACTCGGGCGCTAACTTGGCCATCATTAGCTTTGGACATGTATTAGGGACGTGGCAACGTGAGCTAGACCAAAAACCAACCAAAGTCACGGTATTTGTGTGTCACGGACAAGTGTGGTTGACTCGGCTCGGAAGGGGAGGTGGAATGGACCCGTGCGCGCTAGAAGGGCACAAGAGCACCAATCAAGCTGCATCGTGGCATCCATCCCGGGTTTAAAGGGCATTTGGAACGTGCGCTTAGTCAAGTGCGCGTAGTGTGAAGCCTTCTATGTTCCCTTTTGAGTCAAAATAGAATTTTTTGGTCCATTTTAGCATTATGAACAAGTATGGACAAGCATGAACAAACATGGGCAAATATGAACAAATATGAACAAACAAGAACAAGCAAGTAAGCAAGGCTACTTAACAAGTAAGGATCACAATTTATATATGGAAGGTTTGTGCACAACCAAAGATTTTTTTTAAACCAAAATTTTTTTGCAAGAAGAACAACCTTTTGAAAGTCATTTGTACCAAGAAGATTCTGCTCAAACCAGAAGAATTTGAAGACCAAAAATTTTGTAAAAAAGGGTTATGCACAATGAGGCTTTGAAAATCCAATTTTATGTCTAAGAATTTGTGCACAACCAAGCTTTGAAAATAATTTTTGGTTAAGAAGAAGCAAGTAAAATGTACACAAGTAGAGGCTGAAAATTGGAACCTGGCTAAGAAGGAGCAACAAGGCCATTAGAACGTTTCTGCCTCGCACAAAATTGTTGACTCGAAGCATTTGTGGATCATCCCAATGTAGCCATACGGCTAATGCACCCTGTCCATTATTTTTTGCAAATTTTCAGCTTCTAATCCTCAAGCCCCACTCCATTGCATTTCCAGAACAGTTCCATTCCTTGTAAATCAAAACAGAAACACAAAACACACAAATTAGGCACAAAGTCAACAAATGGGGACGGGAGTTTGACCCACACATAATTGTCCCCAAAGCTTCTAAAAAGAAGTTTGAGAACATTTAACTCCCCAGCGGAGTCGCCACTGTAAGGATCCCGCCCCGTGACGAAGGAAACGAAGGGTTTTCATTTCGAAGGGCGAAAAAGCCAAACACGGTTAACACGCAAAACATAACGGAGTTGCCACATTTGTTAATTATTTAACCCAACAAATGGAAAGGTTAGAGATTCTATTTGTTCGGAGGTCAGGTTACGTTTTGGGAAGAGTTTCACGTCACCCAAGCCGCCTCGGACAAAGCCGAGTCTCCCTTGTATTTGTTGACCAAAATGTGCAAGGGTGTATGTGTGTGTTTGAAAATGGGAGAAACTGACTTTTAACAGAAATCAGTTAGAAACTTAACAAGGAAGGTTTATTTTGCAATCAGTTTAACAAAAAGGGGTAAAACTGGAAAAAAGTGCTCCCTGCCCAAACTAGCCGTATGGCTGGTTTAAACCATCCGTACGGCTCGTGGCCGTCCCAGGTTGTTTACAGATTTATCAGAAACAGTCCAGTTTCAAACAGAAACAAAGCATTCTGTTGAAACTGGACAGAATTGTGACTTTTCAATTAGGGTTGAATCAAAGTTTGGATGGTAAAGATTGAGACTTTACCACCCCAAACTTGATCATTATAGCATAAATAAGCCTAAACATCATAAATATGCAAGGGTTCTCTCCATATGTGCAATGGATCACCAAGTCCAAAAGTAAAGACATAAATATAAATTGCATAAATCATAACAAGCCTTAGGTTATCCTTTGGTTTGCAACCCACAATCATGAAAGGCACCATGGATCAAGGCTTGGTTCCAAGGAATAAAAGACATTAATTAAAGGACATAAATGAAATTGCATAAATTTAACAAATACTCCTCTCCACTTAGCTCATCATTTTAATACACCATAAAGATGTAAGATGAAGCCATTGGGATCATTAGAGTATTTGGATCCCATATATATATATATATATATATATATAAAGATTACATTTTTATGATCCAACACAAAGAAAAATAGAAGGAAAAGAATAAGAAGATTTCAATAAATTAAAGATTTGATCTTTTAAGCAAGTTTGGGGTAAATCATTAATTGATTGACCCAAGTTTGCTTCTTTTCCTTTTCCTACTTAGAGATCTTGGACTCTAAGATTTCACTTAATCATGGTTTGATCATTGTGTTTCTTGGATTAAATGGGACTTTAAAGATAAGGGGGATACTACTCTTGGTAGTTCTTCACCATTATCTAAAGTGAGCCATAATTTAATCACAAAGAAAACTAATCAATTTTGATGAGGGGAGAATTTTGGAGAGTAACTTTGCTCTAGAACTCTTGTCCCAATGAGAGAGGATGACCTCTCTATTTATAGGGGAAAATGTTTCATTTTAGCCCTTCAACTATGGGCTTGGGCACCAAGCAAAAGGGGGATATTTTCACTTTAATCCCTCAACTATTGTCGTGTGACTTGCTTAGGGGCTAAGCATAAAAATGGGTTAAGATTGGATCACAAAATGGGTCATTTATACTCATAAAATGGTCACAAATTGGGTTGAAATTGGATCATTTTAGGGCACAAAATGGGGCATTTGGCTGGGTATTGAGTCATTTCCAGAAAGGGGGCGTGGGTGACCAATCAAGGGTGAAAGCCCAATCAAAATCAGGCATGTGAGTGCTGTGATGGGGAGAGGGGACAAGGGAGGATGACTGACCAATCAGGTGAAGGCGGGTGTGAGGGGGCTGTCGGGCGCGTGTACAACACGCGGGGGACAGGGAGGCGGCGAGTGGCAAATGGCGGGCGGCCACGTGGCGGCCTGTCGGGCTGGCTTGAGAAGGTGTACATTGAATGTGCGCCCGTTTCCTTTTCTTCGGCCATTTTTGGATAATTCCCACAAAGTCCTTTTGGGCTTTGTGGGAAATTCACCACTGGTCCTAGCTTTTGGAAATTACCATAAGGTCCCTCCCTTTCCCAAAATAATTCTGTTGATGCCTAAAATACCCCTTAAACACTATAATGACCCAATTAAGTCCCAAATTACCCCTTAATTCCACAATTTGATTATTTAAGGATAGTAATCCGGATCGGGGTACTTACAGCTGCGCTTGCTGATAATAGTAATTGCTTGCCGATTAGTGACTTTGGATCTTTAAGTGTTTTTCTTTTAAAAAGTTTTATTAGGCTATTCACCCCCAACCTGTTTTTCTACCAATTGGGCCTAATATCCCTTGCATTGTTTAATTTTCCTTTTTATCTCACCCGAATTGTTTTCATCGTCTGTTATCTGATTTTGGAGTTTATCTCCCCTTGACATCACCAATTCTTCATGACTAGACTTGTCCCTTTTATTATCTTTCCAAATTTATTTCTTGCGAATTTGCAATCTTAACCAACAGGTTTTGATTTTAATTCATCTTTCATTAAGAGCTTTGATAACCTTGACAGAATCCCCGCCTTTGGAGAACCTTGCATCCCAAAAACTTTTCATATTTTAGTTCTTTTCCAATGAACAAAAATGCTTTCAGTTTTTCCGTATCTCTCACATAATATTTTGAGACATTCCATGTTTGCTTCATCAGATAAGTTTGTCACGTACAACGTAAGAGATTTCTCATTTGGAATCCACACCAATGAAGATTTACCTTTCAAGGCACTAGCAGGTAACCCATACTCTGCACGGGAAACCAATACTATGTGTCGCGACCCCGAACCCCGCGGGCCCGAGATCGCGAGCTGGACGTCGACTTAAACAATAAACTCTAAAATAATGGAGATAAAATTTTCCTTTTATACCAAAAGAGGATAACACAAAGTTTTGGGAAAACAATTTAACAACGACAATGTACTAGTGTAAGACCCATAAGCTCACACTACACAATAATAAAATATACAAATCTTAGTGACGTCAAAGTGTGGTACAACTATCCCCAAAAGAGTTACACATTTATATAATGTAAACCCACCAATATACACTTGCCCCAAAAGCTCAACCCTCGCGACGTCCTGTCTCGTGATCAGTGAGTCTAATCCTTTCCACCTGGGGGGGGGTTAAGGAAAAAACAAAGACAAAGGAAAAGGGGTGAGATAAATCTCAATAAGTTACTAATGCAACTACATGACATGCTATGATGCAATAATCCATAATGAATCACATAACACATAGAAATTATCATATATCAGATAGCAGCGGAAATAAACACATAACAAAGGATATAGCCAAGGTTTTCCCAAACTGATATAACCAAATAAAGGTCGCTGCGCAGCTTCAATAATCAACAAATCATCATCTTCATAATAGCATGAAAGCTGAAGAGAAATCCCCGGTACCGGAACCAATAACAAAGTAATGTGCCACAAAGGGCGGGAGCCATGCCACAAAGTCATGCTCCAAACTTCTCAACCAAGGCCGATCTGGAAGAGGAAAATAAGGGCAAAACAATGGTCGACACCATAATGGACTTGGCCGGTGCCATCACAATATCTCACATCGCCCGACACAACCACAAATACTAGCTGGGCTTTCAAATAAATGCTAAGTAATAAATACTAGCTTAAGTAAACAACTTAGGGTTCCAAAGTAGGGAACCATACAAAGCGATCACTAACAAGAAGAAATGAACCAACAACACACCAGTTAAGGTGTTCCAATAAACTCAACCATGATAACACAATTCCCATATCACGTTCAATCACAAAGGATCCAGTTAGCTCAAGAACACAACCAAAACTACTCACTCATCTCGAAGAGCTCAAGGAGAGCTTTAAAACGATAATTTATACGCCAAAAACGGAGTCCGGATGAACAAGATATGGTCCTCGAAAGATTGGACAAAAAGGGAAATAAATTTCACAACAGGGGAGAGGGTGCGGGCGCCTCCTAGGGGAGGGTGCGCGCGCCTCCAAGAAACAGAAGGTCTTTTGTTCAAGAGGGGCATAAGGTTGCGCGCGCCTCCTATGGGAGGGTGCGCGCGCCTCCTTGCCCGGAAAGGCAAATTCCGGCCAAAAATCTGGGTTTCTACCATTAACAACCCCAAATCCAAAATCAACCCAATCTTCACCATTTCTAACACTACCAAGATGTGAACTAAGGTACCTACACCATTTTGAACCAAAAGGACTCCAACAACATCATCTAAGGAACCTCAATCAAGGGTGATTCAAATACCAAAATTTCACGAAATGAACAAAAATGTAAATCATCACAAAATCAACCAAAGAAGCAATAAATGGAAATCAAAGTATCATCTAAGCATAGGATGAACATTTTTAACATCAATGGGGGGAAAAGTAACTTACCCGGATTTTCTCAAAGTTGATGGATTTCAAATATTTTTGGCCTCCTACGATCCTATCGACGATCTAAACAAGATTCATGTTATGAGAAATGAGAGATTATGAGAGGAAGATGAAGAAAATGAAGAGAGAAGGTAGAGAAGAAAACTTACCCAAATTCCATGGAAAGAGAGAGAGAGATGCTGGGAGTGAGGGAGAAGGTGAGGGTGAAAGAGTAGGGAGGTGAGGGAGAAGAGAGGGAGTAGGGAGATGAATTATTTGAAATGTTGCACCTAGCCCCCTTCCCCCACTAACTAGCTCAACTATAATACTCCCACTAATTATTAAGACCCAACAATACTACACTAACACAAATGACCCAAATAATATGCTAGGCATAAATTAATATAACTCATAAAATGCACACATAAATTATTAATTAAATAATAATTTAAATAAATAAATAAGCAAATAAATAAATAATAATTATTTATTACTAATAAAATTGAGCCTAGTTTTCGGGTCGTGACATTCACTCCCCCTTAAAGAAAATTCGACCCGAATTTTAACGAGACTTACCCGAATTAAAAAGCCACGGAAATTTCCTCTCTATCTCATCACGAAGCTCCCACGTCGACTCCTCGATATGATGATTCCTCCAAAGAACTCTAACCATCGCAATGCTTTTGTTTCTCAATTCTTGGACTTTGGAATCTAAAATCCGAACCGGTCGTTCCTCGTAGGTCATATCCGGCTCTATATCCTCCGGTACCCTCGGTAAAACGTGAGATGGATCATGAACATACTTCCGAAGCATAGAACCGTGGAACACGTTGTGCAACCGGTCTAAAGATGGCGGCAACGCAAGTCGATACGCTAGAAGCCCAACCTTTCCCAAAATCTCAAACGGGCCAATAAACCTCGGAGCCAATTTAACCTTCTTCCCAAACCTACGAATACCCACCTTTGGAGATACTTTTAAGAACACAAAATCACCGGTCTGAAAACTAAGATCTCGCCTTCGGTTATCTGCATAGCTCTTATGTCGACTCTGGGCTGTTTTCAATCGATCCCGGATAACTCTAACCTTTTAAACTGAATCCTGAAGCAAATCAATACCCACGATCCTCGCTTCACCGACCTCATCCCAATAAATAGGCGATCTACACTTTCTTCCATACAAGGCCTCATACGGTGCCATCTCGATACTAGCCTGATAACTATTGTTGTAAGAGAACTCCACTAACGGTAAATGTCTATCCCAAGAATCGGAAAAGTCTATCGAACAAGCTCGCAACATATCCTCCAAAATCTGAATGGTCCTCTCGGATTGACCATCGGTCTGAGGGTGAAAAGCTGTGCTGAATCACAAATCTGTACCCAAAGCTTCCTGAAACGCCTTCGAGAATCTAGAAGTAAACCTCGGGTCTCGATCTGACACAATGCTAACCGGAACCCCATGCAATCTCACAATCTCATCAATGTAAAGGGTCGCAAGCTTCTCCATCGAATATCTGATGTCAATAGGCAAGAAATGGGCACTCTTGGTCAATCTATCCACTATTACCCAAACACTGTCATACTTCTTACGGGTACGAGGTAGTCCCGTAACGAAATCCATGGTCACATGCTCCCATTTCCACTTGGGAATCTCTAACGGCTGAAGTAGTCCCGCTGGTCTCTGATGCTCGGCTTTGACCTGCTGACAAGTTAAACATTTCTAAACATACTCCGCTATTTCCTTTTTCATATTATTCCACCAAAAATGTTGCTTCATATTCTGGTACATCTTCGTACTACCCGGATGAATAGTATATCTCGATTTGTGACCCTCATCTAAAACTTGCCTCTTTATTCCACCAACGTCGGGTACGCACAAACGATCACGGAAAGTCAAAACTCCACTCGAACTCAAAGAAAAATCCTCGAAGTTCTTTTCCTTCAATTTACCCATTATCTTCACCAACTCGGGATCTTCTTTCTGAGCTTCCTTTATCCTCTGAATTAGGGTCGGAGATACCCTAATATTCGCAAAATAGCCCCATGTCTCGATTCACGAGGACACTAATCTCAAACATCCTCCAGCATTTTCCATTCACGGACCATCATCGAAGCCACATAAGACTTCCTACTAATCGCATCGGCGACCACATTCGCCTTTCCCGGGTGATAGGAAATCGTACAATCATAATCCTTCAACAATTCCATCCATCGGCGCTGTCCGTTGTTCAATTCTTTCTGGGAGAAAAGGTATTTCAAACTCTTGTGATCGGTAAAAATTTCAAACTTCGCCCCATAAAGGTAGTGCTTCCATTTGTGCAACGCAAAGACTATTGCAGCCAACTCCATATCATGAGTAGGATAATTCTGTTCACTCGGGCTCAACTTCCTCGAAGCATACGCAATCACCTTCCTGTTCTGCATCAAAACACAACCCAAACCCTCTTTTGAAGCATCACTGTAAATTACTAAATCATCATTTCCATTCGGTAACGCAAGAATAGGAGCCGTAGTTAATCTCTTCTTTAATTCATCGAAGCTACTTTGACATTTTTCACTCCACACAAACGGCACATCCTTCCTGGTCAACTGAGTCATCGGAGTAGCAATCCTCGAAAACCCTTATATAAATCTTCTGTAATACCCGGCCAACCCCAGAAAGCTTCTGATCTCGGTCACTGACTCGGGTCTCTTCCAATCCACTATGGCTTCTATCTTTGAAGGATCTACAGAAATCCCGTCTTTAGAAATCACATGACCCAGAAATGACACCTTCTCGAGCCAAAATTCGCATTTACTAAACTTCGCAAACAACTGCTCCCTCGCAAGAACGGATAAAACGGTCCTCAAGTATTGCTCGTGTTCCTCTCTAGATTTAGAGTAGACGAGAATATCATCAATAAAGACCACCACGAACGAATCAAGATAAGGATGGAAAATCCGGTTCATCAAATCCATAAACACTGCAGGTGCGTTGGTCAACCCAAACGGCATAACCAAGAACTCATAATGACCATAACGGGTGCGAAAGGCAATCTTCGGAATATCCTCAGATCGAATCTTCAATTGATGGTACCCACTCCTCAAATCAAGTTTAGAAAACACCACGGACCCTTGAAGCTGATCAAATAAATCATCAATGTGAGGTAGACGATACTTGTTCTTCACTGTAACCTGATTCAACATTCGGTAGTCAATACACAATCTCAACGAACCATCTTTCTTCCGCACGAACAAAACCGGTGCTCCCCACGGGGAAACACTAGGGCGGATAAACCCTCGATCAAGAAACTCTTACAGCTGAACCTTTAACTCCTTCAACTCTGCGGGAGCCAACCAATACGGTGCTTTCGAAATCAGAGCCGTACCCGGCAAAAGATCTATACAAAATTCTATCTCACGGTCTGGAGGCATATCATATTCAGAAGAGAAAACATCGGGAAATTCTCTAACTACCCGAACACTCTCTAAACTAGGGGATTCTTTCCTAGTATCAAGAACACTAGCCAAATACCCTTCACAACCACAGTGCAATAATTTTCTCGCTTTCACATAAGAAATGATACGAAGATTTCTACCAAAAGGCATAGCCTCAAAAGTAAACTTAGGCACATCAGGGATGGAAAAATTAACGACCTTTCTACGACAGTCAACAGAAGCATGAAACTTGCTCAACCAATCCATAGCCAAAATAACATCAAATTCCTGAATAGGAAGGACTACCAAGTCCGCACGCAAGACATGACCACATATAAGCACGTCACAAGCACGGAAGACTCTATCGGTCACCAAACATTCTCCTATAGGGGTCGACACCTCTAGCATATAAGGTAAAGACTCAAATGCAGCATTTAGCATAGAAGCAAATTGTACAGAAATGTATGAATGAGATGATCCTGGATCTACTAACGCTCGTGCGCTCACACTAGATATAGAAATAATACCTCCAATAACTGTGGGATCATCTGTGGCTTGTTGTTGATTCATTGCAAACACTTTCCCTTGGACCTTGGGCTTTCCCGTAGCGTCCCTTTTCTGACCCTGAGGAGCCCCAGCTCCTACCCCAGTCGGTTGAATTCTATTCCTTGGACAATCCCTCACATAATGCCCCATTTGACCACAATTGGTACACCTTCCCTGTTTCTTCCAACACCGGTCCTCTGAATGGCCTTCCTTTTGACAATACGAACAAAGTCTCTTGTTTTGGTTCCCTTGGTTCCCGAAAGTAGTACCCGGGTTCCTTGGGATTGGTTTCCCTCGGAACTGAGATTGTCCCCCAAATTTACCTCGGTTATCAGAACAGGATTGTGGCTTGCTTTGCCCTCCCGGTTTGCTCGGGTTAGCTACCTCGGTCTTCCTCTTATGTTCCCCAATATATTGCTCTATAAGATAGGCACGGTCCACCGCATCCTGGAACGTCACAATCCTCTGGGCTATGAGCTGAGTACGGATAGAAGTCTTCAAACCCCGGATGAATCTCATAGCTTTCTGTTCTTCGGTCCTCACAAGATAGTCACAATACCAGGCTAATTCTGTGAACTTAGCCGAGTACTGAGCTATAGACAACGAACCTTGCTCCAAGTTGAGTAGCTCGATCTCCTTTCGGTTTTGGTCCACTACCGGGATGAAATGCTCTTTGAACTTCCGCAGAAACAATTCCCATGCATAGACGGTGTGAGAGTCATCCCAACTCGCCTTAACTCCTTTCCACCAATGCTCGGCGGCACCTACAAGCTTATAAGCCGCAAATCAGACTCTATCTTCGTCCGAACACCCAAATACATCATAAATTTTCTCCATAGACTCGATCCACACCTCAGCCTTCTTTACATCCGGCTCACCGTCAAACTCTTTTGGCTTCAATTTCAGAAATTGCTCTAGCCCATATCTCGGTGGTGCCACATGCTCTTCTCGTGGCCCTTGATCATGAATGGCCTTCATAGCGGCCTCAAACATTCCTTGGAACATTGCCCGGTTCTCTTCCCTTAAGTCATTCTGATTCTGTGCTCCACTAGATCCTTCGCCTGCTCTCCTTCTAGCCATTTCAAACAATTACCTGCATAAAACATCAACCGTTACTCACTCCGAACACAACTACACACCTAGGTCATACTAGTCCACCTAGACTTATACTTAGAGCTAAACCGTAGCTCTGATACCAACTGTCGCGACCCCGAACCCCGCGGGCCCGAGATCGCGAGCTGGACGTCGACTTAACAATAAACTCTAAAATAATGGAGATAAAATTTTCCTTTTATACCAAAAGAGGATAACACAAAGTTTTGGGAAAACAATTTAACAACGACAATGTACTAGTGTAAGACCCATAAGCTCACACTACACAATAATAAAATATACAAATCTTAGTGACGTCAAAGTGTGGTACAACTATCCCCAAAAGAGTTACACATTTATATAATGTAAACCCACCAATATACACTTGCCCCAAAAGCTCAACCCTCGCGACGTCCTGTCTCGTGATCAGCGAGTCTAATCCTTTCCACCTGGGGGGGGTTAAGGAAAAAACAAAGACAAAGGAAAAGGAAAAGGGGTGAGATAAATCTCAATAAGTTACTAATGCAACTACATGACATGCTATGATGCAATAATCCATAATGAATCACATAACACATAGCAATTATTATATATCAGATAGCAGCGGAAATAAACACATAACAAAGGATATAGCCAAGGTTTTCCCAAACTGATATAACCAAATAAAGGTCGCTGCGCAGGTTCAATAATCAACAAATCATCATCTTCATAATAGCATGAAAGCTGAAGAGAAATCCCCGGTACCGGAACCAATAACAAAATAATGTGCCACAAAGGGCGGGAGCCATGCCACAAAGTCATGCTCCAAACGTCTCAATCAAGGCCGATCTGGAAGAGGAAAATAAGGGCAAAACAATGGTCGACACCATAATGGACTTGGCCGGTGCCATCACAATATCTCACATCGCCCGACACAACCACAAATACCAGCTGGGCTTTCAAATAAATGTTAAGTAATAAATACTAGCTTAATTAAACAACTTAGGGTTCCAAAGTAGGGAACCATACAAAGCGATCACTAACAAGAAGAAATGAACCAACAACACACCAGTTAAGGTGTTCCAATAAACTCAACCATGATAACACAATTCCCATATCACGTTCAATCACAAAGGATCCAGTTAGCTCAAGAACAAAACCAAAACTACTCACTCATCTCGAAGAGCTCAAGGAGAGCTTTAAAACGATAATTTATACGCCTAAAACGGAGTCCGGATGAACAAGATATGGTCCTCGAAAGATTGGACAAAAAGGGAAATAAATTTCACAACAGGGGAGAGGGTGCGCGCGCCTCCTAGGGGAGGGTGCGCGCGCCTCCTTGATCAGAAGGAAAATCAAGTTTGGAGGAGGAGAGGGTGCGCGCGCCTCCTAGGGGAGGGTGCGCGCGCCTCCAAGAAACAGAAGGTCTTTTGTTCAAGAGGGGCATAAGGGTGCGCGCGCCTCCTTGCCCGGAAAGGCAAATTCCGGCCAAAAATATGGGTTTCTACCATTAATAACCCCAAATCCAAAACCAACCCAATCTTCACCATTCCTAACACTACCAAGATGTGAACTAAGGTACCTACACCATTTTGAACCAAAAGGACTCCAACAACATCATCTAAGGAACCTCAATCAAGGGTGATTCAAATACCAAAATTTCACGAAATGAACAAAAATGTAAATCATCACAAAATCAACCAAAGAAGCAATAAATAGAAATCAAAGTATCATCTAAGCATAGGATGAACATTTTTAACATCAATGGGGGGAAAAGTAACTTACCCGGATTTTCTCAAAGTTGATGGATTTCAAATATTTTTTGCCTCCTACGATCCTATCGACGATCTAAACAAGATTCATGTAATGAGAAATGAGAGATTATGAGAGGAAGATGAAGAAAATGAAGAGAGAAGGTAGAGAAGAAAACTTACCCAAATTCCATGGAAAGAGAGAGAGAGATGCTGGGAGTGAGGGAGAAGGTGAGGGTGAAAGAGTAGGGAGGTGAGGGAGAATAGAGGGAGTAGGGAGATGAATTATTTGAAATGTTGCACCTAGCCCCCTTCCCCCACTAACTAGCTCAACTATAATACTCCCACTAATTATTAAGACCCAACAATACTACACTAACAAAAATGACCCAAATAATATGCTAGGCATAAATTAATATAACTCATAAAATGCACACATAAATTATTAATTAAATAATAATTTAAATAAATAAATAAGCAAATAAATAAATAATAATTATTTATTACTAATAAAATTGAGCCTAGTTTTCGGGTCGTGACACTATGTCTTGAAAAATATTATAACTATAGTTAACTAATATAGTAATCATCATTTTAACTAATACTATTAATAATAAAAATTTATCTATATGATTACTATTATTATAATAAATATTATAATTAATTAATACTATTGATAGTAATAGTTAATACTACGTATATATTAATAGCAATGATTAATCTATATAATAATAATTATTAATATAATTAATATAATAAAATAATATTATTAATAGTAATAGTTAATTGATATAGTAACTATTATGATTAATTAATATTAAAAATTAATAATCTAACTTATATAATAACTTTTATAATTAACTAATACTAATAATAGTAATAGTTAATGTATGTAACCTATTATAGTTAACTAATACTATTAATAGTAAAAAATAATTATAAAGTAACTATTATGGTTAACTAATACTATTAATAGTAATAACTAACTTATATATTATAACTATTATAGTTAACTAATACTATTAATAGTAATAGTTAACTAATATAATAACTATTATAGTTAACTAATACTATTAATAGTAATATTTAACTTGTATTGTAACTAATATTGTTAACTAATACTATTAATAGTAATGGTTAACTTATACTATTAATAGTAATAGTTAACTTATACTATTAATAGTAATAGTTAATTCATATAATTACTAATATGATTAATTAATAGTATTAGCTAAGAATGAGAATATCAAAAGTCATTACATTTTAGGATGGTGTTGATGTGGCTTCTCCAAATTCAAGCTTTTACTAAAACATGTACACATTTCAAACCCACAACTCTCCTCACCAACTTTAATATATATATATATATATATATATATATAGAGAGAGAGAGAGAGAGAGAGATTTGATCTGCAAACCCATTCTCTATCCATCCACATTTCAATCTTGTCGACGACGGATTTATGTGTAGATACCCCGGAAAAAACCCACTACTTGGCTAGAGCGATGGATTATCCTAGGATGTCTATTTGATTTTAAGAGTTGTTAGAGTCGCCACCTATGTTTTTAAAGGAATATAAGAAAACCTAAGAATAGCCTATTTTTCTTACAAAACAAAAGATTCAGGAAGACGGGCTCGGGAGTTAGGTTACGTTGTGGGTAGTACTTGAGCACCCACTCCGCCTGGCTAAGGCAGGTCTTGCTACTTTAGTTGTTCTATGTATGAAAAAAGTCCTTTTATTTATATAAATTTGTGCTAACAATTACATCAAGAGAAAAGGGGAATTACAAAGCGAAATAAAAAGTAGATTGTTTTATATATTAATCTATGCTCACTATTATATTAAAGAAAAGGAGGAAATTAAAATAAATTTTGAAATATAGAGAGATAACCTTTAACCAACTTCAATGTAATGAAGTGATCGTTTGGTCATGTCCCATTTTGCTGGGGATTGCATACATTAAAAAGACATAAAAAATCAAATAAAGCAATAAAAGAGAAAGTGTTGTACCTTGACTTGGAAAGAAGATGAAGACTTCAAAAGCTTGGTGAGAAAATGGTGCTTTTGTATATAAAGTGTTGTGTAGCAATTTGTGTAGAGTTTTGGTAGGAAAATGGTGTTGAGAGAAATTGTGTAGAGTGTTTGTAGAGAGGAGAGGTTGGGACCTTTTGTAGAGAAAATGGTGTGGAGAGATTTTGGTGCTAAAGTTAGTGTCTTTTGAAATAGTGGAAGAGGGGGGGGGGGGGTAAAAGGTATGATTTCACCCAATCAAATGGGATCAATCCTTGTGAATTGATGTAGACCAATAAGAAAATAAGAAGATCAACTATAAAAGAGAAAATAAAATAATAATAATAAAGATGAAATGTTTTGTTTGAAGGGAAAAGGCTAGAATAAGGGATTTGAGAGTTACAAAACAAGGGGGGATGAACTTCGAGGTAAAAAAAAAGGTACAATCCGTAACAACCATACTGATAGGCGCGTGGGTCCCGCTTATGAAGTCAGAAGTGCGCGCATCCCATAAGCTGCGCCAGAGGTGCCCGAGGGTAAAAAAGACATAATGACAGAAATGACCCTAATCGTTAACTCTGTTATTCATTTTAGTCTGAAACTAACAGAATCAGTTAGGAACTTAACAAAAGTAACAAAAATTAACAAAATAAGTTAAATAAAAATAATATGTATGCAATTAGGGTGAGAGCTCCAAGGCCGGGTGTCTACATTATGCCACAATCAAGGCTCTAGAACTTGATAGGATATATTTAACTAATCACAAATAAACAATGGCAAAAGTGAGATCAAATACTATAAATCTCATAATTCATCTACCTTGTCAAGAGCGCATTAGATAAAATGTCATTTCTCTTGTTACCATGTCAATGACTTGTTAAGTTGATGTACATTAATTCCTGGATTTAATACTTGTTCTGTTTCATAGTAAGAGTCATACTTATGTTATACATGTTTATTAAAAATAACAAGAAGGAGTAAATAGATTAATCAGGTTTGGAACATAATTGTCTAAAATATTATCAACAATTCAAGTGGTTAAAAGTAGGTTGGTAAAGTACTATTTCTTTTTGTAAGGGTTTCGGACTTTAGGCCCCCTCAGCCACATCAACTTGAGAAAATTCCACAGAAACCTACATGGCATAGAAATAACTAACTATCCTTACCCACATGCTCTTATATTTATGTATAAAACTAGTGGTTCGCTCATATACTTAGGTATAAGACTAGTCCACCTCTTATACAAGATGTATAGCAGTAATTTGTTTTCACAATTTTCACATTTTCTTGAAAAGTTTCATATTTTATTAACTAGTTTGCTCCTATACATAGGTATAAGACTACTTCACTTCTTATGCTAGAAGTATATGAGTAATTTATTTTGACATTGTTTTACATTTTCTTACTAAATCATAAAAAAGTCTCATCTTTTATTAACTGCTCCTGTGTTTAGGTATAAGGATAGTTCAACTCTTATACTAGAAGTATAGGAGTAATTTATTTTCACGTTTTTTCATGTTATCTTAAAAAAAGTCTATATATAGCTAAAGTCATTGGAGTGGCGAAAGACCTTAGACATTGATCAACACATGGGCAACTTGGGACGTGACAACAGAAGAAGTCTCATGACAACAATCAAACACTTGAAGTATCATGAACATTAGCATTCAACTTGAATATTAGCATTCAACTTGGGTTATCTTAATTTGAAATGGGTTATCTCAACAAAATCCTATTATACGACACGAGCTTGTCTTTCAAAAAAATATAAACAAATCAAATCTCGATCATATACAACAACTCACTCTCCCACAAAACAGAACTGCATTGGTCTGATTCCCTCTTAGAGATATATTAGCAGATGTTCGGCATGACTAATCTTAAATTCATTCTCCCCGCAGAGTCATCGAGTCGAGTGCATATTAATCGTGTTAAGCAAACAAAATATTATACAACCGCTTTCGCTAACCCTCTCACAGGCACTTAAAATCTACAAAACACATCTCGCTTGAGATGACACATCCAACAAAATAAATGTTATCCTCTTGTTGATTTGGAGTGTAATCAAATCATCCGGTCCAAACATAATCGTCATACCATCCTCTCAAAAATTGGAGTGTAATCAATCGTCTAATTCAGATATACTTATATCTTCAAACTATTCCTTTGTTGATTTGGAGTGTAATCAAATCATTGGGTTCATATATAATTGGATCGTCAAACCATCCTCTTTTTTGTTTAGAGTGTAATCAAATCCAGTTCAAATCTACTCGGATCGTCCAACCATCCTCTTGTTGATTTGGAGTGTATTAATCAAGTCATTCGATCCAGGTATACTTAAATCGTCAAACATCCTCTTGAAGATTAGAGTGTGATCAATTGTTTGAATCAGATATATATGAATCATCAAATAATAACTCTTGAATATTTGAGTATAAACAATCTTTCGGTTCAGATGCAGTTGGATCGTCAGTCAAAGAAAAAAAAGGATATTTTTCAAAATTGGATCAGGCTGTTTACTCCTGTGAATGCGCGTGATTGAAATTGAGAGTCGCCACGTTGTTTTTTTTTGTAGTTAAACCATTGAGAAAACCATTTATGAGAATAATAGGGTTCGGGGGTCAAATTACAATAAGAGAATAATATTCATGTGATCACTCCTATTGACCGATGAATCAGTCTTTCTATCATGATCAATGTGTGTGTGTGTGTGTGTTAGTGTTTGAGACTGAATCCGAGGATTGCCTACGTTCTTCTCATCATGAGAAGCTCAGGTCAGCGTAGTCATTGATGAATTTAGAATAGAATGATGAAGCGGGATCATGCATAAAGAGGGGGAAGATTAGGGTTAGGAGTAGCTCCTAAATCATATTAGGGTTTGATAAAACCTGTTAGGCCCAATTGGTAGGAAAACAGGCTAGAGGGGGGTGAATAGCCTAATAAAAACTTTTCCAAAGAAAACACTTTAAAATGGAAAGTCACTAATCAGTAGGCAAACTATTATCAGTAAGCGCAGTGGAGAAGATGTGACTAAGTTTAACTCACACAAAATCAGTATGAAAAGGTTTTGAGAGCTTGGTTTAACACAAAGTGATTTCAAGAAGTTCAATGCAGCTTCAAGAGATTGGTCAAAGGAAATTACAATGAATCAGTATGTATGATAACGAGTTGGCGGTGATAGATTTCCAAACCGGCATTGATAAAGCAGTAATAAAACAGAACACATAAAGACATGAGTATTTGGAGAGGTTCATAGTGTAAATACTGCTACGTCCTCTACCAAGTTTGGTCAGAACTTGGATTTGGGTTAAGTGCACTATTAGCTTTCTCTAGTCTATTACAAGCACGGCTTTGCAGGTTACAAAGACCTAAACTCTAGAGATCACTAATGGATCGTGATACAAAATCTGACCAAGTGTTTTGGAGCGGCAAGTCCAAAGGAACTTATCTCACTCAAGTGGGTGTGTGAAGAACTCAATCACTGTATTCCTTATAATAGTCTAGTTTAGGAATACTAACAATGTGATGAGTTTGTGCATAAGTGTATGTCCTATTAAATGTCTAATAATTTCTGGATAGAATGTTTGAGCTTCAATGAATGCTTCCAACAATCAACTCTCTTCAATGCACCAACCCTCTTCAATGCTCTGAGTCGTCTATTTATAGGAGGAGTAAATGACTTGAGTCTTTGAAAAGAAGGGTTATAATTTGAATATCCAGCCGGTTAGGTGAGGAGCATTAAATGTGGTATCTTCAGCATTAATGGTGAAGATATGCCGTACAAGCATGCCTGAATAGTCTGCTGGGTAAAGATCCCTTTGTCTCAACCGGTTACCTGCAAAAACCAAGTAGAGATAGAGTAGAGCTAAAAGCAGCTCAGTGTCAGACTGGCGCATAAAGTATGACAGAGCAGTTTAACTACTTTCAGAAAGACAGTACAAAAGTAATCGGTAAAGTCAACTAAGGTAGAACAATGTAACCTGAAGATATTCAAGTGAAGAATATCTTGAGTTGACTACCAGTAAACTTTAGTTTGTCCTTGTTGATTGTAGAGTTGCCGGTAACTTGTATTATACACTGAGTAGTTCCTTGATCGGCAACTTGAATGCTGGTCTGCTGATATGTTCTCTGTTATCCTCCAGCTGGTTTGCCTTGTAATGAAGAATTGTAATACACCTGTGCTGGTCACTAGGAATCCTAAAGTTACCTTAAAGGTTTTAATGAAAAATGGGGGATCCTAAGTGTCAAACATGATTGGGGTTAAGCAATTCTAGGACCTATACATATATATGAACAACAATCTCCTTCTTATTGCTTAAGTCCAATCACCCTATACAAGCACATCTATCTTAGCTTAGTAAAAGAATGTTTCCAGAAATATCTATTTATTATCATTCCCTAAGACAAGTCATACTCTAGATGTCTGAGTAAAGATAAAATAATAAAAAAACAAAATACAGTAAAAGAGATAGAGGGAATGCCGATTGCAAGGATCGGCAGAGAAATATTCTGCAAAACAAAGTTAGCATAAAGAGCAGGAGAAATATTTTAAGAACATAACACATAAAATAAGCACACAAATAAAAATGGTTAGCAAAGAAGTGTTTAGGATATATCTTTGATGGTATTCAAGGATATCTATATCATTGGTTATATTGACTCAAGAACCAGTAGACTTGGGAAAGTCCTCTTGCTGGTCAGGAGCTGTATCCTTTGAAGTAGATTCTGATCTTTTAGCCTTCTTCTTTGCTCTAGATTCTTCTTTATCTGCTTTCCTTTTCTGTCTCCTTTGAGCACTCTGCAACCTTTCAGTCAGCATCTTGTTGTTGGCTTTAAGTGCTGCAATGGACTTCTGAGTGTCGGCAAGAGCGGGTTGAGCAGATTCCAATTTCAGGTTAGTTTCTTTGCACTCATTAACAAAAGATCTCTGGTAAAAAATCAGCTGCTTTTGAGTGGAGATCAAGGTCCCATGGATTTTTAAAGCTCAACAACTCTAGTTTCTCTATCTTCAAGGAGAACCTTCAGATCCTTAATCCTTTTCTCATAGACATCAGCATCTCTGGCAGCGTCCTCCTCCTGATTGGACTTAAGAATATGGGCTGAAAGGTCATTAAAAGAGTCCCTTATGAGGTCTGCAAGAAATATCGCAGTATCACCAAAATCAGAACGAGTAGCAGGCACTTGGTGATTAGAGAGATCGCCATCAAGATGATGAAGGTATTCATACAAATTGTTCACCACAGCAGGCTTCTGAATGATAAGTGGCTTGACAAAACTGTTTGGAGATTTTACCAACAGAGAAGGATCAAAGTCTTCATTAAGTAAGTCAGCATCTTCAATAAGCACATCAGCGTAAGGCACCATCAGCATCTCATCATCAGAAGACAAAACTATCGGCAAAGGAGAGTCTGGAAGAGGAATAGGAGCAGAAGGAAATGGCACGACTTGTTGTAGAGTGTCATCATCATCAGCAACTCTAAGGAAGTCAGCAAGAATAGCAGCAGAGATAATGTCAGCAGAATCAGCATCAGCACGACTGGTACGGAGAATCGGCAAAGGAAAATCTGGATGAACAATTATAGTACGGTCCTCCGGTAGATGAAATACACCATTGTCTTCCATAGAAAGATACAGAGTTAGAATATGGTTTAAGCAAACACGTCCTTCAAGAACCATGCTAACCATATTTGCAGATATCAGTCTGGATGTATAGACAAGGTGATCAGCACGCCGTCTTGATGAAATCATTGGGAGAGTCAAGGCAAGAGCTACTGATTTGACTAAGTACAGAATTCCCTAGGCAGATACTGCACTAACTTTAATGATATCACATAGTTTGTTGTTGATCATCATACACCTCCTCATCCACCCATTGGTGGTAATGCACACCTCTTTTGGAGATTCACTGGCAGGAGGAAAATAGCCGGAAATCTTTAAGGTACCAGGTCAAGAATGTTTGACATCATAAACGGGATTCACTGGCAACTTGGATACTTTGGGAGTCTTCTTTTTCTTTCTTTCAAAGTTCACCTTGATCCAAGGCATGTAGATCAGCTGCTCACTAGTTAAACCAGCAAGGAAAGGATACTTGGTAAGCAAAGGATGCTCTTTAGTGAAAGGACAAGGTATCCATTGAATAGTGGAGCGGAAACAGAGCTTATGATGAGGATCAAATAAGGGTCTGGCAAACCTGTCAGTAGGGATGGAGATGCTGGTTGTATACTAGTTGGAGCTAATCATCTCCTTGGCATGAAGCTTAGAATTATACTCAGCAAGTGGACTAGAATCCTTGGCATCTTCATTCATAAATGACGACAGCTCCATGTAGTCATCAGGATCAATTTTGTCAGGCTGTCATCAGAAGGAGAAGCAGCAACAACAGTAATAGAACGATCCTCTGGAACAGCTTCCTCAGCAGGAGCAGGAGGTGGAGGAAGAAGTTCAGGAGCAGGAAGAAAGAGTGAGTGAGAAGGAGTAAATAAAGCTACCTGAAATTCCTCAAACTGTAGGTCTGCAGCAATCTGTACATCAAGATCGGCAATCGGAGCGTCAGCACCTCCTCCCAATTCAATAACCTCTCTTAATCCAGTTGGTTCAATAAGAATTACTGCTGGAATCACAGCAGAAAAGAGGTAACTGGAACAATCTGAGTGTCTAAAGTTTTCTCAGAGTCTTCATCAGCAACTACTAGAATAATCTGAGTGTCAGCAGTTGGCTTAGAAGGATGAGTTTCTATAGTTGGCTCATCGGCAATAAAGGTTTCATGTGCATCAGCAATCTCTCCTCCTGAAATCGGTACAGCTTCAACAGCAACTTCATTAGCAGGTTGAGTGTCTATAGTTTGCTCAACAGATGCAAGTTGAACTTCACCTGAACTCTTAATCAGTGGTTAAGTGTCTGTAGTTTCCTCAACTTGAGTATCCAAAGGCTCTTCAGCAGTACTAGCTTCATCAGCTGGTTGAGTGTCTGTAGTTTCCTCAACCATATGTGCCACAGACTCTATTTTATCAGCAACAACTTCATCAGCATGGGCTCCTCCTTGACTGCGTTTTGGGCTAGAACTAATCAAAACTGAGTCAGCAAATGCATCAGTCGATGACACGCCAGTAGCAGGAGTTGAGGGCCGTTTGTAAACTCTACAGATGGGCATCTTGTCATCACTGATTGACTCAGTAGATAAAAGAGTTTTGTCGGTAGTCTTGTGAGCATAAAGAAAATCTACAATATCAACAGAGCTGCTGGGAGTCGGAAGGGGAACAGCTGCTGGTTATTCGGCAGCTCGAATTTTGAGAAAGGCTTCGGAGTCCTTAATCAGATCAATTGTGATCTTCTTCACATTCTGCACGAATTGATCAGCCTGAGGACCTGTAGACACCCCATTTTGAACTCAAATTTATGATTACATTACCCTTGTGTCTCGCCTTTGTGTTTGGATGAAAACCCATTAGTTTCGTCATGTTTTATTAATTTTCTAACTGACTCTGTTAGTCAGGGGCTAAAATGAACAAATGAAACTGACAGAAGGACAAAACAGTATTTAAGGCACTGGATGCCTCGTACGAGACATCAATGTCTCGTACGAGACATCTCCTTCTGTTCCGGGAATAATCCACTTTCCTTCTCCGTCCCGATCTCTTTCTTGGCCAACACTCTCCTAATCCGGGGAATATCTAATAGGAAGCTTCCTAGGTGATTTCCTACTGATTTCCTACCTCCCTTAACCTCTCCAAATAAGGACTCTATTTCCTACTAAACTTAGGACTCCTAGACTTGGTCCCTAAGTAATCCAATACCTATAAAAATAGAGTCTTTCACCACAAAAAGTGGTTAACAATTCTCTAATCAGTCATTCTCCAAAGAATCCCGTTTTTATTCCTTCCTCACACCAAAACACCACCAAAAACTCATCTTTTCAAGCCAAAACCATCACAAAACTCTTGGATCTTCAAGGCCTTAGTCAAGGCCATCAATTGGAATCTCAAGAACGCTTTAGTTAAACTCCTACGCTTTTAATCTCTTCTTCTCATATCATTCTTTGTTTTAGAGTAGTGTAATCCCATCAAAAGGATCAGCCTAGAGCCTCTCCAATCCATGGAGATGGTCTCGAAGCACATGATCTGACATTCCAATAATTAAGAAATTAATTATTGGCTTTACTTATTTTAATTACTTGTTCTTTATTTGACTAAAAACACCTAAGCAAGACCAATCCTAGATTGGGTGGATTGGGTGCTCCTTGACCTTCCCAATCCATAACTTAACCCTCGAACTCAAAAATCTCACAGTCCATGTTCTTGGATGCAAACAGGACCACTAGAGATGGTTTCACAATCATTGTAGACCAGCAAGTCATCGTCATCTTCTGGTCTTCCCATTTGATAAGGGTCAAACTCAAGAAAGTTAAACAACTGATTGAACACGGAGGCATAAGCTACCCATACATTTTGGACCATCAGATCTTGTCTATTCCTATCTTGGAAAAGATAGACCTGATTCCAGGGAAGTGGCAGCAGATCAAAGTAGCGCCCAAAATTCAGTCTAATTTCAGCTTCTGTCAATCGCTGAAACTTTTTGAGAGGGACAAATTTCTCATTGTACACATCGGTAACTATGTTCAGGCTTGAATAATCAACATAATCAGCACGATTGCCTGGAGGGACCAACTCCTTTCTCTCTTCATGGAATTGAAGCAATCGGCGAATGAAGGGATGAAGATGATCTATAGGAAACACCCAATTCTTCTGCAAAACCTTGTTGTTGAGGGACCAATGATTTCTGAAGAAGAGGTGAAAAGTAGGATTTCTGACTGGTCTGCATTTTCTTACAAAAGATTCCTTAGCTACATCGGCAGCAACATGTAACACAGGAAGAGTAGGGAGCTCAAGAATTCCTTTCTGAAGTGGAATTCTCCTCCTCAAATCAGTCTCAATCATTCTGCGCCGGCCAGCAATCTCGTCGGCGACAGCTTCTTCAGATTTAACAACAACAGATAGAGCAGCAAGAGAAGCACCGGAAAGAAAGGATGGTGCAAATCTAATTTGCTTGGCTCTAGGATCAGTGGATGGAATCTTGGAAGACTTAACCTGAGCAGCAACAGATCTTTGCCTTTGAACGGCAGATGGTTCATCGGCAGAAATAACCTTTGACTTCTTGGCTTGCTCTTTGTCAGCAGCCTTGACCAGCTTCCTTTTCCTTGGAGCAGCAGGAGTTGAGTCAGCAAGAATCCTTTCGGTAGATAGAGCAGGAGTAGAAATGGCAGCAGGTGGATCGGTAGCAACTGAAACAACTTTTCTTGCTTTCCTTTTCTTGCTTTCCAATCAAGTAACTTGAAGGACTTGAGATTGCTGAAGAGAAAGCTTGAGAGGAAGGAGAGGCTCTAACAATGGCAGAGTTCTTCCTCAGAATGATGCTTATCAGCAGATAATGATAACCCTTTCCAGGGTGAGCCTTGTTCTTATGCCTGTCCTCTTTCCACTTAACGGCAGCGATGGAAATAATTCAAAAAAGATAGGCACACCGGTTGAATTCAATCTGTAATACAATGGAGGACATAGCTTCAAACTACACATCAGTGATATGGCTGTGAGAGCTAGATCGGCAAACCAGACATCGATCAACAATTTTAGCTAGGGCATAAAATATCCTCCTGTAATGAGCTTTCAAGCTATTGTCTCCACTTTGCCTAGGACCGGCTTCCCTCATAAGGATCCATGCCTTGTCCAAGGTCTTGTCATCAGAAATGGAGGTTAACCCAGCATTTCCAAGAAGAGGGAAGACTGCAGAAATAGATGACGGAGTGACTGAAATAGGCACGACAGCGACGGTGGAGTTGATGGAGATGAAGGTAGACGAATCATTTGGAGCAGTAATGACTTCTGAGTTGGAGAAGAATTCTTGCACTTGACCCAAGAATAGGAATTCAACACCGGTCGGAGTGATAAACGAATCAAGAAGAGAGTTAATCAACAAATTCTTCAAGAAATCTCCGTCGATCAAGTCGTCGAAGAACGATGAGTCAACATAACCTCCATAGATATCATTTTCGTTACTCGTCATTTTCTGCAAAAGTACTCAAGAGATCTCACAAGTTAAAATCAGTTAGTTCAAAATAGAAATTTTGAAATAAGCAAGTGTAATATTATCAACTATTACCAAATTTAAGAAAGATGGGGAAATCTGTTGAGTAGTAGAAGATGAAAGATAAGAGATTTTGATAATGAGAGTTCAAAAAAGAGAGAGAGCAAAAAGAGATGAAGAGGTTGAGTGTGGATAATTATATGTTATGGAAGAGAGAGAGAGAGAATATGGAGGGTTTGCATGGAAGAAAGATAAATAATAAATAGCTTAACCGTAGAGGCGAATAAATCGGGGAACGTGCGCACACAATGAATTAAATGCACGAACCGGACGGCTGATTCGAAACGGTTAAACTTAGGAGAGAGAAGGGGTAAAGAGGTCAATAATAATATATGGAAATATTAAAATTTACCTTCTGATTTACCATAAATATTTGGGGCAAATCTTGACACGATTTAGGTAAGACGGTGCACACACGTGTCAGAGAGGTGGTGTGACCGATTATACCTTTGATTTGACATTGCTTACGTCATGTGTCAGAAAATCCTTATCCATTCAGATGAGATCTTCCTATGAGAGATATTTGAACTGATTTTTGAATTTTGAAAATCGGCAAGACATATTATTCGGCAAGATAAGTTGGTCGGCATGGTTCACACATTGCTGATGGGATCGGTAGACTAATACAAGGTAGCAAAGTTAGCACAATTTTAACCATAATAATAAATCATACCTAGTTCACCTCTGAGGAATTCAAATCTTTTCTGATCTAAAGGCTTTGTCAGTATATCTGCTCTTTGGAAATCAGTATGGACTTTGAGCAGCACAACATTGCCTTTTTCTACATGTTCCTTGAGAAAGTGATACTTGATGTCTATGTGCTTGGTTTTGGAATGCATGACCAGATTATTTGATACCGAGATAGCAGATTGATTGTCACAATAAATGGGACAAACTTGAGTTGGAATTGCATAGTCAACCAGTTGCTGCTTCATCCAAAGGATCTGTGAACAGCAACTTCCAGCAGCTATGTACTCATCCTCGGTAGTATAAGTGGAGATTGATGCTTTCTTTTTACATGACCAAAACACCAACCGATCACCAAGAAATTGGTAAGTTCCACTAGTACTTTTCCTGGTCACCCTGCAAGCCGCAAAGTCTGCATCAGAATAACCTATTAGATTAAAAGATGAATCTCTAGCATACCATAATCTAAGGTTAACAGAACCACATAAATATTTAATAATGCATTTAACAGCTTGCAGATGGGATTCCCTAGGGTCAGCTTGAAATCTGGCACAAACACAAACAGCAAACATGATATCTGGTCTACTGGCAGTAAGATACAGGAGTGAGCCGATCATACCTCGGTAGACAATCATATATAACTTCTTACCAGACTCATCCTTATCTAAATGAATGTTAGTGCCCATCGGTGTGCTTTGAGAGTGAGCATTGTCAAAGCCAAACTTATTGATTAATTCTTTCGTGTACTTGGCTTGACTGATGAAGATTCTTTCATTGGTTTGTTTGATTTGGAGTCTAAGGAAATATGTTAGTTCACCCATCATGCTGATCTCGAACTTGCTCTGCATTAGCATCTCAAATCTCTTGCAATGTGATTCATTAGTAGATCCAAAAATGATATCATCAACATATATTTGAACAAACAATGAATAACCCTTATGCTTGGCAACAAATAAAGTAGTATCGATTTTACCTCGAGTGAAACCTAAGCCATCACTAAGTAAAAACTTAGAAAGGGTTTCATACCATGCCCTTGGAGCTTGCTTTAAGCCATAGAGAGCTTTCTTCAATCGGTAGACATGATCAGGCTTCTTGGAGTCCTCAAATCCAGGTGGTTATTCAACATAAACAAGTTCTTGGAGTTCTCCATTCAAGAAGGCACTTTTCACGTCCATTTGATACAGTTTGAATTCTTTGAAGGCAGCATAGGCTAGAAAAAGTCTTATAGGTTCCAATCTTGCAACCGGTGCAAATGTCTCGTCGTAGGCAATCCTTTCTTCTTATCGGTAGCCTTTTGCAACTAACCTTGCTTTGTTTCTAGTGATATTCCCAGCTTCATCCAACTTGTTTCTATTGACCCACTTTGTACCGATTATTTGCTGAGAAGTTGGTCTTGGTACAAGTTCCCATACATTGCATCTTTCAAACTGATTCAATTCCTCTTGCATGGCTTCAACCCAGTCTGGATCAGCAAGAGCTTCTTCAGTCTTCTTAGGTTCTATATTGGAGACCATAGCAGATGAGTGGCTCTCAGAAAATGCTCTAATAAGGTTCCTTGTCAATCTTGGTCCAAAGACATCACCAATCATATTTTCTAATGGATGATCACGAATTGTTCTAACTTCTCTCTGCACATCTTGTCTTACTGACTCTTGTTGTAATGATTCTAGAAGAGGGTTGAGGTCAGCAAATGGTGGAGTAGGAGAATTAGAGTTTTGTGTGAGAGGTGGATGAGAACTTGGTAGGTTAGGTCTTATAACAGAAATTGGCTAAGGGCTCGATCTGTCTTCAAGAGGATCGGCAGAGTTTTCATCGGCAAATGGATTATGAAAGTTATCGGTATGATCATGTTCTTCCGATGATGGGAAGTATTGAGTATCTGCTGGTTCTTCTACTAAAATGACTGGATCAGCAACTGGTACTTGATCTGAATGGTTAGTATTACTGGATTCACCTGTCTCATGAAAACTAGACGCATTAGTACTATTTGGAGCCTTGTCAGACTCTAACAAATCAAATTCATCAAAGGTTACATGAACAGATTCAACAATTTTCAAAAGTTTCTTATTGAAAACTCGAAAGGCCTTACTGTGCTTAGCATAGCCAACAAAGATTCTTTCATCAGCTTTCTCATCAAATTTGCCTCTGTGCTCCTTACCGTTGTAGAGCACTTAACATTTATAGCTGAATATTTTGAACAATCCAATATGGGAATTCTGCCTCTCCAGAGTTCATAAGGAGTCTTGTTATGGAATTTGTTGATGAGTGATCTGTTCTGAGTGAATCAGGCAGTATTGATGGCTTCAGTCCAAAAGTACTTCGGCAGCTTAGCTTCGGCAATCATGGTCTTACCAGCTTCTATTAGAGTTCTGTTCTTTCTCTCAACGATACCATTTTGTTTTGGTGTACCGGCAGCTGAGAAGTCGTGGTCTATGCCATGATCATCACAGTACTGAGCAATACCATTATTCTTAAATTCAGTGTCGTTGTCTGATCTCATACTGATGATATCGCTTTCCTTCTGGGTCTGTAGTAGTCTGAATAACTTGGTAGCAACAACATAGGTGTCATCCTTGTGACTGAAATTTTCTACCCAAGTATATCTTGAATGATCATCTACTACAACTAAGGTGTATCTACTTCCCCCAATACTTGCTGTAGTTGTGGGGCCAAATAGATCTATATGTAGCAATTGGAGGCACTTAAAAGTTGACATGCAGGGCTTGCTGTGGAAAGATGACTTATGTTGTTTTCCAAGCTGACAGGCCTTGCATTTCTTTCCTTGATCAGCAGACACTTGAGGCAGACCGGTTACCAGATTTGAACTGGCAAGCTTAGATAGGTACTTGAAGTTCAAGTGGCTGAGTCTCTTGTGCCATAGCCATAAGTTCTCACTGATGTTCTTAGCTACAAAACAAACATTAGCAACACCAGTAATAGCACTTAAGTCTACTGCATAAATGTTACCTTTACGTTTGGCAGTGAGAAGAGTTTCATTGGAAGCAATGTCTTTCACGTACCAGCTGGAAGTAGTAAATACACATTGCATTCCCTTATCACACAATTATGATATTGATAGAAGGTTATGTTTCAGACCATCCACTAGAGAGACCTTCTGTATAGTAACTGCACCTCTATTGATGGTACCAATACCGATGATTTTTCCTTTGGTGTTATCACCAAAAACCACTGGGGGACCTGATGCTTCTGAAATATCGGCAAGTAGATCTGCAAATCCTGTCATATGCCTTGAACAGCCACTATCTAGAATCCACAAATCATTGCTTGCACTAGTTGAGTCCATGAAGTATTCCTGAAATGAAACAGTATGCTTATGGACCCCCTTATTCTTGGGTCCAAGGGTTAGTTCCTCTTTGGCAACCACATCTGGCCACCACTAGAGGGTGTAACCTCTGTGGGTCCAGATAGGTGCTTTAAGAGGCATTCATAAGCCTTGGGACCATAATCAAAACAATTAGAACATCTCACTTGACTGATTGGCTGTGGAGTCGGTAGAACTTCATTCTGTTTAGTCAGTGCATCGGCAGAACTAGAGGATAGAGCAGGCATAAACTTAGTAAGTTTACCTTAGTAAGTTTAAAGGTGCCAGTGTTTCCTTTCTTTCCATTCTGTTTACCTTTGGCAGATACCTTATTAGGTACTTGTCAATCGGCAACAAAAGTAGTCAAACCGGCAGCACTTGCTCTGCTGATGTATTCACCAAGAATACCATTATCGGCAGACTCAGTATCAGCAACCTTAACATAACTTTGTTTGTGCTTATCTTTCCTTTTGTTCTGGTTCTTAGGATACTTCATCGCCACAGCACTGTATACTGGCTTGGCATCCACATGCACTGAGTTAACAGAACTACATTCAACTTTCTCAACCTTTTTCTCGATCGCACAAGTTTTTGTAGAGCTACTGCTGCTGGAATCAAAACCAAATCCAGATTGGTCCTTATATGACATTTGGGTTGATAGGATTGTTTTAACAGCAACTCTAGATTTTGTGTAAGAATCAAAAATCCTTGTGAGATGATTGTTTCTTTTCACAAGATCTTTGATCTGAGCTATCAATAGTGTTACATGACTTTTGAGATCCAGGTTTTCTTTCTTTAGAATAACATACTTAGGATCTTGTCCTTTGAGAACTTTAAGTTCAGACAGGAGCAAGTCATTCTCTGCAGAAATTCTATTGAAATCAGCAGCCATCACTTTATGAACGCTACTCAGCTTCTCATAATCAATAAAAAGTTCATCCATTGTCTCTACCATTTCATCTTTGGATATTTCAGGAAGAGGGTCAGCTGAATTTTTAAGGGAAGAGGGAATGGGTTCAGGAAACAAGTCAAGTAGAGAAGAGATGGGTTTTAAAAGGCTCTTGGCAATGCTCGGATGTTCAGTGAATGAAAACTTTCTGGTCATCGGTAGAGGTTTGGTTTTGGTGGCAATGAAGTAAGAAGAGTTACACTGGACAAATAGTGAAGTTCCCACTTGATGAACCTTGTATCCTTTTGGGTTTTCAGCTTTAACACTTATTTCTTTGAAGTGTGGTTGAGGTCTTCCAGCAGTTTCTTCTTTGACTAGAGTTCTGGGAGGAGATGGATCTCGATATACTGGAGTCGGTAATGATGAAATATCGGCATCTTCCATGTCTAGGGTAACAAAACTTACATCAGCATCATCATTTTCATCAGCATCTTCGTCTGAGTCAGTTTCACACCAAACCGGCAAGGCCTTTTCTATGCTTTCATCGGCAACAAAGCTTCGAGACTTAGGATGTCTCTTGCTTACTGATTTCCTCACATACTCATATTTTCGTTGAGGACATTTTGAAGCAAAGTGACCAGGTTTTCTGCAGTTGAAGCAGACTAAGTCACCTTTGTTGTTCTTTCCATCGGTAGCACTTGTGGACGGTTTGTTGTAGCTTGCTGGTTTTTGGAATGGTGGTGTGAAGGACTTTTGTTGCTGGTAGTTTCGTTTCTGCATCCTTTTGAAGTCTTTAAACCTTTTGTAGTTTCTGACGAATGCGGCAAACTCGTCTTCTTCTATCGGTTTGTCTGAGGTTATTTCTGAGGTTTTGGAGCTGCAGGTTGTTTGATGGGGATCTACAAGAGGGAATTTGTTTGAAGGGAAGGATATCTGAGACTGAGCTGATAGAGACAAGTTTTTGAAATTTTTATCGAGAACGTTAAGTTTTTGCAGTTCTCTCTCATACAAAAATAGACTAGATACAAGATTCTGAATAGAAGTCTTGTTTAAGTCTCTTACTTCTCTAACAGCGGTGACCTTGGTATGATACTTATTTCCCAAAGAACTTAGAAAACGAATATTTTGGTCTTTCATGGTATAAATCTTTCTTAATGAAGAACATAAATTACTTACCTCGCAGAATCTGTCGTAGGCGCTCCTGAGTGATTCACCATCTTGTTTCTTGAAGGATTTAAACTCAGCAATGCAATCATAGAGTCTGTTGTCCTTCACCTACTCATCTCCTTTAAATTATGCTAGGAGTTTGTTCCAGCATTCTTGAGCCGTGGAGCACAAGTCAATGAGTTTGTATTGCTTGTCATCCAATCCACAAGAGATTATGTGGCATGCTTTTCCATCTAAGGCAGCTAAAAGTTTGTCATCTTCAGTCCATTCCTCTCTAGGTTTTTCAACCAGAGTTTCTTCAATCTGAACATGGGTTTCTTGTTCAATGTCACGATCAGCATGTTGTGTCAGCGGTGTGGAGGGAATTGGTCGGTAGGTGGTTGAGACCTTTAAAGGAATGATTGGACCACCTTCTATGACCTTCATCAACCGGTCATCGATTGAGTTCATATACTTTATCATACGAGATTTCCAAACACCAAACTCGTTGACATTCAACAACGGGATGGTAGTGATGTTGAATGACTGCATGATTTTTCCTACCATGGTATCGGCAAACAAGCTTCAAAGCTTGGAATTTCTTTCAAAATTCCAAGCTCTAATACCAATTGTTAGGCCCAATTGGTAGGAAAACAGGCTAGAGGGGGGTGAATAGCCTAATAAAAACTTTTCTAAAGAAAACACTTTAAAATGCAAAGTCACTAATCAGTAGGCAAACTATTATCAGTAAGCGCAGCGAAGAAGATGTGACTAAGTTTAACTCACACAAAATCAGTATGAAATGGTTTTGAGAGGTTGGTTTAACACAAAGTGATTTCAAAAAGTTCAATGCAATTTCAAGAGATTGGTCAAAGGAAATTACAATGAATCAGTATGTATGATAACGAGCTGCCGGTGATAGATTTCCAAACCGGCAATGATAAAGCAGTAATAAACTCTAGAGATCACTAATGGATCGTGATACAAAATCTGACCAAGTGTTTTTGAGCGGTAAGTCCAAAGGAACTTATTTCACTCAAGTGGGTGTGTGAAGAACTCAATCACTGTATTCCTTATAATAGTCTAGTTTGGGAATACTAACAATGTGATGAGTTTGTGCACAAGTGTATGTCCTATTAAATGTCTAATGATTTCTGGACAGAATATTTGAGCTTCAATGAATGCTTCAAAGAATAAACTCTCTTCAATGCACCAACCCTCTTAAATGCTCTGAGTCCTCTATTTATAGGAGGAGTAAATGACTTGAGTCTTTGAGAAGAAGGGTTATAATTTGAATGTCCAGCCGGTTAGGTGAGGAGCATTAAATGCGGTATCTTCAGCATTAATGGTGAAGATATGCCGTACAAGAATGCCTGAATAGTCTGTTGGGTAAAGACCCCTTTGTCTCAACTGGTTACCAGCAAAAAACAAGTAGAGACATAGTAGAGCTAAAAGCAGCTGGGTGTCAGACTGGCGCATCAAGTATGACAGAGCAGTTTAACTACTTTCAGAAAGACAGTACATAAGCAATCGGTAAAGTCAACTAAGGTAGAACGATGTAACCTAAAGATATTCAAGTGAAGAATATCTTGAGTTGACTACCAGTAAACTTCAGTTTGTCCTTGTTGATTGTAGAGTTGCCGGTAACTTGTATTATACACTGAGTAATTCCTTGATCGGCAACTTGAATGCTGGTTTGCTGATATGTTCTCTATTGTCCTCCATCTGGTTTGCCTTGTAATGAAGAGTTGTAATACACCTGTGCTGGTCACTAGGAATCCTAAAGTTACCTTAAAGATTCTAATGAAAAATGGGGGATCCTAAGTGTCAAACATGATTGGGGTTAAGCAATTCTAGGACCTATACATATATATGAACAACAAAACCCTAAGATCATCATCGGCTATGTTATATACACATAATAGGGATTAAAACCCTAGATCTAGTATGTTACGCATGTATAAGTCTTAGATCTAGTATAATAATAAGAACATCAGGAAAACATATGAATGAACACGTAAACATGAAGATCGCTACCTTAAACATGGCATATATTATGAATTTAGACTAAGAACATGAAGAACGCATGAAGAACATATGAATATGAATGCATAAACATAATGAAAACATGCATAATATAGATCTAGCCTAAGAACATAATAAGAAAAGTAAGAAGACTTACCTTAATCGGCAAGAACTATGATTGAAGCTTCTTGATGATTCGAAGAGGCTTCGAGGGTGCCGAAAAGGCTTAGACTAAGAGTTTCCCGTCAGTTTTGACTGCAGAACTCGTAGAATGAATTCTGTTTTGATTTCTGGAGTTGGAGGCACCTATTTATAAGGAACCAGGGTTGGAAGAAGTGGTCGCGTGGCCAGTGTCGCCAGATAGCATGGTTATCAAGATCTCAGTGAAATCTCATCACTTTGTTCTCGGGATTTGATCAATATCCTGATGGATTTTGACCTAGAACTGATTTCATCAATCTAGAACTCTGGAAACTGTCGGAAAAATCCCTGTCAGGTTATAATTTCCTAAAAGGTCATCGGAGGTTCCTAAAGGTCTAGGAAGTCCTTTATCTTCAGATCGGGTACTAACAACTCCCCAGTACGAATATATCCTTCAATTAGAGGTATTTTTCATAATTGGATTAAAGTATTGATTCCTTAGTATAAATTTGTCCTCTTTTAGCAAATTCGGTGGTCAACCTCAAAAAGTCAATTCCCAAAAACTTAAGTTGCAGCCGCCAGGAAAGGATTTTTTTTTTTTTTTTTTTTGCAAGAATGGGGATAGGTCAAACTTCAAAAGAAGTCAAACAAATCCCACAAGAACAACCGCCAACAATGAAAAAGGGGACACATTTTTTTCTTTTTAAAATCCCCATCATGTCTTGATTACTTAATAATTGCATAATCATTAGAAATGATTAGGTGATGATGGCTAATGATTACTCTTAATTGAACTTCTAAGAGAAAGAAACTTGTTTTGCGGCTGAGGAAGAAGTCTTAATTATTATGAAAATAACCAACATTATTAAACAAATCCAAATGCCCATATGCCTATTGATCAAAATTTGTTAAATCATCCTGAACTATTTCAATTGATGGAATTTTATTTCCCACCTCAATTTAATCCTAATTTCTTTTGTTGGTCCCAAAGATGTAACAAGGGTATGAAAAGGAGGCTAGATGGGGGGGTGAATAGCCTACTTAAAAATTTCAACCATTTTTCAAAATTCAACCTTATGCTTACACCTTGAAGTTTGTGGTCAATAAAAACCACGCGGTCAAGTGTAATATGCACATCGGAAGTTTACGATAGAAACGAGGTAGAGTTGAGTGATAAAAAACAAGTGATATGAACCAACAGTCACGGTCGACCAAGATGATGCGGTCGATAGAGTGAGGTCGAGAGGTTGTGGTTGTTAGATGTTAAGAGATTGAAAGTTGTTGTCTTGAAAGTTTGACAAAATGATAAGTAGACAGAGTTTTAACTTAGGCAATATGGAAAACACACAAACACAATTCACAATAAGTTTGAATATCTGATAAGATTAAATACTAAATGAAAAACAAGATTAATATGAACAATGAAGAACAATATGAATATGACTTTAAGAAAATTTGCATAAATGTAAAGTGCAATAAGTAAATGACACAATGATTTGGAAATGTTCGATCTGTTAAAATATCTACGTCATTTACCAAGATGGTCAGTCTTAGATTTTGAATGGAGGTTTATATTGATTCTCTTGAGTACAGATTACAGAGTTGAAGTATTAATTCAATAACATATTTCTATTTTGTTCAAATCCTAGACTTAGACCAGTTTAATGATTTAATCTATATGATTGATCAATCAGGGTAAGTATGTTTGAAGAATCAAAAGCTCTATATAATCTATATGATTGAGAGCCTAATTGAATCTTAAGTGTTGAGACTTGAGATATGATCTTGAATGTCGCCGGAGATTTTATGAAGACTTGAAGAATGTGCTTGACGTTTTAAAGGATTCTAGAAATCTTTGAATGTAATCTTCAATCACCAAGAATTTCAACAAAAATTTCTCTCTTGGAATCTCGGCCTCTTTTCAATGAAGAATACAATGTCTATTTATAGCCTTAAATGAGAAACTAGCCGTTTGAAATCTTAGGGACCAAGTTTGGAGGACAATGAGTTGTTGATGTCTGATTGGAGCTCAGTTGAGTTGTCCTTTTGTTGCAGAAGATAGTGGTCTAGGTGTACTATCATATCCGTTGGATGACAGTTGTATTTGAATTCAAATTTGAATTCCGCAACTTTCTAATCTAACCAAAGGTTTGGACACTAGTGTGACCATGATTAAGTTTGAGCCAAACTTGGTTTCTTTGAAATTCTTCCTTTTTGCGGTCAAGGGACCATGCGGTCAAGCACTTGACCTCAAGATTTCCAGACATAAAAAGTTTAAGTACCTATCATTCTAAGGCCTATTCAACTAAAATTAGACTTATCTAAAAATGAAGTTTTAACACTTCTTACAATATGATGAGACAGATTTTATACATTTAATTCCTAGATTTTCATGAGCTTAAAGTATTATTTTTATGTAATTTAAATTAGTTTATATGTAATTTTGGACAAATATATATTTTTGGGGATTAATTGTTATCCGGGGGTATTTTAGTGTTTTTATATTTTTATTCGGGTGTAATTATTTTATGAGATTAAAGATGTTCCAAGAAGAAGTCAAAGTCAAAAAAATTGAAGTCAACAAGTCAGGGAGTAGTGGATCAAGCATGTCAATGAAGTGAAAAATGGCCAAGCATTGAAGGAATTGGCCCAAGTTAGTGAGGAGAAGCCCAGATGGAGAGAAGCAAGGCGGCCCACTATAAACCAAGGCAGAAGGCCCAGTGCCGATGGAGGAAGAAATGGGCCAGAAGGTAGAAGGCCAAAAGGGAGAGGCCCAGTTCGCGCAGAGCCCAGCATGAGTGCGAATCGAACACGACTCGTGGCACGAGTCAGGGAGCGGTAACAGTGCGCACGATTCGTGCGTTGATGCACGAGGAGTGAAGGCGGATTCTCAAGGCGCATGTACGAACAGTCCAGGCGCGTGAAACGGACCTATCTCGCGACTGGCCGCGCGTGTGGGCGCGTGGAACCCGTATTTTTTTCCCTATTTTTCATTTTTTTTTCTTTATTCCTTTTTATTCCTTATTTGTTTAGGACTTTGCTATGAATTTAAAATATGTTTATTTTTTTGTTTTAAGGGGAGACTTCATATATAATTTAAGATCTAGGTTTTCTTTCATTATTCATGGAGATTTGAAAGCTTTGGATGAGGAACTAAAATCCAAGCTTTGGGTTTGAATCTTGAACTCCTTTTTGTTTAATTTGAGGTATTTTCTTTTCACAATTTTTGTTCCTATTCATAATTTTACTTGTGCTTAATTTAAATTGATTGCTAGGGTACTAGACTTGATCAACCTATTTTCTCTGTGTAATTGATTTATGCTAGAATTTTCTATGACTGTGCCAGTGTAGGAAATTAGCTTCTTTACGATTTATGCATGTGCCATGGTAAATTGTGAATTGGGTAAAATTAGATGATTATCTGTGTGAAATAATCATAGAAAGCATTCTTGATCATAGTTTCTTAAATCGTTCATCAATTAATTCTGCGATCTAGACTGTGCCAGTGAGATTAATTTATTAATTAAGGTTTCTATTGAGTGTGCCACTGCTATTAACTATTCTGAAAGAAGAAACAGAGATTGAAATAGATCTCGTGATCAAGTGAATAGGGTGAAAGTGAAAAGATGTACCGATGATAATTGAATAATTAGGTGGGGACAGAATCAAATCTAAAGTGCTTCTTAATTATTGTTTTAGCTCTATTAATTTAATTTCTGTTTTTAGGATAGTTAATTAAAATCAAATTATTCCAACAATCTTGTCAAGTAACAATTACGTAAACAAATAACCGTTCTTCGTGGATCGATCCTGGACTTATCATAGTTACATATTTTTAGAACCTAGTCCAGGTTTAATTTGTAGGTGTGCGATTTAGCATATCACAATATATCCTAAATTCCACATAAAATAAAAATTAGGTTATGGGATCAATCAAATTAAAGTAATAGAAGTGGTTTATAGTAAGCATACCCAACATCTTTCCTTACCCACACATGTTCCCTTCTCAAAATATTCAATTTCCTTCTCCAAATCTCGAATGTCCTTCATCCCAACCATATAATAAGTCACCTAGAACTCCTGTTGGTGATGTAGGTAGTTCGAGAATTTTATTTCAAGATCTTGAAGATAACGTTGATCAAGATGATTTTATTATTCCTTCTGACTAGCCCGGTGTTGGTGTTGTATGCTCTAGGCACGTTATTTGAACGATTAATGTTATCACTTGCTTATGCTTTAATAAAGATATTAAATGTTTGATTATTATATCCTTTGCATGCTTATTATAATAATCCCCATCCCTGATAATTATGATTAATTATTAGTATAAGTTTAATAGATAATCATATGATAATTATGTGTATGGGATACAGTTAGACTTATGGGTATTTGTTGGAGAACGAATACTGGACTGACCCCTATGAGATTTATGCCATGGTCACAATGTCATAATTAAGTCTCATATAGTTATATCACTGGAATCTCCAGACCTAAGGTTATTACAGTCTTCCACATGATGAACATTACGTTTGACATATTCAAATGTTATTCCTAACCGGATAGTTATAAAGAATATGATTGGCGTAATCGGAATCATGTAGGTAAAAGAAATAAGCCAAGATGGGATTTTTTCCTCGTCAAGAGAGATGTCAAGCTTTGGCCACTCGATGAATGGTATTGATGAAATGCATGGCCGTGCTCAAATGATTGATTGGATCAATAACATTTGTATTATCAATACATTCGGGATCGAGAAAGCATTAAACTATGTAAGTTGACCATTGACCATGGCTTACGTTCAATAAACATCGTGAAACAAAGAGATTGTGTTATATTCTATTTTAGGAAACTTTGGATTTCAAAGTTATACTAATTGGGTAGTCATAATGGCTTGCTAGAGTCCGCTTATGACTTACGAGGTTTGACTGGTTCGGACTCGTTGCCAACTTAGTATAATCCTATTGGGTCACACACGCAGAACGGATAATTAAAAGGAGCGAAAAATGAGGAAACTGACTAAGGCCACCGTACAGCTGTATGAGCTTCGTGCGGTTCCAACTCCGCCGTACGGCTGCCTGCCCGTAAATCAGTTTCTTTTAAGTCTTTTCTTGTTGGACAAGAAGACCTAAATCCTAAAGGGTTTTGGACACCCCATGAATATAATGCAGACTGGCGGGAATTGTTCCCATAACATTGATTTGATCAATTCCAAAATCTTTCTTTGAGAGAAAAATTACACATTATATTCTTGGGTTATTGTGATTGATTATTCCTAACCATCAAGTCACAATAATCTTTGGGAGCTTTGAAGAATCGTTCTTCAACATTGTTTTTTAAACCAAAGGCCTAGCAGTCAAGTTCAAGAAGGCGTTCTTGAAATCTGTTCGTTGTGTGGATCACTGATAGAGTGCGTTTATCTTAACGTCTAATCCAAGTTTTATCTCGATCTACAAGGGTTAGTTTCTTTCATCTTGATATTATGAATTATTGTTCATAGCAGATCTAGGCTATTGGGTTTTAATCATGTCTTTCTTCCGCTGCGCATGATTACACGAAATCCAACAGTGGTATCAGAGCCCCGTTGATGATCAATAATTCTAATATTGTCATGATATAATTATTTAATGTGATTATTTAATTGGTATGATCATGATAAGATGAATTTATGTGATGAATTTTATATGAGATATAGAATTTGCATGCTAGTTGATGATGGGATTATGTGGTTATACTATTGATTCGATTGATATGTATGATCGCATGCTTAGATTATCATGTTATAATTGGATTATAATTGTTGATAATATTGATCTAATTTGTATGAGGAATAAATTGGTTATTGTTTGTATGGATTAGATAGGTTAAAATTCGTATTCTGTATTTTTCGTATTTTTGTAATCTGATAATATATAAATATGATAATGGATTGATCGAATTTCTGAAAACTGGATAATCTGGGAATAGGCTCCGTACGGCGGCACGGCAAGCGTACGGCGCGCGCCTAGCCTGATTTCCAGAATGTTGCTATGTCTTCTGGTGTCCAGATTGTTCTGTAAATTGTTTACAGTATTCAAATCTGGAAACAGAAACTGGTTTCAGACGGCTGGTTTTCGAAACCGTGTTTCCTGAAACAGTTTTCTGTCAAGAATTCAGAGTAACTTCAGAAATCAGAGTCCTAAAGAGTTTAGAACTGCTGTAATCTATGAGATTAAGAGATAATGAAAGGTCTTGAGACAAGTGACCAATCTATACGGGAATGTGGATGTCTTTTATCTTAGTTTCGACCGTATAGAGAAGTTGTTTGGTTTCTTGATCTTAGTACGGGGATGTGGATGCCTTTGGCTTAGTTTTGACCGTACAGTTTGTGCTCTCAATTTCAAGATGCTCTGCGGATGCTTTGGACAATACTGATTTTGATCTATTTCAGATGGCTGGTTTTGGAAATTGTGTTTCCTGAAACAGATTTAAGTTCAGAAGTCCAGACATTGAGATCAGAATCTTAAAGGAGTTTAAGATTGGTGTGATCTCAGAGTTTCAGACTTTAATCCTATAACTAGCGCAACTAATATCACATAAAATTAATTCGGTTAATTGATTAACTTTATGTGTGTGAACCTTCTTTAAAATTTAAGTTATGTGCCAATCCTGTTGGGTTTCCTAGTAACATGCGGAGCGTAATTAAGCATTTAAAATTTCATGAAACCCAAAGCCCATAGATCCATTCATATGATTAGGTCAAATACATGCATAATGAATACTAGAATACTAACCCTTGATGCCATTGATTCACAACCTTGGATCTTGGTGGAGATTGGAAAGCTTTGATCACAAACAAAATCAGGAACACGATCTTTGAAGATGATGAGCTTCACCCTCTATCGGTATCCACACCACGAACGAAAATCAAGAACACTTGATCTTGGTTGCTAGACCAAATAGTGAAACACGCTTTCATAATTAAGAACTATATAGAATTAATATATGTGTTCTTATTCTTCACCCAAAAGATCTTAGAACAAGAAAATAGTCTCTCAAACTCTTTGGAGGCTTTCATAATGCATAGGACTGATTAGGGCAACTAGAGGCTGTTTATATACTTATTACACATATTCCAAATAGGTAACAAGTGACTAAACCCGCAAGAAAACGGACTAGGAAAAATCTCTGCCGAAATTGACTAGGTCCGCCCGGGTAGCAAAGGGGGTCCGGCCGGATCAAGGCTTGGTCCGACCGGGTCCCTTTACTAGTCCGCCCGGGTTAAGTAGGAGGTCCGGCCGGGCCTTTTATGAGGTCCGCCTGGACCCTCCTCTTTTCCCGGTTTCTTCGTTTGTCCTTTAAATTCCTCAATTCCCCTTAAGGTCCTTCGACCTAAAATTCCAATTAAGTCTTTTTAAGATTCGTTCTATTGTGTGTGACCCTATAGGATTACACTAAGTTGGCAATGGGTTCAATCATAAACCCATAAGATATGATTAGGTTCTAGCAAACCATCATACCTACCCAAATAGTGTAACTATATACAAGTTCGCATTCCTTTATAGAACATGTCACAATACCTTTTCCCACGATGTCATTGAACACAAGTCATGGTCAACAAGTCAACTTGCATTGTTCAATACTTTCTCGATACCGAATATGTTGATAATTCAAATGACAATGATCCAATCAATTCCTTTGAGTTTGGCCAAACATTTCATCAACATCATTCTACGAGGGGCCCAAGCTTGACATCTCTCCAAAGAGGAACAAATCCATTTAGCTTATTATTCTTCCCTACGTGAATCCGATTATGCCAATCATACCCTTTATAACTTCCTAGTTAAAGGTAGCATTTGAATATGTCAAACATAATGTTCATCAAGTAGAAGACTACAATAACTTCATGTCTAAGGATTCAAATGACATAACTAATATGAGATATATGTACGACATACACCATGACATAAATCTCATATAGCAGGTCATGTCCAGTACCTTGTTCCAAACAAGTACCCATAAATCTAACATGATCATCCCATGATCATTTAGCCTTTATACTAGTGCTTCACAAGTACTAGGGACGGAGATTATTATAAGTAAACATGAACAACAATAATAATCAAAACATCTCTTTATTAATATGAATAAGATGATTACAAACAACGTTTAAATAAACGTGCCTAGGGAACCAACACTAACAATCTCCCACTTTCCCTAGGCCTAATCTCCCATGTATCTAATACCCATGGACCTAACATGACCATCATGTTTAGCTTGTGGAAGTCCCTTTGTTAGAGGGTCCGCAACGTTGTCATTATTTGGTACTCTGCATATATTTACGTCTCTCCTATCCACGATTTCTTGAATGATATGGAAACATCTGAGTATGCGTTTGGATTTCTGATGTGCCCTTGGTTCCTTTTCTTAAGCAATAGCACCATTATTATCACAATAAAGGTCTATTGGATTAGCAATACTGGGAACCACTTTAAGTTCACCAATGAACTTCTTAATCCAAACAGCTTCCTTTGCAGAATCCGATGCAGCAATATACTCAGCTTCAGTTGTAGAATCAACGGTTGTACTCTGCTTGGAACTCTTCCAGCTTACAGCTTACAGCTCTACCATTTAACATAAACACAAAACCCGATTGCTATCGACTATCATCTCTGTTGGTTTGGAAGCTTGCATCCGTGTAAGCATTTACAACGAGATCATCTTCCATTCCTCCATAGATCAAAAACGAACCTTTAGTTCTTCTCAAGTACTTAAGAATCGCTTTAACAGCCATCCAGTGATTCTCACCGGGGTCGGACTGATATATGCTCGTCATGCTCAAAGCATAAGATACATCTGGCCTAGTACATATCATGGAATACATGATGGATCGAATTGACGAAGCATATAGAATCTCACTCATTTTCTCACGCTCATCTTTTGTCTTAGGGCATTGAGTCTTTCTTAGAGAAACTCCATGTAACACTGGCAACTGTCCTCTCTTAGAGTTTTCCATGCGGAATCTTCTAAGGACCTTATCAATATATGTACTTTGGCTTAAACCAATTAGCTTCCTTAATCTATCTCTGTAGATCTTAATGCCAAGGACATATGCGGCTTCACCCATATCTTTCATTGAGAAACACTTTCCCAACCAAGTCTTTACAGACTGAAGTGTAGGAATGTCGTTTCCAATGAGCAATATGTCATCCACATATAAAATAAAGAATAGCACTATGATCCCACTAATCTTTTTGTATACACAAGGTTCATCTTCGTTCTTGATGAAGCCACTCTTTGACTGATTCATCAAAACGGAGATTCCAACTCCTAGAAGCTTGCTTCAATCCATAGATGGATTTCTGCAATTTGCATACTTTAGAATTTTGTTCCAAACCCTCAGGTTGTGTCATATAGACATCCTTTTGAAAGTTCCCATTAAGGAAAGCGGTTTTGACATCCATTTGCTATATTTCCTAGTCATGATATGTGGCAATGGCAAGCAAAATTCTTATAGCCTTGATCATTGCTACGGGTGAAAACTTTTCATCATAGTCAATACCATGAACTTTCCTATAACCTTTCGCTACAAGCCTAGCTTTATAAGTATGCACCTTCCCATCCATGTTAGTCTTCTTCTTGAAGACCTATTTGCATCCTATAGTTTTTACACCATCAGGTGCATCAATCAAGTTCCAAACTTGATTATCATGCATAGATTGTAATTCGGATTCCATGGCTCCAAGCCACTTGTCCGAAACAGGAGAAGACATCGCCTCTTCGTAGGTGGTCAGTTCATCATTCTCAATGATCTCCACCTCATCACTATCCATTATGAGAAACCCATATCTCTCGGTCTCTGTTCGTGACCTACCAGATCTGCGAGTTACTTGTGTATCTTGAACAGGTTCCACAACTCCTTGTGGGACTTTTTCTTGTTCCACTATCGGTTCAATGTCATTTTCTGGGTCTCGAACCTCTTCGAGATTTATTTTACTCCCACTAATTTATTTGGAGAGAAACTCTTTCTCTAGAAAGACACCAGTTTGGGCAACAAACACTTTTTTGTCCATTCGGTTGTAAAAGTAATATCCTTTAGTTTCCTTAGGATATCCCACGAAAATACATTTATCAGATTTGTGTGCAAGTTTGTCTGAGACAAGTCTTTTGACAAAAGCTTCACAACCCCAAATCCTCATGAAAGACAAACAAGGTTTCTTTCCACTCCACATCTCATATGGAGTCTTTTGAACCGATTTACTTGGAACTTGATTTGGTGTGAAAGCAGTGGTTTCTAGAGCATAACTCCAAAAGGATAAAGGAAGATCAACTTGACTTATCATTGATCGAACCATATGCAACAAAGTCCGATTCCTCCTCTCGGACACACCATTCCATTGTGGTGTTCCGGGTGGAGTCAATTGTGAAACTATTCCACAATTCTTTAGATGATCATCAAATTCTTTACTTAAGTATTCTCCACCTCGATCCGATCGAAGTACCTTAATTCTTTTGCCAAGTTGTTTTTCTACTTCATTTTAAAATATTCTAAATATCTCAAATGCTTCACTTTTATGTTTCATTAGGTAAACATACCCAAAACTACTATAATCATCTGTGAAGGTTATGAAGTATTGAAATCCTCCCCTATCATTGCTACTTAGTGGTCCGCATACATCAGAATGTATCAACCCCAATAAATCGCTTGCCCTTTCACCTAACTTGGTAAAAGGTGTCTTAGTCATTTTTCCAAGACGACATGACTCGCAGGTGTCATACGACTCCAAGTCACATGAACCCAAAAGACCGTCCCCATGGAGTTTTGAGATACGCTTTTCATTAATATGACAAAGACGGAAATGCCACAAATAAGTATGATTTACATCATTAGGTTTAGATTTCTTATTTATATGATAGACATAAGGACATAAAGGCCATTAAATGAATTTACAATACCATAAAGCACATCATTTAAATAAATAGAAAATCTCTTATTCTCAATAAGAAATTTAAAACCTTCATTATCCAAACAAGAAATTGAAATAATATTTCTACTTAAATCCGGTACATAATAGAAATTGTTCAAACCAAGTATTAAACTGGAAAGTAAAGTGACTTCATAAGTCCCTACAGCTAATGCAGCAACTCTTGCTCCATTCCCCACGCGCGGGTCTACTTCACCTTCTTTAAGTAGTCTCCTATTCTTTAGTCCCTGCACATTTAAACAAATGTGAGAACCACATCCGGTATCCAATACCCAGGAACTAGTGGTAGAAAGGAGAATATCTATCATATAGATACCTAAAGTTGACGCAGTCCCACTGCTCTTCTTCTTCTTTTGCTCTTCCTTAAAAGCCTTGCAATTACGTTTCCAGTGACCAATTTCTTGACAATGGAAACAAACTGCATTCTTTTGTGCATCGGGTTTTGCCTCTATAGCCTTGGCAACCTTTGCCTTGCTAATCTTGGTTTTGGCAACCTTTGCCCCACCCTTCCCTTTGGCACTTGCCTTCTTCCCATCATGAACCATGAGCACTGGAGAACCTTTCTCCACTATCTTCATCTCCGTAGTTTTTAGCATGTTATGCAACTCGGAGAGATTCTCATCCATTCCATGCATGTTATAGTTCATCACAAAGTGATTATAACTATTAGGCAATGAATTAATAATGAGATCCGTGGCTAGCTCCAATTGAATTGGATAGCCAAGTTTCTCAAAATGCTCCACGTAGCCTTTCATCTTAAGCATATGAGGTCCCACTTGTTGCCCTTCACTCATTTTGCAAGAAGTGAATGCAACAATTGTTTTATACCTCTCTTGCCTAGCTTGCTCTTGAAACATGTCTCTTAACTCCACGCCTATCTCATAGGCTTCCAAATGTTCCAAACTTTGTTGGAGTTTTGAGAACATAGTCGCGAACATGAGACAACTCACATCTCTAGAATCATTACGCTGCTTCATGTGATTGTCTCTCTTTGCCCAAGGGGCATTGGCTTCAGGTTCATTAGGAATAGGCCCATCAAGAATGTACAATTTATCTTCTTGCCTTAGAACTATTCTTAGGCTTCGGATCCAATCCATGAAGTTTGTACCATTCTCTTGAAGCTTATCCTTCTCAAGGATCGATCGCAACGAAATTGATTGAGTGTTGGTTGTCATTATCTACAATTATGCAAAATTTCCAAAATTTAATGAGTACCAATTTCATTAAAGAAATAAACAATGTATTTTTCCAAAAAATACTCCCACTAAATTATATAACCTTCTTATACATCCAATGTATAATACAATTTAAATGGGCTAAGATCCAATTTTAATTTAATTTCAAGTCCGCTATGGCGGACCGCTCAAAATCAAATTAATTAGGTAGACAAACATGTCAATCATATCCCATATGACTCTTAGATCCTTTCTGAGATTTTTTAAGAAATCCAATTTCAAAAAGCATGTTTGATTTCATCTTTGCCTTAGGCCCAAAACTGTTTTGACGCCTAATTAAGTCCAACCATTTTAAACGCATAGGAAACTCTTATTCACTCATCTTGCTCATACATGAATAAAATTAATGCACCTCGCTATGGCGAGCCAACATGAAATTACCCTTGTACTTACAAGTGTTTTAATCATGGCATGGCAAAAGGACTTAAAACTTTTAAAGAAGGTTCATTACCATATAGCATGCAACACATTTATGAGCACATAAGATAAACATGTTGAGCATCAAGTTTAGACACCAAATTAATCTCCATTAATTTAAGCATAATATTTATGTGTCATTAGTTTCTATATAATTATGAGGATGAGACTATTTGAACTTTGATTATCATCTCCAAATCAAGACAACAAGAAGTGCGGCCGAACTAAGCCATAGGCAACCACAATTCCGCACTAATTCAAGAAACCAAGAAAGTAGTCCATGTGGCCGAAACTAAGCAATAGATGGTCTCGATGAACGTAGGCCAATTGCATTCACAATTCCACATAGATCTCCAAACTTGAATCAAGAACTTTGTTTCTCAATTTTAGCAATTATGAACTCTTCATAATTCTAACTTCGTTTTATCTTTGAATCTTTGATTGCGATCAATTTTGGGAAACACATTCTCGAGAATGTAGGCTAGCCATTCAAAATTTGATCCAATCTTAGAATTCACAAGACTAAAACAAAAAGGAAATTTAAATCACAAAGTCCACCCCAAACCCTAGCCCTGCCCCCGGCCGGACCCCTAAGTCTGAAAAATCCAAAAAAAATTAAGTTCTAAAATTTATCTCAAAATTGTTTTTCCCCGATTCAGTTAGGATTTGGTGTTCTTGGTGATCCAATCACCATGATCATCAAAACCTTGAATAAACAATTTATTCATGAATCTCTAGATTATCAAAACTTTGATCCAATCAAAAATTGATAATCCAACAATTTTAAATCCACCATAATTTTTATTGCGATTGAATAGTGCGATTAAAGTTTATAAAACAATAAACCACATAAAACGTATATAACACATAAACATCATAATCCCAATATTCAAATCATGCTAAGCACATAAACAATTTATATACACACAACATGATTATGTATTGAAATAATCAACATGAACGGGGCTCTGATACCACTGTTGGGTTTCCTAGTAACATGCGCAGCGGAATTAAACATTTAAAATTTCATGAAACCCAAAGCCCATAGATCCATTCATATGATTAAGTCAAATACATGCATAATGAATACTAGAATACTAACCCTTGATGCATTTGATTAACAACCTTGGATCTTGGTGGAGATTGGAAAGCTTTGATCAAGAACAAAATCAGGAACACGAACTTTGAAGATGATAAGCTTCACCCTCTATCGGTATCCACACCACGAACGAATATCAAGAACACTTGATCTTGGTTGCTAGACCAAATTTTTGAACACACTTTCACAATTAAGAACTATATGGAATTAATATATGTGTTCTTGTTCTTCACCCAAGAGATCTTAGAACAAGAAAACAGTCACTCAAACTCCATGGAGGCTTTCACAATGCATAGGACTGATTAGGGCAACTAGACGTTGTTTATATACTTATTATACCAATTCCAAATAGGTAATAAGTGACTAAACCTGCAAGAAAACGGACTAGGAAAAATATCTTCCGAAATTGACTAGGTCCGCCCGGGTAGCAAAGGGGGTCCGGCCGGATCCAGGCTTGGTCCAACCAGGTCCCTTTTCTGGTCCGCCCAGGTTAAGCAGGAGGTCTGGCTGGGTCATTTATGAGGTCCACCCGGACCCTCCTCTTTTCCCGGTTTCTTCGTTTGTCCTCTAAATTCCTCAATTCCCCTCAAGGTCCTTCGACCCAAAATTCCAATAAAATCCTTTTAAGATTCTTTCTATTGTGTGTGACCCTATAGGATTACACTAAGTTGGCAATGGGTTCAATCATAAACCCATAAGATATGATTAGGTTCTAGCAAACCGTCATACCTACCCAAATAGTGTAACTATATACAAGTTCGCATTCCGTTATAGAATATGTCACAATCCCTTTGTCCACGATGTCATTGAACACAAGTCATGGTCAACAAGTCAACTTGCATTGTTCAATACTTTCTTGATACCGAATATGTTGATAATTCAAATGACAATGATCCAATCAATTCATTTGAGTTTGGCCAAACATTTCATCAACATCATTCTACAAGGGGCCCAAGCTTGACATCTCTCCAAAGAGAGATAAATCCATTTAGCTTATTATTCTTCCCTACGTGGATCCGATTATGCCAATCATACCATTTATAACTTCCTGGTTAAAGGTAGCGTTTGAATATGTCAAACATAATGTTCATCAAGTGGAAGACTATAATAACTTCATGTCCAAGGATTCAAATGACATAACTAATATGAGATCTATATATGACATCAACCATGACATAATCTCATACTGCGGGTCATGTCCAGTACCTTGTTCCAAATAAGTACCCATAAATCTAACATGATCATCCCATGATCATTTAGCCTTTATACTAGTGCTTCACAAGTACTAGGGACGAAGATTATTATAAGTAAACATGAACAACAATAATAATCAAAACATCTTTTTATTAATATGAATGAGATGATTACAAACAACGTTTAAATAAACGTGCCTAGGGCACCAATACTAACAAATCCATGATTAAAACACTTGTGAGTATGTGGTTAGTTTTATGTGGGTTACGCCCTAGCGTAGGCACATTAATTCTATTCATCTATGAGTAAGATGAGGAAACAGTGATTCCTATACGTTTAAATGGTTTGACTTAATTAGGCTATCAAAACAGTTTTGGGCCTAAGGCATAGATGAGATTAAAACATGTTAGACATATGATGTCTAAAATCTCATAAAAGATCTAAGAGTCATATATGATATGATTGACAAGGAGTTGTCTACCTAAATAATTTATTTTGAGCAGTCGTGCCCTAGCCGACTCAAAGTTAAGTGAAATATGGATCTTAGCCCATTTAAAATTATATGATACATTGGATGTATTTGAAGGTTATATAATTTAGTGGGAGTATTTGTGAAATACTAATATTTATAATTTCTTTAATTTAGTTGGTACTTATATATGATTATATGTTTGCATAATTGTAGATAATGGCACAAAATATAAGTTCTTTATCATTGCGATCTATCCTTGAGAAGGAAAAGCTTAAAGAGAATGGTTCTAACTTTATGGATTGGATCCGATGCCTTAGAATTGTTCTAAAGCATGAATATAAGCTATACATTCTTGATGAACCCGTTCCTGAAGAGGAACCTGCTGCCACTGCCCCTAAGGATGACAGAAACGCCTACAAGAAGCACAAAAGTGATTCTCGTGAGGTGGGTTATCTCATGCTTGCTGCCATGTGTCCTGAGCTTCAGAAGACTCTTGAACACTTGGAGGCATATGACTTGGGTGTTGAATTGAAAGATATGTTTCAAGAACATGAAAGGCAAGAAAGGTTCGACACTATAGCTGCTCTGATCTCATGCAAGATGAGTGAAGGATAGGCTGTGGGCCCACATATTTTGAAGATGAAGGATCACTTTGATCATCTAGAGAGGCTTGGCCATCCCATCTTGTTGAGTTGGCCACTGATTTTATTCTTAATTCATTACCTAAAAGTTATAATCAGTTCGTCATGAACTTTAATATGCATGGTATGGATAAGACTCTGTTTGAGTTGCATGGGATGCTAAAGACGGTAGAGAAGAAAATCATTAAAGGAGCTTCTCCTGTGCTTGTGGTGTCAAAATAAGGAAAGGGCTCTAAAGCCAATGGAAAGGGTAAGGCAAAAGTTGTCAAACCCAAGATTAGCAAGGCAACTGTTGCCAATGCTACTGTGGCTAAACCTACTTCCCAAAAGGATGCAATCTATTTCCACTGCAATGAGATTGGTTATTGGAAATGTAATTGCAAGGTTTACAAGGAAGAATTAAAGAAGAAGAAGGGCAGTGGGACTGCTTCTACTTCAGGTATCTATGTTATAGATGTTCTCCTTTCTACTTCTAGTTCCTGGGTATTAGATACCGGATGTGGATCTCACATTTGTTTAAATGTGAAGGCACTAAGGAATAGGAGGCTACTCAAAGATGGTGAGGTGGACCTACGCGTGGGGAATGGAGCAAGAGTTGTTGTATTAGCCGTAGGAACATATGATGTCATTTTACCTAGCGGATTAATTCTTGTTTTGAACAATTGTTATTACGTTCCTGATTTGAGTAGAAATATTATTTAAATTTCTTGTTTGGATAATGAAGGTTTTAAGTTTCTTATTGATAATAAGAAGTTTTCTATTTATTTAAATGATATGCTTTATTGTACTGCATGTTCATTTAATGGCCTTTATGTTCTTCATGTTGAGAGTAGAAATAATGAGGATATCTATAATGTAAATAAGAAATCCAAACCTAATGATGTAAATCACACTTATTTGTGGCATTGCTGTCTTGGTCATATTAATGAGAAGCGTATCTCAAAACTCCATGGGGACTGTAGACACCCCGCCTTGGACCGCTCACCCCGATTGCACATTTGATCTTGTGTTTCTCCCCATTTTAAGTGTTTCTCGTTAGTTTCTGTCACTTTCGTTAAGTTCCTGACTGACTTCGTTAAGTCCAGGGACTAAACAGAATAACAGGGCTGACTTTCTAGTCCATTCTGTCAAAATTTCCTTCTCTGAGTCGCGCGCCTCCGACAGGAGGATCCAGCCGCGCGCGCCTCCCGCCCCCAAAGCAGGAAGCGCGCGCCTCTAGGCGTCGGTTACAGATTTCTGGCCAGGATTCTCTCCCTTGCTCAATTTACAGGATTTTGCCCGGGAAAGATCTCTTGGTGACTGAGTTTTGGCACCAAAAACATCTCTCTTTCACCTATAAACCCCCCCCCCCCTTTACCCCCATTTTCAAGGACCTTGGACCTTGGACCTTGGCTCTCAATCTCACATTTCAATAAGAAACCAAATTTCCTACTTTCAAAGCATTTTCCAAAGGATTTCCCCAAAGAATTCATCGAGAAGTGTTTGAAGTCTCTTGAAGTCTAGGTAAAGTTATTTCTTTCCTCTTCTTAACTTCATCTCTTTTCTCTTTCCTTTTGTTTTATCAAAGTGCAATCACCCAAATCATTTTGGGAAATCACTCTAATGATCACCTCATCTCATTGAGGTTGGTTAAGGAGTTATCTCCCACATTCCAAACTCTATTTTAAACCCCCCCCCCTTTTTATGATTTAAAGAAGAAGAAGAAGAACATTTATCATTTATGTAGATTTTGATCAAGCAAGACCAACTTTAGTTGGGCGGGATGGGTGTTTCGGTACTTCCCATCTCGTAACCTAACCCCCGAACCTCAAAACAAAGAATCTCTATTTTCATAATCAAACTTAGGCTATTATCAATAGGTTTTTCTTATGTTCCTCAAAACATAGGTGGCGACTCTAAAAAACAAGTTAGACATCCTAGGATAATTCGCGCGCTCTAGCCTAAAGGCGTGGGTTTCCCCCGGGGTATCTACAGTGGCGACTCTGCTGGGGAGTCATTGAGGGTTAAACTTGCATTCTGATCAAAATCTACATCTTTCCTGGGCATTCTGACTCCTGATGGGGGAGGCGCGCGCTTCTGGCCTCTTCAGCCTAAGGCGCGCGCATCCCGCATCAAGGACCAGAATCGCCCGCTTCTTCATGTTCTTCATCTTCTTCTTCTGCTATTCTCCACTAATCATTTCTACAGGGGTTACAATATGCACGTAGGACCAGGGCAATCCCCTGAGTCCAAAATCTGACAATCTGACAGGTGTGCCCAGAAGCACGCGCCTCCCAATAGCATCGCGCCATGCGCGCGCGTCTCGTATCAACACTCAGAGGCGCACGCTTCTGGGTTGGTTCCCAGAACAGAAACAGGTCTCAGAACAGAGCAGTATGATGGGGGTGTGGGCACAGTTGCCTGCATCAGTGGTTATTCTGGACTTCAGACTGTTTTAATTTTGTGCTTTATTTTATCGGTCACACGGGTGATTCGAAAGTTGTAAATTACGTGCTTATTTGTTTTTTTTTATTTCATTTGAAAAAAAAAATATTTTGTCACCTGTTAGACCTCACACTACATGCACATATTCCTATGAATTGCTCACTATCGAGTCGCACAAGTTTAACCCCAAACCCGTCGAGGCCCGTCCTAGAATGTTTCAAGCTCCACCCGAACTTGACTCTTTCGAAGCGGTCAACCTTAGCCCGTGGCGTAGTTCAAGACTACATGCCGGGGGTGACCTTTGAGCCTCATATTCAAGCCGAGCACAAGCCACACAATTCTAGTTAGTGTCTAACACTCCGTGACTCAAGTCGGTTTCCATGTACCGAGATTTCCCTAAACTAATGTCTTCAAATCATACATGCCAACTTGTTGAAACGGACGCAATAAAAATCCGTCCCCAAAAGTGGTTATTTTGGATGAAAATAAAAATCCGTCCCCGCATGTATGCTTTACTACATTAATTTAGTTTAATCCCGATACATGTAGGATTCACAAACGCGATGGAATCCGATGAGTATATGGGACCGCGAGATGGTCTATATACTAGTGTGAAGATTCCATTATTTTCTTAGAAACCCCAAAAGGGATCCATTCCCTCCGACTTATAAAAAAAAAAAAGAGTCTTTTCTTATGTGGTTCGAGTCGTGTGCCCAACTGTGTGTTCTAAGCCTCTTCGTGGACCGCAAGTGTTACTCAAGACTGACATGGGCCTCTTCTGCAATATAGGTTCAATTGGTACTTACAGAGTCTACCGGGATTCGGCAAATCGGTTAGTCCGTGAAGAGATCACTCCAACAGCTCCTACGTCAACAATGGCCGGCGGCTCCAACACCAACAATACCATGACTCTCGAGCAACTCGCAACCATGGTCCAACTCCTCCAAGAGCAAGTCTCCACCCTTAATAAGGAGGCATAAAGCAAAGATGACATTTGGCAATCCCACCTCGACAGCCAAAGGGAGGCCCACGAGGCCGAGATGGAGCTAATGAAAGAAAAGCTCACTAATCTTGCCAAGGGGAAGAGAAAAAATGACAATGACGAATCCGAATAGACCGAAGGTTTGTTCAAAAGTCCTTATGTCAACACCCGCACCAAGAAAGTGGGAGAGCCAAGTTCCGAGAACAATGAGCCCAAAATGGTGGATTCTATCATGGCCTACATCGATCAAAAATTCAATGGGCTCAACATGAGGAAAGGCTCCGACACAAGCCTTTATCAATCATCCATCCTCATGAGTACTATGGCCGCTCTTCCTGATAAGTTCAAGATGCCCGACATAAGCAAATTCAAGGGCAACTCTTGTCCTATGGCTCACATTGAGACTTATATTTGGGCAATGCTTTCCTCTCACTCTCGAGGGGGCGGCAAAAGATTGGTATGCTACTCTCCCGCTCACTGTCCGTCTTGATTGGGACTCCGCCATGCTTGCCTTCAAGAACCAATACCAAGGCAACACCACTCACCGGCCCACAAGGAAAGAGCTAGAGAACACTACTCAACGAGACCACGAGTCCTTCATCGACTTCACAAGGAGATGGAATGATAAACTCTCCGAGATTGTGGAAAGGCCAAATACCAAGGAGCAAATGGACATCTTTCTCAAATGTCTCAAAATTGATCTCCGCACCCACCTAAGTGGGGCTTGCTATGCGGATTTCTCCCAAATGTATGAGGCGGGGGTCCGAATGGACGAGTTGCTCAAGGAAGTCAAGAAAAGTTCTCCTAGCTACCGCTACAAGGCCGCTTCCAACTCCACAAAAGAGGCTTCGATCAACGCCGTTACTATTGACAAGGGGAATTACAAAAAGGTTCCTCCACCCCAAGGGAAGAAGTCTCGAAATGACCGTGTCTACACGCCTCTCTAAGGCATGACTCAAACCGCAGTTTTCGAAGTCCTCAAAGCAAAGGGTCAAGTCACACCCGTACAAGGGTACCAACCCAAGACGGTCAACCCCAATCATGCTCACCACAAATATTGTGGCTACCACCAATATAGTGGCCACACCACCGAGGAATGCTTCGTTCTCCGCAATGTCATTCAAGATCTCATAGACAAGAAAGAATTTGTAGTGACTAATGGCGAACATGTCAATGTAATAGAGATAGGAGAACTCGAGGGGACCACCCATTTAATCCCAATTGTGAATGGGGGCCCCAATGTTATGAATGAACTTGAAAATTCTTGTTATGTTGTGACTTACGATGAGGTAATGAAGGAAGTACTAGAGAATAGGAAAAAGAAGCAAGATGGGAACGTCAACATGCTAACTCGATCCGGTCGAGTCATAGCAAGCAACCCTTCCACTTCCGCACCAAGCTCCTCTTCTCAAAGGCCGCAAGCTCTCAACACTCCCGAAGATCCTCTACTTGTCCAACTCAAGAAAACTCAAGCCAACATATCTATTTGGGACCTCATTGCATCCTCAAAGAAACACCGAGATCTTGTCATCCGCAATCTCGATGATACATCAATTTCTCCTGATACTACCCCCGAGGACCTCACGGCAATGATCGGTCACATTCATTTTGGCAACGTCATCACCTTTGCCGATATGGACCTTCCACCATTTGGTTCCTACCACAACAAGGCTATTTACCTCAAGGTACAAGCAAGGGGGAGGCCCATCTCAAGAGTCTTAGTGGACGGTGGTTCCGCACTCAACCTCATGCCTGGCAGAATCATGGGCATACTGGGGCTTAAGGATTCCGATTTAAAGCCTTCTACTCAAGTAATCCGAGGTTATGACAGCACCGCCCATACAGTCATGGGCATGATCGAAATAGACATTGAGTTTGGAAGCATGGTCATGTCTGTTCCATTCCAAGTGCTTGACATCCCAGCCTCGTTCAACTTGCTTTTGGGTCGACCATGGATTCACAGTTCTAATGTCGTCCCGTCAAATCTCCATCAATGTGTCAAGATCCGAAATGGTGATGAAATAGTGACCGTCATGGCCGAAAACGTCACTATCCACAGAAAAGGTGAGCCCGTCCACCAAGTTTAGCATGGTTTACCAGACTCCACTCTCTCCGGCGTCTCAATCAACGCCATTGACAAAGAAGGGGGAAACGGATCATGGACCCCCAGCAATCATAAAGTCCTCCGCATGATGAGGAATATGGACTACTTCCCTGGTTTAGGCCTAGGGAAATATCAACAAGGAATCCTACATCCTGTGCAAGTCCCATTTGTCAAGAACACATTCGGTTTGGGGTACGAGCCTTCCAGAGAGGACTTGAAACAAGAGCAAGCAATCAAGAATGAAAAGGCCCGAGCTCGTAAAGAAGGCCGTCGTTATGAGGTCCCTAATCTAAGGCCTTACCGCAAGACGTTGAATGGCTATTTTGTCCGCCAAGGGGAAGACATTCCGTACATGATCTTTCCCGAACCATGGGTCAACAATAAGGGTGTCAAAAAGCCTGGTCTCGAAATCTTCTCCGATTGTGAGATCCAGAAATTCGAAAGGGAACCAACTCCCATGTCGCCCCGTAAATGGTGGGGAAGGAAGGTGACTATAGAGTCCGAGACAGAAATCATCGTGGGGGAAGAACTGACAGATTTAGCCTCCATGTTCGAAGAGCTTGCCATAATGAATGAATGCCAAGTCAAAGCCATCCATGACACCGTCATAATGAATGAGACTATCAGTGAGATCCCGCCAAGCTCCGAGCCGATCAACAATTGGTATTCTACGAAAGGGCCCGTGGTATCCGAGGAATTCTTAGTCCAAGAAATGGGTTGCATACCCCGCACAGCAACAAAGGAAGAATGGCTCACACTTACTTTTGAGTCCGAGAGTGTCTCTAATACCCTCACCCAAGAGGATATGGAGTCCATAGCCGAGCGTGTGTTTCCTTTCTTTGCTAATGAAAAATTTGATATTTCTGAGTACCCTGAGATTGCAAACATCATAAATGATGAATTAACTAATAATGAACTTAATGAACAAGTTAATAACGATTCAAATTATGATGAAATAGACCACGAAAACACAACATACTTAAACGAACTTGCTCAACAGGTCCGTAGTCGTGGTGAAAATGGTCCAGGGGATGACGAAGAATTGCATGTTGTTAATCTGGGTACCGACGAAGAGCCAAGGGAAACTAAGATCAGAAGCTTCTTCAAGGGGGACGACAGAGACAGATTAACTGCACTACTACGGGAGTTCGTGGATGTGTTCGCATGGTCATACAAAGACATGCCAGGTTTGGACAGAAAGGTAGCGGATCACAGAATTCCGATCAGAGAAGATGCCAAGCCGGTAAAACAAAAGCTCAGAAAGATCAAGCCAGAATGGTCTCTGCAAGTCAAAGAAGGGATCGAGAAGCACCTCAGTGTGGGTTTCATCAAGGTTATCGAGTATCCGACATGGTTAGCCAACATCGTGACAGTCAGAAAGGCAAACGGCAAGGTTCGAGTTTGTGTGGACTTCCGGGATTTGAACAAAGCTTCCCCGAAAGACGATTTTCCACTCCCTAACATCGACATGCTGGTCGACTCCACTGCTGCCTACGAGGTTCGCTCATTCGTGGATGGGTTCGCTGGGTACAATCAGATTCTCATGGCCGAGGAATATTAACATAAGACAGCCTTCACAACACCGTGGGGTACCTTTTGCTACACAGTCATGCCATTTGGGTTAAGAAACGCTGGGGCTTCCTACCAAAGAGCCGTAATAGACTTGTTCCACGATATGATTCACAAAGAAATCGAGGTCTATGTGGACGACATGATCATTCACTCCAAAGGGACCGATGGTCAACATTTAATCGATCTCCGCAAGTTCTTCGAAAGGCTTCGTCAACACAAGATGAGGCTCAACCCTGCAAAGTGCACGTTCGGGGTTATCCGAGGCAAAGTCCTTGGTTATATGGTCACTGAAAGGGGAATTGAAGTAGATCCCTCCAAAATCAAGGCAATCATCGACATGCCTCCTCCAAAGACGCAGAAGGAGATCAAAGGTTTCATGGGCAGACTGCAATACATCAGTCGGTTTGTGCACCAACTCACTTCCATGTGCGAGCCAATCTTCAAGCTACTCAAGAAGAATGTGGCTCTAGAATGGACCGACGCGTGCCAAGAAGCCTTCGACCATGTGAAGCATTACTTGACGTGCCCTCCTGTTCTAGTTCCGCCGCACAAGGAGAAGCCTCTTTTGCTCTATCTCACTGTCAATAATGAAGCCCTAGGAGCTATGTTAGCACAAGAGCAACGAGAGTCCACAAAAGAGAATGCCATTTATTTTGTCAGTCGCCGATTCCAAGGAGGCGAAAAGAACTACTCTGTCTTAGAGAAGTCATGTGCAGCATTGGTTTGGGTTACTCAAAAGCTCAAACACTATATGGAAGCTTTTCCGATCAAGTTAGTAGCAAAGGTGGACCTGCTCCGCTACATCTTCGAGAAGCCTTTCATGTCAACAAGAATAGCCAAATGGTACTTCATGCTCGCCGGCTATGATATCACTTACGTCACACTAAAATCCGTCAGGGGGAAAGTGTTCAGTGACCAGCTTGCCGAATTCCCGTGTGACGAAGTGAAGGGGGAAGACGTACAGTTCCCCGACGAGCATTTAATTTGTACTGCAACCAAAGAAAATAAGTGGCAACTTTTTTTCGATGGCGCCGCCAATAAACACGGTTTTGGTATAGGAATATTGCTTGTCGATCCAAAAGACATCTACACTCCCATTGCCATCCGTCTGGAATTCGAAGCTACCAACAACATTGCCGAGTACGAAGCATGCATAGCAGGGCTCGAAGCAGCTCTCGAAAGAAACGTCACGGAACTAGAAGTATTCGGCGACTCTTTGCTCCTTATCAATCAGCAATCGGGTAAATGGCGAATCCAAGACCCGACCCTCTAACAGTACGGTCAGCACCTTGAAGAATTGGTTGAACAATTCCAAGAGATCACTTTCAACTACCTGCCAAGGGATAAAAATCGCTTCGCCGATGCACTGGCCACCATAGCGTCATTAGTCGAAATGCCCAAAGGGAAAATGGTGAAGCCTTTCAAAATTGCCCGAAGGAACAGTCCGGCGTACTGCATGAGTATCGAGATCAACGAGGTTCAAACAAACTCTCCGTGGTATTCGGATATCATGAATTTCCTTAAAGATGGCACTTATCCCGAGAATAGCAATAAGAAGTCTCAAGCGGCTCTGCAAAGGCTAGCCTCTCGGTACGTACTGGTTGGGGACCGAGTCTACAAAAGGCACCACGACGTGATCAATCTCTTATGCGCCAATGAGGCCGAAGCTCAAGAGATAATGTGTGAAGTGCACGAAGGAGAGTGTGGACCCCACATGAATGGGTTTATGCTGGTCAAGAAGATACTTCGCATTGGTTACTATTGGAGCACTATGGAACGAGACTGTATCAAGAAAGTCAAAAGGTGTGCCAAGTGCCAATTCCATGCTAATCTGCAACATGCTCCACCCTCGCAACTTTACAACATGGTCACACCTTGGCCTTTCTCTTGTTGGGGGATAGACATCATCGGTAAAGTCCATCCTGCCGGAAGCAATGGGCAGTCATTCGTCCTAGTGGCCGTCGACTACTTCACAAAGTGGGTCGAAGCACAAGCCTATCGGACCCTCAACGCCAAGAAAGTGGCCGAATTCGTAAAGATCAATATCATGTGCCGATACGGCGTGCCTCATGAAATCATTTCCGACAACGGCTCTCATTTTGAGAAGGAAATGGATGCACTTTTGGTAGAATACAAGATCACCAAGCACAAGTCATCTCCTTACCGTCCCCAAGCAAATGGCGCGGTTGAAGCAGCAAATAAGACTATCGAGACCATCGTCAAGAAAATGGCCTCAACAGGAAGGGATTAGCCCGAGAAGCTACCATTAGCATTGTGGGGCTACCGCACATCAATACGGTCAGCAACAGGAGAAACTCCTTATGCATTAGTCTATGGTTCTGAAGCCGTACTCCCAATCGAACTTGAAGTCCCATCTCTACGGGTCCTCCTCGAGAATCAATTCAACGAGGTCGACTGGATGCAAAGTCGATATGAACAGCTAGCCTTACTCGACGAGAAAAGGCTAAGAGCACTCGAACGCACAAGGGCGTATCAGCAAAGGATGGCAAGAGCTTCCAACAAAAAGGTGAAGCCTCGGAACATCAATGTGGGAGATTTGGTCTTAAGACAACACCCTCCTAATGCCATGAATCCCCTGGGGAAATGGGGACCTCGATGGATCGGTCCGTACGTGGTCAAAAAGATACTAAGCGGCGGTGCAGTCCGACTCGTGGATTTAGATAGTGACCAGCTGCCAAAGGAGGTCAACCTCGACAAGCTCAAGAGGTTCTATGCATAATAAACAAAGACCATAAAATAAAAAAAAATAAAAAAAAAAAAAAAAAAAAAAAATCGCTCGCTAGGTTGAAAACCCGCAAGGGCGGCCTAGGCAAAAATTAGAGCACGTGCAAAAAGAAGCCCGCTAGATTGAAAACCCGAAAGGGCGGTCTAGGCAAAAAACAGGGTGCACAAAAAAAAAATGGTCCTTGTTTGTTTGAACTACGGAGACCTGAGCCTCCCAACTGGAGGAACGTAGGCAACCTTCGGGTGCGGTCTAAAACATATCAAAAATACCCAATTCACTTCAAATAACGAGATGAAATTTTTATTCATTCAATGAATTATTCAAGCCATTACAACGGATTTATTGAGCAACAAAACACATCAAAACATTAAATCCTAAAACAAAGTGGTCTAATTTAATTGCAATCTCTTGGGGTACAAAGAAAAATCTAATCTTTCTTAGGTTTGGGAACCCATTGCTTCTTGTTATGCCCTTTTGTCTTCTTGGATGGGGACGGAACATTCTTGGGACCGCCAAGACGGGAGAAAACGCTAGGACGGGACGGAGCTTCATCAACGGCTTTCCCTATACCCTTATCAAGCGGAGCCTTAGCGGGGACAACCATGGGACACTTCCACACATGGGAGAAATTTCCCTTCCCTTTATTCTTCTTGGGAAAATGACGGGGTCTATAGTCCCGCACATGAACCACCGGTCTCACGGGGTCAACAGCATCGTCATTGGGCCTTCCCAAACGATCAAAAACGCTCGGACGCTTCTCCACCATCGAGACGGACCCCACAGCTGGAACGGACTTCTCACCCTTGGGGACGGAAACCTTGACTTCAAAAGAGAAAGTCATTGGGGCCATTATGACAAGAATTTTGTGGCTTAGGAGGAGAAAGTATTTGCAGAAGAATGCTGTGTGACCATTCTGGTCGAAAATGGTTCAAAATTATAGCTGTTGGAACATTCTGATCAGAAAAAGAAAGGGGCTGTAATTCAGCAGGCCAGAAGCGCGCGCCTCCAACCAAGGCTTCACAACGCGCGCTCCTCCCACAAGCAAGGCCCTACGCGCGCGCCTTTGACAGCAGTTCAGACAGAAATAGCCCTTGTCAGTTCAGAACAGAACCCAAGTACTTCAACATATCCAACCTGCAGCAAAATCAAATCCCAGCAGCGAAAAGGAGTTCAAGCATCAACAACAAGCATTCTTTGGGCACACATTTGTTTGTAAAGGTCGACATCTAAGATCGAGTCGCTAATAAAACATAAAATGAGTAGTAAGATAACTAGGATTGTAAATACATGTTAAATGTTATTACAGGCAAAAGTAAAGGTGTTTCAATCCCTCATCCTCTCAGCCACAACAGCTCGGGTACATCATCACCAGCACTGTGCTCACCCCCTGCTGCCGCTCTCGGTCTCCTCATCATCATCATCATCCTCATCATCATCATCATCATCATCATCATCATCATCCCCAGACTCAGACTCCTCAACTCTGATCTCATGCCGGATCCTCTTCTGCACCCGCCGAGACGAACTCGCGCCACCTCTGCTCTGGCTGGATCCACCCCGGCTCTGGCTACCTCCTCGGCTCAGACTCCTACTATGGCTACCTCCGTGGCTCAGACTCCTGCTCAGTGACTGACTCGCCGAAGAGACAGACTCATCAATCTCCAGTGCAGCAACCCTACAGTCTCGTCCCATGCCCCGAGCACCTCGGGCAGCTCCTCTCGCAGCACCAGAGACAGCACCAGCAGCATCTCTAGTCATGGCAGCAATATCCCTGCACAGCTCTAGCACCCTCTCCTCCAGCTGACGCAGCCTCCTCCTCATCCCTTTGTTATGTCTGCCTAAGTGCCTATAAGCAGCTATAGGTACCTATTGCAACAGAGAACAGAAAAAGGAAGTTGCATCAATACAAAGGACAGAAAAACAAGACTGGAACTGAGAAATGCAAAGATGGTCAGAAAAACATACCACATCAGCCTGAACAGGAGGCTCTCTCTCCGGTGACATGTCCTCGGGAACAATCTCCCTCTGCTCCTCAAAGACCCCAAAGTTTGAATAAGTGTAGTAGGGAGGAGGCAAAGGAGGATCAAAGCAATACCCGGCACCGGTAGTATAAAACCGAGCGGAGGTCGTAGGAGCAGCCTGTGATCTCCTCGGATCAGCAAACATGAAGCCTTGCATCAAGTTGTTCTCCCTGAAGAGGCCATAATCCTGATCCAAGTGAATGTGAGGGACGGCATCAATCCCTGCCATGTATACCGCGCGATCAGCCTCTGAAAGTGACCTCCAATTACGAGGGCAGAAAGGAGGAACGTCTGGAATTGCAGGACGAGGAGGGGTGTAAAAGTCTATCACCTGGGTACCATGCTGCCAGAACACTCTGTCTTCCAAATACAGAGCCATGCACTCACCCGAACTCATCAAAAGCCAAGAACGGGTAGGAATAAGAGTATGCTCAAACCAGTGCTGAACTGATCTCCACGGATACAAAGAAAAAGCAACAGACTCAGGCCTCAAGGTGTCCAAGTGCCGTCGGGCCGAAGTAAGACTAATGGGGTTCGTACCAGTCTTCACATTCCTCTCCTTGTACGCCCACCGTGCGCAGTCCGGATACTGGGGCTGGCCTTCCTTAGCAATCTTGAAATCCCTCAGATTCAGGATAGCAAAGGCCCAGAGCTGTAGACAAGAGGCAGAAGCAAAGTTAATGACAGTCAACGAAAAAGGCAGTTATGACCAAGGCAAGGAGAATATATAAGGGACAGTAAGTGGTATACCTCCCACAGCAAGCTGAAGCCCGTAACTGAGCTAGTGGTCGAGCGGCTGGTCAAATCATGCCGTGATAACAAGCAGCTAAGCCCGCTGCTAGGGATGGCCAAACCGGACCGGAACCGGAAAACCGGATCGAAACCGGACCGGAAAAGCCCGGAACCGGAGCAAACCGGGGAGTAAACCGGAACTGGAGTAACCGGAACCGTGGTAAGCGCGGGCCGGTTCAGGGTCACATATATGGCGAACCGGAACCGGATCGGCATTTCCATTAAAAAAAATAAAAATCCCTTATTTTTCAATAAATTTTAACATGTTTATTCATTAGTGTATTATAAAATAAAAATATCTTGTCTTTTAATAAATTTTAACATGTTTATTCATTATTGTATGATAAAAAAAAATAAAAAAAGGTAGCGTGGACTGAACCGGAACCGGACCGGAACCGTACCGGAACCGGATTGTGATGACCGGAACCGGAACCGGTGTAAGCGCGGGCCGGTTCAGGGTCACATATATGCTGAACCGGAACCGGCTGTTCTGAACCGGAACCGGTTTTGGTCATCCCTACCCGCTGCGCCCCAGTTATACTGGCCGATCTGGTCCAGATCCACTAACAAGTCAAGCAGAGCCAAAGAGGCCGAAGATCCCCCGTTGGCAAACAGAGTATGGGACAACAGATACCAAATAAAGCAACGGGCCACGGCATCGACCTGATCAGCAGTAACACATCGAGCCTCAGCCATTAAGATGCCGAAATAGGCCCGGATTCGCCCCCATGTCACTCGAGAATTCTTGACCTCGAACCGGCAGTCAACCAAAGCTAGTAACTCGTCCGGAGTCCGAACAGCCCCCCTCAAACCAAAAGGGACAGGTATCCCTATGAACGGAAAGCCCGTCAAAGCTGTGAAATCGGTAGGCGTCATAGTCACCTCGCCCATGGGTAAATGGAAGGTATGGGTGGTGTCCCACCATCTTTCCCTCAATGCCTGGACCACATCTGGGTCATTCTTCAAAGCTGGGAGGCTGGTGACAAAAAGACCAAAATGAGTCCCTGTAATTCGGGCCAGTATATTCTCAGGCAACCTCTTCCATATAGAGATGGGCCCATGAGCCCCACCACGAATCTCTGTCAGACGGGTCCACTCCTGAAAGGAAAGAAGGAACAACGAAAATTTCATCAGCATGACTGCTAGAAAACGGATGAATTCGACACAAAGATTTCAATGGCAGGGAAATGTGCAAACAAGTGTGTGAACATGAAAATGGGCGCCCCAACATGTTTCTTACAACAAATCAGCAGCAACAAACAACATACAAGGAATGATCAATAAAGTTGCTGCAACAATATTTCGGGTAAAAAAAAAAACGGAACTTCATGAAATCCGAAATCGACAAGAAAGGTGAGGCATTCTTACCAAACCCGAAGTCACGAAGTGAGAAATGTGGGTATGAGGCCGGAAGGTAAGCAAGCTCGGGTCCATAGCTTCAACCCCAATTTCGGGCTCCTCGTCCTGTGGCATCTCGATCGGAGGAGATTGCTGACGATCCGACATCGTTTCTGTGACGGAATTGATCCTAGAGCAGCAAGAAATTGTTTTGAGGTGATTTCTCCGCGAAAATTTGGTTTGGAATTTGGAGGGTTCTTCAAAATTTTGAAAACTCGCCGAAAACAGTGAACCGCCTGTTTAAGTATGCTGAACTTATGCGCCAGGCGCGCGCCCCCCGACATACTTATCCGAGGCGCGCGCATCCCACAACGAGGTCCAGACGCGCGCTCTTCCCATCATCAGGCAGGTTCAGAAGCAGTCTCCCATGCAAGAATCCATGCACAGCATCAATGTTTCCCCACGGATTCCGAACTCCCTAAGTTCTGTCACGGGTGCCATACCCCTCTCAAGAGTCAATCTCAAGATTTCATCCCCAACAGGAACATTCTTCTGGTCGCGTTCAACTATGCCCGCACCCCACAAGTCAAAAGTCAAGTGTGACTCCAAGTGGCACGCGACTCCAAAGCAATATTTCATCAACGAATATCACTAACGGATTCGTCAACAAAGGTTCACTAACGGCCTCATTCAAGGGTTAACTAACGGCCTCATCAACGGATTTCACTAACGGATTCATCTTCAAAGGTTCACTAACGGCCTCTTCAAAGGTTCACTAATGGCCTCTCAAAAGGTTCACCAACGGCCTCATTCAAGGGTTCACTAACGGCCTCATCAACGGATTTCACTAACGGATTCGTCAACAAAGGTTCACTAACGGCCTCATTCAAGGGTTCACTAACGGCCTCATCAACGGATTTCACTAACGGATTCGTCTTTAAAGGTTCCCTAACGGCCTCTTCAAAGGTTCACTAACGGCCTCTCCAAAGGTTCACCAACGGCCTCTCCAAAGGTTCACAACGGCCTCTTCAAAGATTCACTAACGGCCTCTCCAAAGGTTCACCAACGGCCTCTACAAAGGTTCACCAACGGCCTCTACAAAGGTTCACCAACGGCCTCTCCAAAGGTTCACCAACGGCCTCTCTAAAGGTTCACCAACGGCCTCTACAAAGGTTCACGAACGGCCTCATTCAAGGGTTCACTAACGGCCTCCTCAAAGGTTCACTAACGGCCTCTTCAAAGGTTCACTAACGGCCTCTTCAAAGGTTCACTAACGGCCTCTCCAAAGGTTCACTAACGGCCTCTTCAAAGGTTCACTAACGGCCTCTCCAAAGGTTCACTAACGGCCTCGTTCAAAGGTTCACTAACGGCCTCATTCAACATATTCAGCCGGCAGGTTCACCTAACGGATCATGCCACCCCCTCTATCAACAAAAGCCTCTCACACAGGGAGCACACCACTATCTCTCGCAATTTCAAATTCCTACTTTCATCGAGTCTTTGTTTTTTCTTAGTGATGTCCTCGGCGGGTGTTTTTAACTTTCGTCGACGCGTCATGCTTTGTAATCCACGTCGCCGAGGGGCTCTGTAGACACCCCGCCTTGGACCGCTCACCCCGATTGCACATTTGATCTTGTGTTTCTCCCCATTTTAAGTGTTTCTCGTTAGTTTCTGTCACTTCCGTTAAGTTCCTGACTGACTTCGTTAAGTCCAGGGACTAAACTGAATAACAGGGCTGACTTTCTAGTCCATTCTGTCAAAATCGTCTTCTCTGAGTCGCGCGCCTCCGACAGGAGGATCCAGCCGCGCGCGCCTCCCGCCCCCAAAGCAGGAAGCGCGCGCCTCTGGGCGTCGGTTACAGATTTCTGGCCAGGATTCTCTCCCTTGCTCAATTTACAGGATTTTGCCCGGGAAAGATCTCTTGGTGACTGATTTTTGGCACCAAAAACATCTCTCTTTCACCTATAAAAACCCCCCTTTACCTCCATTTTCAAGGACCTTGGACCTTGGCTCTCAATCTCACATTTCAATAAGAAACCAAATTTCCTACTTTCAAAGCATTTTCCAAAGGATTTCCCCAAAGAATTCATCAAGAAGTGTTTGAAGTCTCTTGAAGTCTAGGTAAAGTTATTTCTTTCCTCTTCTTAACTTCATCTCTTTTCTCTTTCCTTTTGTTTTATCAAAGTGCAATCACCCAAATCATTTTGGGAAATCACTCTAATGATCACCTCATCTCATTGAGGTTGGTTAAGGAGTTATCTCCCACATTCCAAACTCTATTTTAAAACCCCCCTTTTTATGATTTAAAGAAGAAGAAGAAGAACATTTATCATTTATGTAGATTTTGATCAAGCAAGACCAACTTTAGTTGGGCGGGATGGGTGTTTCGGTACTTCCCATCTCGTAACCTAACCCCCGAACCTCAAAACAAAGAATCTCTGTTTTCGTAATCAAACTTAGGCTATTATCAATAGGTTTTTCTTATGTTCCTCAAAACATAGGTGGCGACTCTAAAAAACAAGTTAGACATCCTAGGATAATTCGCGCGCTCTAGCCTAAAGCCGTGGGTTTCCCCCGGGGTATCTACAGGGACGGACTTTTAGATTTACATGATTTTGAATCATATGAAACTTGTGAGTCTTGTTTACTTGGAAAGATGACGAAGACACCTTTTACTAAGAGTAGTGAAAGGGCTAGTGACTTATTGGGACTCATACATACTGATGTGTGTGGACCATTAAGCAGTAGTGCTAGGGGAGGATATCAATACTTTATAACATTCACTGATGATTTTAGTAGATATGGCTATGTCTACTTAATGAAACATAAAAATGAATTTTTGAGATATTTAGAATATTTCAAAATGAAGTCCAGAATCAACTTGGCAAAACTATTAAAGCACTTCGATCTGATCGTGGTGGATAATATTTAAGCCAAGAATTTGACAATCATCTTAAAGATTGTGAAATTGTTTCATAATTAACTCTACCTGGAAGACCACAATGGAATGGTGTGTCTGAGCGGAGAAATAGGACTTTATTGGATATGGTCCGCTCCATGATGAGTCAAGTTGATCTTCCTTTATCTTTTTTGGGGACATGCACTAGAAACTGCTGCTCTTACACGAAATAATGTTCCAACAAAATCTGTTCCAAAGACTCCATATGAGATGTGGACTGGAAGAAAACCTAGTTTGTCTTTCATGAAGATTTGGGGTTGTGATGCTTATGTTAAGAGAATGATCTCTGACAAACTTGCACCAAAATCTGAAAAATGTATTTTCGTGGGTTACCCTAAGGAAACTAAGGGATATTACTTTTACAACCGCACGGACAACAAAGTGTTTGTTGCACGAAATGGTACCTTTCTAGAGAAAGAGTTTCTCTCCAAAGGAATTAGTGGGAGTAAAATTAATATCGAAGAGGTTCGAGAACCCAAAAATAATATGGAACAAACCGTTGGATCTGAACAAGTTTCACAAGGAGTTGTGGAACCTATTCAGAATACTCAAGTTCCTCGCAGAACTGGTAGGGTGCGATCCGAACCTGAGAGATATGGATTTCTCATGACGGATAGCAATGAAGTAGAAGTCATATTTGATGACGAGGATGGTTACACAGATGCAAGCTTCCAAACCGACAAGGATGATTCTAGATCGCAATCTGGATTTGTGTTTGTGCTTAATGGAGGTGTTTTTAGATGGAAGAGTTATAAGCAAAGTACCGTAGCAGATTCTACAACTGAAGCTGAGTATATTGCTGCATCCGATGCTGCTAAAGAGGTTGTTTGGATTAAGAAGTTCATTGGTGAACTAGAGGTGGTTCCTAGCATTGCTAATCCAATAGACCTTTATTGTGATAATAACGGTTCTATTGCTCAAGCAAAGGAACCTAGATCTCATCAGAAATCCAAACACATACTTAGGAGTTTTCATATCATTCGAGAGATCGTTGATAGAGGAGACGTGAATATATGCAGAGTACCAACTGAAGATAACATTGCCGACCCATTGGCAAAGGGTCTTTCGCAAGCGAAGCATGATGGTCATGTTAGGTCTATGGGTATTTGTAAGTACCCTAATCTAAACTGAAACCAACCTTAGAGGAATTCTTAGCACCATTCAGGGATAAAATGATAATCTGGAACCTCACTAAGATAAACCAAAAACTTTGGAACTGTTCAGGAATTAAACTTAGAAAAATCCAGAAGCTCGCCAGGCTGAGCCGTACTGATAGTTTGGGTACTAGAAGGCCCCAGACGTACGGATGGTTTGGGTACCTTCAGTCCCTATAAATTAAGGCCCTTGCTGATCATTTCAGGGAGGGGAGAAAATAGTTTTGTATGCAGAATATCTGCTAAAATACGAGAAGAAACACAAACCTTGTGAGAATTGAGTGAAAGAGAGGAAGATAGGCTAGAATCAAACACTGGTGAGGCCTCCTTCTCCCCCATCTCCTCTTCACTTCTCTTTATTTACTTACTCATGTTCTTATTTACTAAACGTCTTTATATTTCCTGTGATACTATTTATTGGAACCAAGCCTTGAAATGATTCATAGTGCCCTCATGCCTTGAGTATGATTAAGGGTTACAAATCAAAGATGATCATGGCTTGTTATGACTAATGCAATTTATTTTACGTCATTTACTTCCATGTCATTTATATTTATGTCATTTAATTTAATGTCTTTACTTTTGGCTTGGTGATCCATTGCACATTTGGAGAGAGCCCTTGCATATTTATGATATTTATATTTATGTGATGATAATCAAGTTTGGGTGGTAAAGTCCTAATCTTTACCATCCAAACATTGATTTAAGCCTTAATAATATCCCTTTGGATATAAAGACTCAATCTTTATCCATCCAAAGGTTGATTTTTAGTGTCTCAAGGCTTTGTCTTGGATGAATCATCCATTTGGGGGGTTAAAGTCTCAATCTTTAACTACTCAAATGGTTATTTTGGCTCAAGAGCCATGTTCATCAACTTTGTCTTTATTTCCCCAATCATTGCCTTGATCATGCCCAAAACTACTTGTTTTGGTGTCTAATTAATGATCAATGGCATAGGGATGTTGTTATGCATGTTTTTGTACCACCAAATAATCTGAAAAAAGTCTCATTCTGTCCAGTTTCAGCAAGATGCTCTGTTATTGTCTGGAACTGGACTGCTTTCTGATAAATCTATAAATTCCCAGGACAGCCATCACCAGCCATACGGATGGTTTGTCCGTGGAATTGTTTTTCTAGTTTTAACCCCTTTCTGTAACAATCTTTGCAAATAAACCCCATTTGTTAAACTTTTTAATTGTTTTCTGTTAAAGTCAGCTTCTCCCCTTTTAAAATACACACATACACACTTGCACGTTTTTGGTCAACAAACTTAGGGAGACTCGGTTTTCTAAGGCGGATTGGGTGAACCGTCAAACGTTCTTCCCAAGACGTAACCTGACCTCCGAACTCATTTTCTCTAACCTTTTTTGTTAAAATTGGGTTTAAAATTAATTTAACGTGGCGACTCCATTTTTCTTGAACATAAAGTGCCATGTTTGGCTTCTCGAGGGGAACTCGTTCCGTTTTCCTGTGGGTACCTTACAGTGGCGACTCTGCTGGGGAATAAGTTGTTTCCAAACTTCTTTTTAGAAACTTTGGGGGCACCTTTCTGTGGGTCAAACTCCCGTCCCCATTCGTTGATTTTGTGCATATCTTGTGTGTATTTTATGTTTCTGTTTCGATTTCTAGAAATGAAACTGTTCTGGAAACACAATAACTGGGGCTTGAAGAATCAGAAATTGCAAAATTGCAAAAAATAATGGGCCTCCTGGTCTAGCCGTACGGCTAGTTTTGCTGGGCCTACAGAATATTTCAAATTCAACAATTTCTTGCAGGGCAGAAACATTCTGATGGTCCCCTTTGCTTCTGCTTATCCAGGTTCTAAATTTCCAGCCTCTACTTGTGCACATATGCCTTTGTTTTCTTAAACTGAAACTTTTTTTCCAAAGCTTGGTCATGCACAAATTTTGGACATAATATTTTGGGTTTTCAAGGCCTCGTTGTGCATGTCCCCTTTTTTGAAGCGTTTGGTTTTCCAAATCCTTTTTGTTGCGCACAATCTTTTTATACAAATTGATTTTCAAAGGGCCTTGCTCCTCTTTGTAAGTACCTGTTAGTACCCGACCTGAAAATAAGTTTATTAGGACTTTCCCAAAAATACAAGGACTTTATAGGAATTAGAAACCTTGCAAAGACTTGTCCCGGATTCCCGAAATACCTCATTTATGACAAAATCTATCAAAATAGGTAATAAATGGTTTCCTTAAAACCATGCAGAAACCCTAGCTTGAAAATCACGTCAGCCTGCATCCTTGGCCACGCGGCCAACCTTGCTGCGCGTCGACCTTGGCCACGCGGCCACTCTTGTCACCTGCTTAAGTCATGGCCAGGCGGCCAACATTGCTCCGGATGATCTCAGCCGTCAGATCTTCCCCTCAGTTTACTATATAAACCAATCTCAGCCTATTGGTTTTGAGGCCCGATTTCGAGAGCTCTAAGTCCGAATTTTGGAGTTCTTAAACACAATTTTCTCCCTAATTAAGCATTCAAACACTCAAGGAGATCAAGGTTTATTTCTTGCCAACATAGGTAAGTTTTCTAACTTTTTCTTCATGTTCTTGCATCATTTTTAATGTAGATCTTTTATATTCATGTTCTTGCATGTTTATTCATAGTTTCTTCATATGCTTTGCATGTTCATTCATATGTTCATAATATGTTCTTCGCATGTTCTTCGTGTTCATATATTAAAACCTTATTTATGCTATATTTTGGGTTGCGATCTTCATAATTACATGTTATTTCATAGCCGATGATGATCGAGGGTTCATCAACCCAAGGATGATCTAGGAACTACTTCTAAACCCTAATCTTTAGGTAATTCCCCCCTCATTACGCATGATCCTGATTCTCCTGCCTATTCTAAATTCTCTGCGAACTACGCTGACCTGAGCTTCTCACATTGAGAGGAACGTAGGCAATCTTTGGATCCGGTCTAAAACACTGACACACTACTAACACATTCATCATGATAGAAAGACCGATCAATTCGGGCAATAGGAGTGATAACATTCAATATTCTTCTCTTGTTGTAATTTGACCCCCGAACCCACTAAAAATGCTTTTTTCAATGTTTTGGCTTTAATTAAAACTGCGTGGTCACTCTCATAATTTTAATGTCGTTAAGAATATTCCCTTTGTAAATAAACATAATCACAAGATACATCCCATGCGTCGCTTCATCGGAAAGGGGTATTCACAGTGGCGACTGTGCTGGGGACTGCTTTGAAACGTTTTCAAACATAGTGGGTCTAACTTTCGTCACATCATGATGCTTGCCATGTTTACACATGCACGCACCTGCCATGTTTACACATGCACGCACCTGCCATGTTTACACATGCACGCACCTGCCATGTTTATACATGCACGCTTGCCATGTTTTCACGTGCCCCCTACAGTTAAGCCATGTTTACACATGCACCCACGCACTCCGCCATGTTAATACTTGTACCTTGTACCTTGTACCATGTACCCTTGTTATCTTCGCTTTAGTATTAGGGTCAAACAAAACTCTGCTATGCTCCCTTGTACATTATTCTCTCTCTCTCTCTCGCTCTCTCTCTCTCTCTCTCTCTCTCATGCATTGCATTGCATCATCCTAACATTAAAAACTTCTCTCTTTTCTCCCTAAAAGGAATTAGTTTCTTGCCTCACACTACCACTAGTCCGTGTCAGCACTGCACAGGTCCCCATTACCCGGAGTATTCGATGTGCAGGAATTTGTGCGCTACTGTCGCGCTCTTTTCGAGTCACTCATCTATTCCACTCACCGTATACGGTGGGAACCTTTTACCTAACCCATGTCAGCCCACACTAGTATAGGTAACACACCTAGGTTTTGATCGGTTGGTTTGGCTAGCTTTTTCTTAATAGTCAGTTAACGTGCTGTCCATGTCAGTCATCCCCAAGTCAATGATGAGTCGAGATCTTTTGAGAGAAAGTGCACAAAAAAGTGATTTCCCTATAAGGGACGTGCCATGGTAAGATGAGTGTTTATTGTCAAGATCTCCGCTCATCGTTAACTTGCGTAGGATGCAACATAGACATCACGTTAAATGCCTTTAAGGAAGGGTTAGTCGTAGGATCCGATGGTTGGTGGAAGCCGCGTGCCCTATAGGACCCTCGCCCAAATTGTCCGTTTGGGGGTGTGCAATGCAGGTGAAAAACGAGGGGTCGATAGACGTAGTGATGGCCTCCACTAATCGTAGTCTTCTAACTAGTTGCGAAAAAGAGGTACCCCTTCCAACCAATTAGGATGTAAATAATGTATGTTTTTGTAAATTAAAATATACTTTGCATGAGCCTTCCCCCTCTCCTAAAAGCTTCATTGCCCTTCAACCTTTTAGCAAAGCAAGTTTGGATCCGTTCGGGTGGTCGACTACAACGTGAAGCTTCTACTCCGTCCACGTTCTCAGTCTCGTCATCAGCAATGTCAACTCCCGCTTCATCTTCAGCCTCTGCTCCTACTGCTAGTGCCGCCGAACTCAACACTGAGGCTACTCTTAATGGTGTTCCCCCAAGCCTCCAGAACTTCCTCACCGGTCTCGAAGCTAAGATCAAGAATCTCGAGGAAAGTAACAAGATTCTGGAAGACCAGAACCAACTGTTGAAGGACCACATTCAGCAAAAGGGGACTAGAATGGTGCCCGATGGTAAGAATTTCATTTATGTCGAGGATGAAGAGGTCAGTACCAACTGTCCCTCCAACACCAATGCCACTACCTTCCCATTCCCAAGCTACCGCAATGTTCCACCTCCTTCTCTCTACACCCAACAAGGTTTCACTACCATGAGCAAAAACAAGGCTGCCTATGAACCTTCCCCTGAACTGCTTGGTGGCTACCTCTCTGCTAGCAAACTACCCGCACCCTCGTTGCCTCTGAGTATTGGGATGGCCGCTGCTACTACTTCCACTACTCCTCCCGTCATTCTATCAGAATCTATCCCCGACATCTCCAATCACCCTGTGGTCACGGCCATGCAAGAGCAAATGCGCAAGTTGATCAAGACCGTGGATAAGCAAAGTGCACCGACTACCAAGACAATCAACCCTAGCCAAGTGGGGGCTCTCCCCAAAGATTTCAAGATGCCTAAAGTGGCGATGTTTCATGGTGACTCGTGTCCTAAGACTCATTTGGATAGTTATGTGTTGGCCATGAGGGCTCGTGACTGCACCAACGAACAAATGGCTCGCGCATTCCATAGTACGTTGGATGGTATCGCTCTGTGTTGGTTATTGGGGCTAGAACCAAGCGAAAGGCAAACGTGGGATTAAATCAGTGCCATTTTCTGTGAGAAGTATCAAGCTAACTTGGATTGGCATGTGAATCGAACAGATCTTGAGAACACTATGCAAAAGCCCGGCGAGGCTATTTATGATTTTTACAAGAGGTGGAATCATCGGTTGTGCGAGGTCCAATACCCACCAAAAGCAAAGGAACAGAAACAGATATTCTACAAATGTTTATTGCCTGAGATGAAAGCAGCCATCGGTAATGGTTATTTCCCTGACTTGCGGGAAATGGTTGACGCCGGGGTAAGGTACGAAGCAGGGTTCACTAGGATTGTGCCACCAAAGGAAAGTCCAAAGACCAACAACAACAACTCCTTCCGCTACAAGGCTCCTACTGCGTCTGCGCCTCCTAGGGGTGGAAAGGAGGCCGTCGGCCAAGTGAATATGGTCCAAAATGAGGTCCCGCTAGATGTTCAAGCTGTCACAAGGAATGGGGGTCCGCCGCAAAGAGAGAGGGAGCACTTTGATGATTTTGGTATGTCCATGGGGAAGGTCTTTGACGTGTTAGTCAAGAGAGGTCTTATCAAGCCTTTAGAGAATTACCAACCCGCCTACCCAAGAACTGATTTGGACGCCTCCAAGTTCAGCAAGTATCACAAGCACATCGGGCACACAACGGATAGTTGTATTCAACTGAAACGCGTAGTTCAAGGGTTGATCAATGACAAGAAGATTGAGAAGCCGAAGGGTCCTAATGTGGTGAATAACCCTCTTCCTAACAATGGGGGTGGGGTGAATATGATGCAAACATGCGAGATCAGTATCCTAGAGCTCATGGATACCCTTGACAAGATAGGGCTCACGATGGTGGATATCTTCATGGCATTAGTGACGTTAGAAATTCTCGAACCATTAGAAGGACACCTCCCTCATCTTGGTTGCGATTTGTCAAAGTTTTGCCACTACCACAAGTGCACCGGTCACACTACCGAAGAATTCTTTGAACTCAAGAAAGCCGTGCAAGAGCTCATCCACAAGGGAGTGGTCGAAGACCCTAGAGATTATGAAGCTAGCAATGTACTCATGGTAGAACTTAGTGAGATCACTGATCCGGCCGAGCCTGTTATGGCGGACTGTGATGAGATGGGTTGTATTTCAATGACTAATAATAAAGAACCTTCTTGTTACTTGTTATCTATAGAATAACTAGTGAGTGAAGTCGAATCTCTAGAGAAAGAGAGCCCCAAACCCTCTCAACCACTTTCTTGGGCCGAAATCTTTGAGGAGGCCGAAAAGACCGAAGTTTCGCCCCCTTGTCATGACACGCCATTGTCTTTGGAGGAGCTACGTGCAGAAGTCTGTCTCCTTACAAGATCCGGTCAAGTGTACCAATCCGATCCGAAGGGTGCAAAGAAAATCTAAGAAGACCCTATCCTCACCCAACTCAAACAGACCCAAGCCCATATTTCACTATGGTCCCTACTCACCTCCTCCCTAGCCCATCGCCTCAGCTCGAGCAAAACCTCGCCGCCACCATGGTACCATCCACTACTACCCCGGAGAACGTCACGCACATGATTGGAAATATCCACTATGGAAACATCATCACTTTCTCGGAGCTAGACAAGCCAGTGTTCGGAGTTGATCATAATGAGCCTTTAAACATCACTGTCGAGGTGAATGGAAAGAAGATTCCCCGTGTATTCATTGATAATGGTTCTACTATTAATATCCTGCCTTCAAGGATGATGGATGTGGTTGGCGTTCATGGTGTTGATTTACGCCCCTCCAAGCAAACCATCAAAGCTTATGACTCTACATGCCGCGCCGTGATAGGCGAAGCCACCTTGCCCATTACCATCGGAACAAAGATCCTGCCAACCGACTTCCACGTCATAGACATCCCCGCAACCTTCTCACTCCTCCTTGGCCGGCCATGGTTACATCAGTCGGGCGCTGTCCCATCTTCCCTGCACCAGTGCGTGAAGTTTCAATCTGGTAATGAAGTGACCATCATCTACAGCGATCTCGTAACTGCCCAAGGGACGGATACCAAGGGCGTTCCTATCTTACAGATTCAGCATGGGGAAGAGAGCCGACTCTTCAATGGCTTCGAAATAGTCGCTCAAGCACAGATCTGCACCATCGACCTCACCAAAACAACGGATAAAGTGGCACCTGTTGTCAAGATACTGCGTAATATGGGCTTCATACCGGGGCTGGGGCTAGGTAAGAACTTGCAAGGCCCCACAGAATTGGTTGAAGAGGTTGATCATCGAGGGTTGTTCGGTCTAGGGTACACCCTTACTCTGGAAGACAAGATGGAGCAACAAAGGATAGAATTGCTTAAAAAGATGAAGCTTCCCTACAAAAAGCCTGAAATGCGGCCATACCGCCTGTCCCTGAATAGCTACTTTGTCAGAGAAGGCGAGGAGTTTTCGTGTTTTGAGTTCGCAGAGCCATGGATTGACCACACCGGGAAGTTGCAGAAAGGGTTCGAGATTTTCAGAGATGTGGAATTCGATCGGTCCAACATGAAGCTGACTTACATGGAATATGACAAAGCCACGGGCAGAGTTAGAACCATCAGGCATGAGTACTCCACCAAGGTTGCAGATGACTTGGCAGATCAACTTGAAGCCGCAACCCTTGACAAGCCAGCAATAGAAGATGCAGAAACTCCGAGTTTGACTTAGACGTGGGACGGCCAATATCTGCTTCAACATCTGGGTAATCTGGGGCTGCACGAAGACATGGTTGCCGTCATTGGAGACGATTCTGAAGATGAGGTGGACCCAAGGACATTGGTGGTGCCCATGGGGGACAAGCTCAAGAATTGGTGCATCATTGAGGGACCTATAGCTACTCCAGAATTTATGGTGGGGACATTGGGGCTTACTCCTTCTCCTGTCGCCACTCCTGCAGCATCTCCTGTCACTCACCCAAAATCCCCATCCCCAGAGTCTAGTGTTTTACATTTTGAATTTGAGTCTTCCTCTAAGTCTGACGACCTTACGTCCGAAGACTATGATCTTGTTGCAAACGCTATATTCCCTTTTGCCATGAATGAAACCCTCGACCTTTCCGAGTATCCCTCCATAGTCACATTTTTAACTGATAAATTGGCTAATAATCAAACTAATGATATACACTTAGTTAATAATGATTCATTAGAAGAGGCGGACACAGACACATTAAATGATGAATACATTAAAGAAATTTCAGAACAGGTTATTAATCAAAAAGAATCTCGAGCCCAAGCTGCAGACGAGGTGTTAACGTGCGTGAATTTGGGAACCGAAGCCGAGCCTAAGGAAACGCAGATTGGAAGCTTCTTCAGCGGAGCCGAAAGGGAAGCACTGATTGAGCTACTCAGAGAATATGTGGATGTGTTCGCATGGTCTTATAAAGACATGCCGGGGCTCGACAACTCGATCGTAGAGCACAGAATCCCGACAGCACCAGACGCTAAGCCAGTCAAACAGAAGCTGCGCCGCATCAACCCGGAATGGTCTTTGCAAGTGAAGGAAGAGATTGAGAAGCTACTTCGTGTGGGTTTCATCAGGGTGATTGAGTATCCAACTTGGTTATCAAATTTGGTGACTGTCAGAAAATCCAACGGTAAAGTCAGAGTGTGTGTGGATTTTCGGGATCTCAATAAAGCTACGTCAAAGGATGACTTCCCCCTGCCAAATATCGACATGTTGACAGACGCGACCGCCCATTATGAGGTCAAGTCGTTTGTTGATGGGTTTGCCGGCTATAACCAGATTGAGACAACCGAGGAGGACCAAGAAGCGACCCCCTCCACAACCTCGTGGAGGATCATCAGTCGGCGAGTTCGAGCCGTGTTGAGAATGCAGTCTCCTCGGAACAAAGCCGAAAAGGAAGAACTCGTCAAGTTACTGCAACACCTCAACCATTTTACAACAGTAGGGGAACCGACACTCAGAGAAATAGAAAGGGCCCGCGACCAAGAATGGAGTTCGAGATGTGAGTTCGCATTATGCTGCCTCAAGGAGTACCTCGCGAATACCCCAATCCTGCACCCGGCACATGGGAATGAGCTTCAAACCCCAACACCAACGACAGAATCGTGGCCCTCGCGCCAGGAAAAGGAAATCAGTGAAAAAATGCAAAGATTTTTGGAAAAATACCCCTCTCAGTCCCTCGATACACAAGAATAGGGACCCCTTTCGCAAAATTGTTCGACCAACTGAGACAAATGGGGAAGATGCAACCTCTAGGAGAACATTCACTCCTCTCCGAATTACCACCCCTTCAACTATTTGAACCTACCAAAAGTTGCTCTTACCACCAAGACGAAGGCCATGACACCAACGACTGTGTCGCTCTACAAAGAAAAATCCAAGTCTTGATGGACGGGAACATGCTCACCGGCGTGAGAGGATTCTGGTTCTATAGAGAAAACGAAAACTTAGAACTCCTCGGTTGCTACGAAATCGAGCCTTATGTGAGGAATGGCCCAGAGGTACTCTCGCACCTGACTACAGAAACGATTCAAGGCATCTCAAGAGAAATAGAGGATTTGAAGCAACGCGTCGACGCAATGACCAAAGCTCGAGGTGCACCACAAGACTAGACAAAATGGCAGATTTGGATGGCAGCACGTTCAAGAAACCAGTCAACCTCAGCAAGCTCAGACGCTACTACGACTAGTATCCTCCCTTTCTCAAAAAAAAAAAAATATGTGTTTACTACGCAAAAAGAAGCCCGATAAACTGAAAACCCGCAAAGGGCGGTCTATGCAAAATAAGGGTGCGTACAAAGCTCGCTAGATCGAAAACCCGAAAGGGCGGTCTAGGCAAAAGTTAGAGCATTCCCCCTTCTATCTTCCCTTTCTCTAAAAATCATTCTAGTTCGACTGGAGTGAACTACGGTGACCTGAGCCCCTTAGTCCTATTTGTAAAAGGGGAACGTAGGCAGCCTTTCAAAAGGTGCGGTCTAAAAAATAAATAAACATCCAAATCCTGTCACAAAGCAATAAAGATAGAAGTTGTATTTTCTGAAAGGCAAAAAACTTTTATTTCCATAGTCATTGCATGTTAACACTTATTTGATGAGTCTAAGCTTGACATACTGTTTGAATAAATAACCTATTCTAAAATTTAGACTAAAACGTAAAATAAGACTAAATTAAAATAATGTGTCTGCAATGACTATGGAGAGACGCTCGGGATTACTCCTTAGTGCCATTTGTGCCCTCGGTCTTTTTCTTCTTGCTTTGCCCACGGCGAACTTTCTTCTTGCTAGGATTCTCACAAAATCTTCTTTCGAACTCGCTAACACCTTTAGCCTTGCCATTAGGAGCCTCTTCGCCTTTCCTCTTCTTTGACGTCCCCACTTCTTCTCCGCCTCCATTAGCCATGCTCTTACTCATCCTCCTCTCATAAGCCTCAGCCTCCTTAATTCTCAATGAAAAGCTTGGAGCACAGGATCCCAAGATAGTGCCCCTTAAGGTCTCTAGAGTCTGCTCCGCATGCCCAAGTCTCCCCATATACCAATCCAAATACTCGCGGGGCAGGAAGGTGTTGCTAGAGCGTGTGATGAAGGTCCTACGACTAAAGCCGGCCTCGCCCCACATCTGAGAAAGAAGGACTGAGGCGCTATCATCCAACTGAAGTATCCCAAAGGGAAAATCATCTCTCTCCTCGTCCCAACCCTCCGGGATGGTCTGCACCAAACCATACTGACAAATCACTCTAGAGGGATAGTAAAAAGTAGTCCCAGAAAGGGTCGGAACTTTGATCATGTGAAGTCCTACTTGCTTCTCCCTCACAGAATGAATGTGCCAATGGGGCACCACCCAGTGAATGTCGTCAGTCACCATCTCCGCCAAATACTTTCCCCAACCTTTGAGAGTCATGCCCTCAAACCGCTCCGCCATGCCTCTAATGCGGTGCATCCATGGGGCCACCTTCAGAGAAGCCGCCGGTTTATTCACTCGAAGCCTCTCTTGCAACCACATGGTCAAAAGCCTATCACTACCACAAGGCATCCCACCATAAGCCGCGAGATGGGGAATCCCACAGAGCATCTCCCCAAGAATGGCCGGTATAATGTCATAACCTAAGCGAGCCGAATTCACCATGCCCAAACACCCCTCACTAGCAAATCCAACCTCAGAAGGGAAAAGAATATAGGCAAACAGACATAGCACAAGATGGTCCAAGGAACGGTCAGAGGCCACATCTATGTGTATAAAGTGTTGTGGCATCCAAGAAAGGTCGACATAACCGCCCCTAGCATACCTATCAAAGTCATCCGCGGGCACGCCAAAGGTCATCAACTTGTCCCTCAAGCAAACGAAGTCAAAAGGCAAGGCAACTTTACCCTTCCCTTCGTAGCCGCATAATGCCGCGATGTCCTCATAAGTGGGTGTTATCTCGTTGAATGAAAAGTTGAAGACATGGAGGGTATTATTCCAAAATTTACCACAAGCTTGCAAGAGGTTGGTATTGGAGTTCATGTGCAAAAGTGACCAAAGACACTTTATCCCATACCGTTCATCGACTTTCCTACGACTCGAACCAGAGAGTTTGGCAACCCACTTCTCCAAAGAGGTTATAAAGACTTTTTTCTCAAGACTTGTGATCCTAGCCTCTTGATCCATGGCAAAGAGCAAGCAAATTGGCTAAAAGGAACTCAAAAAACTGCTCAAAAGGTTGCTGGTACGTTTTTGTGGCTGCAAAGGGTTCATTAAATAGGGTACGGACTCCCACTCTTGCCAGGAAAAGGAAAAGCAGAGCCGACTACAGACTTGGCCACGCGGCCACTTGTGATCTTGGAAGATATGGCCACGCGGCCAACATTGCTCCGGCCTTACCATGGCCATGCGGCCAACATTGATCCGGGCCTTGCCATGGCCAGGCGGCCAACATCGCTCCATGCAGAAATCCAGTTTGTTTCCTCCCGCTCCGTAACGGACCCATGCAACTACATACCTGCCCTGTCCCATGGCTCATGCATTGTATAAAATTAGGAATATTTGTAAAATGACTAGTTTGCACAAGTAGGCTCCCACAATAAAATTGCATTTTAGAACATAATATACATACATGCATTTTGTACATCTGTTCTATACATGCATATCCCTCTGCTCTCTACTAGCTAACAGTGTAGGAAATAAAGATGGAAAGATGGGCCCCGCCTAATCAGAATCCTCCTCCGTGGTGTCTCCACGCCGCGTTAAAGCTCGAGAGCTACCGGCACCCGAACTCCGTCCCCGGACCGCTCGACCACCAGTGTGAGAAGAGCCCGTACCATTCGGAGATCGCTCCCGACGCTGGGGAGACGCAACATCGTCTCTCTGACAAGTACATGAATGGTACGCCTCCCTCAGTAAGCGCATCAACACGTTCTCCCGCCGAGCTGAACGGATATATGTCTCCCGAGTCACCTGAAAGGAAAACCAAGGCAAATGATTACAATGCAGAAAGAAATAAGTGTGTGCAAACATGACTAATATAAAGCACAAAGCCATACCCCAGCGTCGGGCGGAGGAATGAATGTCTCCTCAACAAGATCTGCATCAGTCGGCTCCAAACTAAGCTCCACCTCCCGACCGCCCCTCATCACTCTCACGCTACTTGAGCGAAGAGGCATGTCAACCAAAGGCCGACTCCGACCAACATACCGGGCCGAGCTCGATCCCTCTCCGGATAACATCCTAGCCCGTACATGTGGGCTGATCAACCGTGCCCACACGTAGCCGGCATAGTCATCACTCCCTCTGTAATGCTCTGCCGGAGTGGGAGCCAAGAAAGTTGCCAACCTCGCGGGACAGAGTATATCCCGAGGAGGGTCATAAAAAGCCCACGGTAACGCACCAGCCCTGTGCTGACGAACCACCCTCTCTCCAAGATACATGGCCTCCCCGGTGAGACCCACAAGCAGAACCCTAGAAGCGGTCAACTCCACTACATAGGGACCCATCGAAGCCTCATTAGCCGGAATCCATGGGTAAAATCTAACCCCAACAGGCTCAGACATCGCAAAATCCCTCCTCAGATCAGCAGCATCCACCGTCTTCCTATCCCGGTTTCTGCGGGGAGGAGCCCTGTTGCCCTTGCACCAGTACGACATGATGGGAACAACCTTGTTGGCACTCATCACCAACTGAAAAGGGGAGACACCGAAGATCCCGTACACCCAAGCCTGTGCATACAATGAAAGAGACATTTCAGACCAAAAGATAGAGCAGAACTCTCAACAATGTGAAAAAAGAAGGGTAGGCAAGAGCATACCTCAAAGGCGAACTGAATCCCGTCAAAGGCCGACGAGCTAGCCCTCGAGCAATGGTCCAACGCCCGGTAAATCTCAGCCAAACTGGCTCCGCCCCAAGAAATCCCACCGACTTGGTCAAAGTCCACAAAAGCCCCTAACAGTGAGTACCTGCAGACAGTAGCCCCACTGGGAAACAAGATCTCTGAAAAGCTGTACCATAAGAACAGCCGGACCAAGCAATCCAAATCATATTCCCCCCTACCAAAGGCCTCAATAGCCATCTCCACCAAACGGTTTACCTTCCCGGCCTCCACTCCATAACCCTTGACACCTCCTCCTAGATCAGTGTCAACTCCCAACAGAGCGTGCCTATAGTCCCGCCACTCCACCAAGATCTCATCAAAAGGCAAAGGGGTAGCAGTGAACCTTAAACCCGTGATAGCCACAAAATCCGTCGGCGTGATGGTAATCTCTCCCCAACTGAAGTGGAAGTTATGGGTGGTGTCCCACCAGAACTCCCTACACACCTCTATCACCGCCGCCACCTTCAAGGTGCCCCCAACCATGCGGACACTGTCAAAGAATGGGCCAAAACCCATAGCCTCAATCCGAGCACGTAAACCGCCCGGTCCCTCCGGCTGAGACGCCCACAATTTGCCCACAGTCACTGTGGATCCGCGAGCCTTGATCCTCTGCAGGTAAACACAGCACAGGTATGTTACACTCCTAGCAATTTACATTTCTAGCAATCTACATTTCTAGCAAATTATGATTCTAGCAATATATATTTTGTACAAAAGTGCGAAAAATGTGAAAATGAGAGGAGCGGAAATTTGAAATTTACCTCTCGTGTCTCCGGAAGGCCCATCGACCAGTGACGCTCCGAGTCGATGTAGAAATCGTAATATTGATCGAATGTCGACCGAAGAAGACTGTCGCGAAAGTTCCGAGTCGCCGCTCGTGGTCTCAAACCGCCCCGTGGAATCAAGGGCGCCGCTTCAAAACCCGCTCCTGGGTCAGCCCCTACATTTCCCTCGCCCTGAGCATCACTGTGCCCCTCTCCTTGTTGCTCTTGTTGTGGAAGCATATACCCATCTTGGACCGGAAAATCCCCAAATAATGCCTCATTGATCCAATCTGCCATAGCTTCAAGAAATATGTGAAATGAAGTTTTCAAAATTATCAAATCCTAGCTTTTTCTATCTAAAAACTCAATTTTCTCTCTCTAACTCATCAACAATGGAGGAAGGAAGAAGAAGAAAGAAGAAAAGAAGGAGAAGAAGGAGGGTTTCTGGTGATGTGACCAAGGATTCAGCCCGACGGTGACCTTGGCCACGCGGCCACTTATGCCCTCGCAATCCCAGCCGTCAGATCAGCGATCCGCGTGAAGGAGATCTGACCATTCAGCGTCCTTGGCCACGCTGCCACTATTGCAATTCAGTGACTTTGGCCACGCGGCCAACCTTGTCCCTTCAGATAAAATTCCTTTTTTGCCCCTGATCTTTTCCCTTTAATTCATTTTAGGTGCCCTTAGCACTACTTTGACTGATATTCGTTATCTTTGGGTACGGAGAGCCCCTTAAAATTTCCATTCTTCACCGAATATTTGCTTAGGATTCGTATGATGGCAGAGACTTCGGCGTCTCTATGTCATACGCATTCTAGATCGATCGTGGTTGGCAGAAGCCTCGGCGTTTCTATTTGCGAGAGATCCAGCATCTATTATTAGGATTCGTATGGTTGTAGAGACTTCGGCGCCTCTATGACATACGTATCCTAGGTCGATCGTGGTTGGCATAAGCCTCGGCGTTTCTGTTCGCGAGAGATCCAGCATCTATTACTTTAGCGCAATCGGCAGGAACCCTGGCGATCCTGATTGCGTTTACCATTCCATCTTGGGATTATTTAGACGACGTAGTCTTTATTTTCTCAAATGACTTCATTGCTTACGAATGTTCGTTCTTCATACAAGATAGTATCCATAGGTTTATTATCCGCAGCAGAAGTTCGATGCCTCGTCTTTCCCCAATAGCTCTGAACTACGACCGGCTTGATTCCTCTGAGGATACGTAGGAAACCTGAAAAGGTTCAGCCACCCGACTGACACGGTCATCTATCATCCCCAGCAGGTGCATTTTCCCCAGCAGAAGACGTTGCTCCCCATCAGAGGACAGTCATTCCCAATTTCCCATCAGATTTGAACTACGTTTGGCTTGATTCCCCCGCGGATACGTAGGTCGCCTGCCAAGGTTCAGCCGTTCCCTTACCTTTCATCTGTTTTGAAACTCATGTTTCAGACGGATCCTTCTTTTATCGTCGACCCCACATTACCTTGCAAGAAGCGTCGCCGAGGGGCTACTGTTAGTACCCGACCTGAAAATGAGTTTATTAGGACTTTCCCAAAAATATAATGACTTTATAGGAATTAGAAACCTTGCAAAGACTTGTCCCGGATTCCCGAAATACCTCATTTATGACAAAATCTATCAAAATAGGTAATAAATGGTTTCATTAAAACCATGCAGAAACCCTAGCTTGAAAATCACGTCAGCCTGCATCCTTGGCCACGCGGCCAACCTTGCTGCGCGTCGACCTTGGCCACGCGGCCACTCTTGTCACCGGCTTAAGTCATGGCCAGGCGGCCAACCTTGCTCTGGATGATCTCAGCCGTCAGATCTTCCCCTCAGTTTACTATATAAACCAATCTCAGCCTATTGGTTTTGAGGCCCGATTTCGAGAGCTCTAAGTCCGAATTTTGGAGTTCTTAAACACAATTTTCTCCCTAATTAAGCATTCAAACACTCAAGGATATCAAGGTTTATTTCTTGCCAACATAGGTAAGTTTTCTAACTTTTTCTTCATGTTCTTGCATCATTTTTAATGTAGATCTTTTATATTCATGTTCTTGCATGTTTATTCATAGTTTCTTCATATGCTTTGCATGTTCATTCATATGTTCATAATATGTTCTTCGCATGTTCTTCGTGTTCATAGATTAAAACCTTATTTATGCTATATTTTGGGTTGCGATCTTCATAATTACATGTTATTTCATAGCCGATGATGATCGAGGGTTCATCAACCCAAGGATGATCTAGGAACTACTTCTAAACCCTAATATTTAGGTAATTCCCCCCTCATTACGCATGATCCCGATTCTCCTGCCTATTCTAAATTCTCTGCGAACTACGCTGACCTGAGCTTCTCACATTGAGAGGAACGTAGGCAATCTTCGGATCCGGTCTAAAACACTGACACACTACTAACACATTCATCATGATAGAAAGACCGATCAATTCGGGCAATAGGAGTGATAACGTTCAATATTCTTCTCTTGTTGTAATTTGACCCCCGAACCCACTAAAAATGCTTTTTTCAATGTTTTGGCTTTAATTAAAACGGCGTGGCGACTCTCATAATTTTAATGTCGTTAAGAATATTCCCTTTGTAAATAAACATAATCACAAGATACATCCCATGCGTCGCTTCATCGGAAATGGGTATTCACAGTACCCCGATCCGGATTACTATCCTCAAATAATCAAATTGAGGAGTTAAAGGGTAATTTGGAATTTAATTGGGTCATTATAATGTTCAAAGGGTATTTTAGGCATTAACCAATTTTTTCTGGAAATAGGAGGACTTCTGAGTAATTTTGAACCCAGTTTTATTCCCCCACAAATCCCAAAAAGACTTTGTGGGAATATCCAGAAAATACTCAAAGGGAGGAGCGGTCGCACATTCGGATGTGCGTTTTCTCAAAAGCGCACGCAGAGCACCAGCCGACAGCCCGCCATGTGTCCCCTCCTCATTCGCTCAGCCTCCTGCGCGTCAGCTCGCCACTCGCCTTGTCTCCGCGTGGACTCCACGCGCCCGACCAAGCCTCCCACACGCCCTCTTCTGATTGGTCTGTCACCTGGTGTTGTCCCCTCACCTGTCACAGCCTATCTTTGTCACTCTCTCATTGGTCCTTCACCCCCATTTGTGTCACCCACACACCCCCTTCTAGAAGATTAATTCTCAGCCTATTTCATACCCGAAAATGCCCCATTTTGTGCACAAAAATGATCCAATTTCAACCCATTTTGTATCAAAAAAGGATCCAATTTGGGACCAAAGAATATCCTATTTTTGCTTAGCCCCTAAGCAAGTAACAAGCCCCCAATTCTCCTATAAATAGAGAGCTCATCCTCTCTCATTTCATCAACAATTCTCTAGCAAAGTTACTCCCTAAAATTGTTCTCTCTACAAAATTGAGTGATTGTCTTTGTGAAAGATGGTGAGCAAACCATGTTAAGTGAAATCTTAGAGTCCAAGATCTCTAATTGAAGAGGAAAAGAAGCAAACTTGGGTCAATCAATTAATGATTTACCCCAATCTTGCTTAAAGGTTGAACCTTTATCCTATTGTCATCTTCATCTTCATCTCCTTCTTTTTTTTTTTTTTGTTGGAATATCATCTTTGTTCATCTTTTACTTATAAAAATGTAGTCTTTATAAAGATATATGATTGGATCCAAATATTCTTATGATCCCAATGGTTTCATCTTACACTTTTATGGTGTATTAAAATTATGAACTAAGTGGAGAGGAGTATTTGTTACATTTATGTTATTTACTTTATGTCTTTAAATTTATGTCATTATAATTACTATGATATTACTAAAATGGAACCAAGTCTTGATCCATGGTGCCCTTCATGTTTTATGCATGATTGTGGGTTACAAACCAAGGATAATCTAAGGCTTGTTATGATTTATGCATCTTTAAATTTATGTCATTTACATTTATGCACTTTAAATTTATGTCATTTACATTTATGCAATTTATATTTATGTCATTTATACATTTAAAGTCTTAATCTTTAATGTTTACTTCCATTTAAAAGTCTTTATTTCAAATCTTTTCTTGTTTGTCTTACTTGGATGATAAAGCCACAATCTTTATTCATCCAAGTAATGATTTGTCCAAGAAAAGCTTTTATTTATTTAAATCTTGTAATGATTACCTTACTTGGATGATAAAGTTGACCATCTTTATTCATCCAAGTAATGGTTCTACCCAAGTAAAGGTATCATCGGTATTATTCTCCAATGATTGCTCAAACCATGGCCTTGACCTTGGTCTTGGTTATTCTCACATGGGTTTGATGCATAGGATAACCAAGATTGTCCCTCTTGACTTTGCTAGCGTTTTCCATGGCTAAGTGAAAGTCCGTCTCTAAGAACACCTTTTTTTTACTTGGATGAGCATTATATTTTTGTCTCTTTAAAGCATCAAAAAACAAAACAAAAGGGCATTAACATGCCTACATTTTATGTCCAAAATCACCTTCTAAAAACAAGTCGGTTTCTCCCATTCTCAAAATACACACACACACACTTGCACAATTTTGTTAACAAACTTAGGGAGACTCAGTTTTTTCCGAGGCACTTTGGGTGAACTACCGGTTAAGTTCTTCCAAAAGCGTAACCTGACCTCCGAATCCTTTGTCTCTAACCATTTTTCGTTAAGTTAGGGTTTAAAGTTAAACTAACGTGGCGACTCCGTTTTTTCGTTAAAGTACCGTGTTTGATTCTCAAGGGAACTATTCATTTTTTCCGCGGGTATCTTACAGTGGCGACTCTACTGGGGAATAAAGTGTTTGCAAACTTCTTTTTAGAAGCTTTGGGGACACTTTTGTATGGGTCAAACTCACGTCCCCGTTTGTTGACTTTGTGCATATTTTTGTGTGTGTTTTATGTTTCTGTTTTGATTTAAAGGAATGAAACTGTTCTGGAAAAACATTGAACTGGGGCTTGATGATCAAAACTTGAAAATTTGCAAAAAATAATGGAGCTACTGCTCTAGCCGTACGGCTAGTTTGGCTGGGCCCACAGAATGCTTCAAATTAATAATTTTGTGCAGGACAGAAGCATTCTGTTGGTCCCTTTTGCTTCTTCTGGTCCAGGTTCCAATTTACAGCCTCTACTTGTGCACATTTACCTTCCTTTTCTTAGCCAAAAAAATGGATTTTCAAAGCTTGGTAATACACAAATCTTTTGGACATAAAATTGGGTTTTTCAAAGCCTCATTGTGCATTACCCCTTTTAAAAAAGTTTTGGTTTCTCAAATTCTTTTGTTGTGCACAACCTTTTTGTACAAATGGTTTTCAAAAGGTTGTTGTTCTTGTTGTAATATTTTGGTTTCAAAAACATTTGGTTGTGCACGACCTTTCCATGTACAAAATACTTGTCCATCTTACTTGTTCATTATACTTGTTCATATATTGTTCATACATTGTTCATGATATTAAAACAAATTGAAAATTTCTATTTTGACTCAAAAGGGAACCTAGAAGGCTTCACACAACGCGCACTTGACCTTGTGCACGTTCCAAAAAACCCTTTAAACCCGGGATGGATGCCATGATGCAGCTTGATTGGTGCTCTTGTGCCCTTCTCACGCGCACGGGTCCATTCCACCTCCCCTTCCGAGCCGAGTCAACCACACATGTCCATGACACACAAATACCATGACTTTGGTTGGTTTTTGGTCTCGTTCACGTCACCACGTCCCTAATATGTGTCCAAAGTTAATTATGGCCAAGTTAACGCCCGAGTCACAACTCCTTGTGAAAGCAAGTGTGACCAAGGTCATCTTTGACCCGGTCCTTGACTTGTGCGTTAATGTCAATCGTAATTAACCAAAGTCATGTATTAAGGATAGGGTGACACCGTGTCGTTAAGCCCTAATGTTTGATTCATCCTAATCATCCTTAGGTCCAAGGTTGAGGTTAAAGATCCCTCATTAAACGAGGTCATGCCAAATTTTTGTTAAGGCACTGAGCTAATCTTGACCTTAACCGGGGCTTAATTATGATAAGAATGGCCCATGCATTGGAACTTTGTGACGCACTAGACTTAGGTTTAGTTGTTTTGGTCGGTGGAAGCTGCGTGCCCTACGGGACCCTCGCCCGGGATAGTCCGTCCTTGGGAGTGTGCAATACAGGTGAAAAACGAGGGGTCTATAGACGTAGTGATGGCCTCCACTGATCCAGGATTTAGAGTAGTTGCGAAAAAGAAGAGAAATCTTTTCCAACCATTTAGAAAAAAAATGGGTTTTAAGTAAACTTGAATGGATAATTAATTGCGCCTTGCATGAATTTTCTCTGTTTTTACTTCTAGTCTTTGACACATTACTAACAAGCGTCATTTCGTTAAGTCTTCAGATGGATCCCCGTTATCGTCCCAGATCCCTGTTAAATACCTAGGAATAGTCCCCTAGGAAGTCAATCAATTCCTTGGATGGATCCCCGCTATCCTCTAAGAAGTCAGTCAAATCTTTGGATGGATCCCTGTTATCCTCCAAAATTCTCGTTAAATCCCTAGGCATAGCCCCCTAGGAACCCGTTAAGTACTTGGAAGATCTTCGAGGCACCCGTCAATCTTTGAATGGATCCCCGAAGCTAGTCGAATCCTTGGATGGATCCATGTTATCCTCCAAGATCTCATTAAGCCTTAGGATTAGTTTCTTAAGCTCCCGTTAGAATCCCTAGGCGTTGTCCTCTAAGTCCCTGTTAAGATTCCCGTTAAAACCCTAGGAATTGTTCCCTAGGTCCCCAATAAGATTCCCGTTGAAACCCTAGGCGTTTTCCCCTAGGAAGTCAGTCAAATTCTTGGATGGATCCCCGTTATCCTCTAAGAAGTCAGTCATGTTTGTCTTTTTCCTCTTAGAATTCCAAACCCGTTCGAACTACGGTGACCTGAGCCTCTCATTGCGTGGGACCCCCTCCCTTGTGGTGAGGGGAACGTAGGCAACTTCGGCCCGGTCAAATATCCCAAAATAGAGACACGTGCGTCTTTGGCTCAAACACTCATCCAATTTTTACCCGAGTCTAAACTACTTCTTTTTTTCCGCTGTAGCAAGAATGAAGTGGAAAAGAGCACCGTGTCACCGCCTGTTCAGCATTGAGTCTGGTAGTTCCTCAGCCCTACAACTTCTCCGCTCCGGTACCTCAGAATGACCAGCTCAGAGGAAAGTAGTTGGGAGAGTGATGCCGTAGATAATCAGGATAGTCCAACCAAGGAAGAGTTTCTCCAAGCTTTAGAAGCCTCCAAGGCTCGGGAAGAGATTACCAGGAAACACCACGAAAAGGCACGGGATCAGTTTGTCGAGTCAATGAGACAGAAGGGTGTTAAGGTTTTGTTTCAGACTGATTGGTCGTTCATCAAAGTTTCTGACCACGAGGAAGAGGTCGAAGTCACCCAACCTCCGAATTGCGAACAAATTCTGCCCCCTCCATCGGGCGAAAATACCGAGTCCCCTCATTCTCTACCTCAACATACCATCATTCAAAGCTTACCTCCCATTCAAGCTCCCTACACTCCGCCTCACCCCGGATCCAACATTCCCTATGGGTTACCTCCCATGAATCCCCAAATACAATACACTCAAAACACCCATGTCTCACCATTTACACCAATCATGCCTCAACCATCATTCCCACGATATCTTCCGAATTATACTCCTTTTTAGTTCGAGATCGCCAATCAAATCCCAAGAACTCAGTCGCCATATGTGGGTACTCGACCAACCATGAGATTCCACGATGACCCGTATCAGCTCTACAATCCAAGACCTTTTGGACCACAGGCTCCTTGCATGCCTCTGATGTATATTCCTGTGAGCAACCGAGGTTATGAGTATGCCTACACCCATGCACCTCCATAGGATCCTCATGTTGTACCTCAGCCGGGTAAATTGTTGGGAAAGAGAAAGCAAATGGAAGATAAGGAACGCCTCGTCTCGAGCGGCGGTAATTCTCATCACCACCACACTTCGGTCAAAGGTAAATGAAGATCCAAACGCCAAGCCGAGCCCCATTTCACAAAGTTTGAGGATTTTGGAATTCCCATAAGCAAAGTGTTTGAGGTATTGGTTAAGCGAGGCCTTGTAAAGCCCCTCGTTAACTTCCAACCTAAAAATCCTGAAAAATGCCGCAGCACCACCAAGAGGTGTGCCTTTCACAACTACCATGGGCACAATACCGACGAGTGCTCTGTTGTGAAACGTATCATTCTAGGTTTGATTGAGGAGGGAAAGCTTGAATGCCCCCACGCCCCCGACACAGCCAATGACTCGAGTACCAACATGCTTGAATTTGTGGAATCTAATCCCATGACCTCCCTCGAGTTCAGAACCCTGGTGATTGGTGAGAAGGAAAAATGGAGTGGTGTCTGCCCCATGGAAAATGAGCTCGTGATTGATGAAGTTGTTAATCCCAAAGTGGGAGAGCTTGTTTTGGAAAAGTTGACAAAATCAGTGTCCCAACTGGTGGTTCCTAAATTCAGCAAAGCCTAAATGACAGAAGGTGTTTGGAAAGGATCAGTGGAACAGAAAATGTCTGAAGGGCTAAATGCCACGGGTTGGGAAATGAATGGTGCTGTGGTTGCCAAAGCAGAGGACTAAGCTTCGAAACCCCTTCCATCAACCTCCCCTTAGGAAGAGTCAGATTCCATTGTGAGGATGTGTGATAAGTCCTTAAGAAAAGACATCTGTTAGGTTTAGGTTTAGAGTCTTGACTCCCCGGTTGATGCCATGTGGTGACCATTCTGAATCCATTGTCAGTTTTCTTAATAAGATTATTATTATTACTGCCTTGTCAAAAGTTTGTGTAAAGTGTGTGTGAGTCTTTCACTCGAAATGAAAACGTGTCTTTAAAAAAAATGGAGATCAAGTTTTCTTAAAATAAAAGATCAAGTTTTTTCTAAAAGGCTAATCCGATAATGAAGCATTCTTCTCAAATCCCGGTTATAATTTCACCTTGAGGTTTAATATGCTAAAGTCCTTTGCGGCCTTGGCAATTGGAAACATCGAACAAGGAGCCCACATCTGAAATGGCATCCAAGACAACCATCCACGTGAACAACAAGGAGAAGCCCATGCTTCGGAAGCCCAAAGGCGGCTACATCAAACGGAGATCCGTACCTTCATCGAGTGCCACGCACGAAGGCTACGCACCTTGAAAGGAAATCACCAAACGGAGATGGCCAAAGCAAACTCCCAACTCATGAGTATGAGAATCCGGCAATTACAACGCCAAGCCAAATGGAGACCTCGCGACATCTTTCCCGACGATATGGAACCCAAGTTCCCCGTGGAAAATATGGAATATGCCGCCGACAACCCCTCCAACAATTGAGGAAGAAAATGGATCATCATACTTCATAGGAGCCCATCCCTAAAAAAAAAAATAGAGTCTTCCAGCCTCGTAGGATCTAGACTTTCACCAAAGTCCGTCCTGGACTGTGTCTTTTTATTTTTACAAAGGTCCATACTTGGACATGTCTGTATAAAGTTATCTAAATAAAAGAGTCATTTTCATTCTCTTCTCTCTAGACTTGAGACATTATTTGCAATATACATTTACTCTTGAAATTGCCTTGCTTGTTATTATCAATTGATTGCTACGTCCTTAAAATGATGAGTTGACTTCTAAGCATACTAGTCAATGACGACTCATTAAGGACGAATGGACCTAACAGAAATGAAAAATGCTAAATGCAAACAATTAATCTTGATATGAATAAATGTTGTGATCAATTGGCATGAAGAAACCTTTAATGGAAAGCCTTCCCCGATACACATTCCCTGATACACAAGCCGATACACCTTTCCGATACAAATTCTCGATGCACATCAAAGGCATCCCAAGACAATGAAAAGGCAAGGATGTTGTTGCTCAACCGCCAAGATTCAACCGTGGTCGCACGTGCGCAACCAAGCAAAGGACTCCCCGGATCTTCAAAGTCAAAGCTAGAAGTGACGGATATTCCACCAAAGGGCTATAAATGAGCCAATGTCCAAGATAGCAAGTTGGGGCTAATGTTTCCCCTCTCTCAAAAAAAAAATGAGAAGAGGGAAAGGAAATGAATGTATGGAAATAAGGAAAGGAAATGGATATATGCGAAGAGGAAGTCTGCCTCAAAATCTCACCAAGTACACTGCAAAGGTCCACCTCAAAGAACATCCCGAGGAGTTCACCGCAAAGCAAAGCAATCTACATCAGCAAAGCAACAACATCCTTCAAAAGGACACCAACTTCAACAAAAGACGATCCATGTCCGAACTACGGCGACTTGAGCTCCTCAAACTGAGGGGAACGTAGGCAACCTTCGGGTCCGGTCACAACATGAAACAAAACCATCAAACCGTGGTCCTCTCAAAATGACCAAGTTCTTTTCCTCGGTCCCCTCAATGACCGATTTCCCAGACACACCTTCTTCTTCCGATCTTGCCATTGATCGAATCTTAATCTCAATTGATCACAACATTTATACATGTCAAGGCTAATTGCTTGTTATAATCTTGACTTAATAATAAACATGGTCCATTCAAGCAATCATTTTGATAATATTAACTAAGGCAAATTTCAAATGTCTCGATAAGTCTTCTCATCTACATCTTGGGAAAGAGCTAAACACTTGTATTCTGTCAAGCAAGGGCTTCCTCCCATTTCATGATACATTGCTCAAAGAGCTCACCAACATAAAGGGACTCTCTCCCAAATAAAATGCCCTTGTATGTTTCCTCCAAGAAAAATACCTTAAGTCCCCGTTCTATCGAGTCGGCTGGATCACTCATAAAAAAATAGGCACCAAAAAAGTAGCCCGCTAGGTTGAATACCCGTAAGGGCGGCCTAGGCAAAAAACAGGGTGTGCCATAAAAGATGCAAAAGAGATGCCCGTTAGGTTGAAAACCCGAAAGGGCGGCCTAGGCAAAAGAAAAGTGAGTCATGAAAAAAGGGATGGGTTCCTAACCTCACTTCAAGGGTCAAAAGATGGGGCTACCCCGACATCAACGACAACAAGGACATGGGGCTACCCCGACATCAACGACAACAAGGGCATGGGGCTACCCCGACATCAATAACAACAAGGATATGGGGCTACCTCCACATCAAGGGCAAAGATAACATTGGGGCTATCCCCCACAATAGTGATGAGCATATTTCCTACCATCAGTTACTTCTCAACGAATGGACAAAATCCAAAGGACTTTATGCATAACAAACCTCACGGTTAAGTTAAAATCAAAAATTTGACCAAAATGCTTTGTTAAAAGATTTGCCTTTAGAAATAAGCATTTCCAAAATTTGCCCTTTTGGCATCATTTATCAAAGACCATGTTTCAAGAAAAATGCTTTTGATCTCCCCTTAAAATGATTTTCCCAAAGTCTTGGACTTCGTCCACAATGTTTCTCAAGGGTCGCCCTAGGCTCTCCCCGGTTGTCGCGACCCCGGACCCCGCGGGCCCGAGACCGCGATCTGGACGTCGACTCTAAAACCAAAACTGAGAAATACCAGAGTTAAAAATTTCATTTGATACCAAAAGGTGATGATCCAAAGTTTTACAAAACCAAGTTTGATAAAAAAAAACCAATTACAACTATCATAAACTTCCACAAGTTTATGCCCAACAAAATACAAATATACAATTCTTAATGACGTCAATGTTTGGTACAACTATCCCAAAATGGTTACACATTTACATAATGTAAACCAACCTATAACAACCTTCCCCAAAAGAATGGATCCACACTCGACGTCCTCTTTCTCGTGATCAGCGAGACTAATCCTTAGCACCTGGGGGGGGTTAAGGAAAAACAAAGATAAAAGAAAAGGGGGTGAGATAAATCTCAATAAGTTACAATGCAACTACATGACATGCTATGATGCAAGAAGCAATAAGAAATAATAAATATCACATAGCACATAGCATTTATCACGTAACAGATAGCAGCGGAAATAAACACATAACAAAGGATATAGCCAAGGTTTTCCAAACTGGTACATCCAAATAAAGGATCGCTGCGCAGCTTCAATAATCAACAAATCATCATCTTCATAATAGCATGAAAGCCGAAGAGAAACCCCGGTACCGGAACCAATAACCAATGAAGTGTCACAAGGGACGGGAGACATGCCACAAAGTCATGCTCCAAGTAAATCTAAAATGCACACAAAGGAGCTAGCTCTTCTCACATCCAAGGCCAATCTGGAGGAGGGTAATAATTGGGAAAAACAATGGTCAACATCATAATGGACTTGGCTTGTGCCATCATAATATTTCGCATCGCCCGAAACACACACACAATGCCAGCTGGGCTTCCAAATAAATCCTAAGTAATGAATACTAGCTTAATTAAACAACTTAAGGTTCCAAAGTAGGGAACCACACCAAGAAGTCACCAAGAAAGTGAAATGTACCAATCACGCACAATTAAAGTGTTCCAACAATCACAATTAACACTTAATTAATTTCCAACACAAACTTAATCACAAAGGACCCAATTCTATCACTAGAGTGTACTACAATGTTCACTAAGGTCAACTAGAAGGATACCCAAGATTTAAACCAAAATGCATTCTTCAATCACACAAACAAACAAAATGAAAACTTTCAGAGGACTGTGCGGCCGCCCAGAATGGTATGTGCGTTCGCCCAAAAGACCCTCAAACACGACCAAAAGCTTTCAGATAGATGCGCGGTCGCCCAGACAAATTTGGGCGGTCGCCCAATATTCTGGAATTGCCAGAAATCGGGAAGAACAACATGGGTTCTTCCATTTTCATACCAAAACACATTTCAACCAAAATCTAACCTTCTAACTAGCTTACTAATGTACCAAAACAACTTATAAGTCTAAAAAGACTCATACAACAACATTTAACAACCAAAATCAAGAATCAAATCCCCACATTCTAGATTTCACCATTTTTGATCAAAACTAAAATAAATTCCCAATAAATTCCAAACTCAATCAAACTTCAAATATAACACATCAAACATCATATAAACATGATATGAACATTTTAGCATCAAAATGGGGGAAAAGTAACTTACTTGACAAATCTCAAAGTTGATGGATTTCAATTCTTTTTGGTTCTACGCGATCCTAACGACGATCTAAACAATGTTCACGTTTTAAGAAATGAGAGATTATGAGAGGAAGATGGAGAAAATGAAGAGAGAAGTAAAGGAAGAAAACTTACCCAAAAAATGGAGAGAGAGAGAGAGTTTCCAGGGAGAGGAGAATGGGGGTGGAGTGTAAGGGTGAAAGAGTAGGGTGAGGGAGGTGAGGGGGAGAAGAGAGGGAGTAGGGGAATTATTTTAAAAAGTTACAACTAGACCCCCTCCCCATCTACTAACACAATTACTCCCCACTAACAAATAAGACTCAACAATTCTACACTAGCACAAATGACCCAAATAAAATGCTAGGCATAATTATTATAACACATAAACTGCACACATAAACATTTAAATAAATAATAATTTAAATAAATAATTAAGCAAATAAATAAATAATAACTATTTATTACTTAATAAAATAGAGCCTAGATTTCGGGTCGTGACATTCACTCCCCCTTAAAGAAAATTCGACCCGAATTTTAACGAGACTTACCTTAAACAAAAAGCCACGGAAATTTCCTCTCGATCTCATCACGGAGCTCCCACGTCGACTCCTCGATATTATGATTCCTCCAAAGAACTCTAACCAACGCGATGCTTTTGTTCCTCAACTCTTGGACTTTAGAATCTAGAATCCGAACCGGTCGTTCCTCATAAGTCATATCGGGCTCAATATCCTCCGGTATCCTCGGTAACACGTGAGATGGATCATGAACATACTTCCGAAGCATAGAAACATGGAAAACGTTGTGCAACCGGTCTAAGGATGACGGTAACGCAAGACGATACGCTAGAAGTCCAACCTTTCCCAAAATCTCAAACGGACCAATAAACCTCGGAGCCAATTTACCCTTCTTCCCGAACCTACGAATACCCACCTTCGGAGACACTTTCAAGAATACCAAATCACCAATCTGAAAACTAAGATCTCGCCTTCGGTTGTCTGCGTAGCTCTTATGTCGACTCTGAGCTGTCTTCAATCTATCCCGGATAGCTCTAACTTTCTCAACCGAATCCCGAAGCAAATCAATACCCACAATCTTCGCTTCACCAACCTCATCCCAACAAATAGGCGATCTACATTTCCTTCCATACAAGGCCTCAAACGGTGCCATCTCGATACTAGCCTGATAACTGTTGTTGTAAGAGAACTCCACTAACGGTAGGTGCGAATCCCAAGAATCAGAAAAGTCTATCGCACAGGCTCGAAACATATCCTCAAGAATCTGAATAGTCCTCTCGGATTGACCGTCGGTCTGGGGATGAAAAGCTGTACTGAATCGCAAATCTGTACCCAAAGCTTCTTGAAACGCCTTCCAAAACCTAAAAGTAAACCTCGGGTCTCGATCTGACACAATGCTAACCGGAACCCCATGCAATCTAACAATCTCGTCGATATAAAGGGTCGCAAGCTTCTCCATCGAATATCTGATGTCAATAGGCAAGAAATGGGCACTCTTAGTCAATCTATCCACTATTACCCAAACACTGTCATACTTCCTACGGGTACGAGGTAGTCCCGTAACGAAATCCATAGTCACATGCTCCCATTTCCACTCGGGAATCTCTAACGGCTGAAGTAATCCCGCGGGTCTCTGATGCTCGGCTTTGACCTGCTGACAAGTTAAACACCTCGATACATACTCGGCTATTTCCCTTTTCATATTAATCCACCAAAATTGCTGCTTCAAATCCTGATACATCTTCGTACTACCCGGATGAATAGTATATCTCGATTTGTGACCCTCATCAAGAACTCTCTGTTTAATTCCATCAACATCCGGAACACACAATCTCCCACGGAAAGTCAACACTCCCACCGGGCTAATAGAAAAATCCTCGAAGTTCTTTTCCTTCAATTTACCCATTATCTTCACCAACTCGGGATCTTCTTTCTGAGCTTCCTTTATCCTCTGAGTTAGGGTCGGAGACACCCTAATATTCGCAAAAATAGCCCCATGTCTCAATTCACGAGGAGACCAATCTCGAACATCCTCAAGCATTTTCCACTCCCGGACCATCATCGAAGCCACATAAGACTTTCTACTAATCGCATCGGCTACCACATTCGCCTTCCCCGGATGATAGGAAATCGTACAATCATAATCCTTCAACAATTCCATCCATCGGCGCTGACGGTTGTTCAACTCTTTCTGGGAGAAAAGGTACTTCAAACTCTTGTGATCGGTAAAAATCTCAAACTTCGCTCCATAAAGGTAGTGCTTCCACTTGTGCAACGCAAATACAATAGCCGCTAACTCCATATCATGAGTGGGGTAATTCTGTTCACTCGGGGTCAACTTCCTCGAAGCATACGCAATTACTTTCCCATTCTGCATCAACACACAACCCAAACCCTCTTTCGAAGCATCACTGTAAATCACTAGGCCATCGCTCCCATTAGGCAAAGTCAAGATCGGTGCTGTAGTCAACCTCTTCTTCAATTCCTCGAAACTCTTGTCACATTTCTCGGTCCACACAAACGGAACATTCTTTCGGGTCAACTGAGTCATCGGAGTAGCAATCCTCGAAAACCCCTCAATAAATCTTCGGTAATACCCGGCTAAACCAAGAAAGCTTCTAATCTCTGTCACTGATTCGGGTCTTTTCCAATCCACTATAGCTTCAATCTTTGACGGATCCACCGAAATCCCGTCTTTAGAAATCACATGACCCAGAAATGACACCTTCTCGAGCCAAAATTCGCATTTACTAAACTTCGCAAATAATTTCTCCCTCGCAAGAACGGATAAAACTGTCCTCAAGTGCTGCTCGTGCTCCTCTCGAGACTTAGAATAGACGAGAATGTCGTCGATGAAGACTACCACGAACGAATCAAGATAGGGGTGGAAAACTCGGTTCATCAAATCCATAAACACGGCCGGCGCGTTAGTCAACCCAAACGGCATAACCAAGAACTCATAATGACCATAACGAGTGCGAAAAGCAGTCTTCGGAATATCCTCCGATCGAACCTTCAACTGATGGTACCCACTCCTCAAATCAAGTTTAGAGAAAACCACGGACCCTTGAAGCTGATCAAATAAATCATCGATGTGCGGTAGAGGATACTTATTCTTCACCGTAACCTGATTCAACTTCTGGTAATCTATACACAATCTCAAGGAACCATCTTTCTTCCGCACAAATAAAACCGGTGCTCCCCACGGGGAAACACTAGGGCGGATAAACCCTCGATCAAGCAACTCTTGCAACTGAACCTTCAATTCTTTCAACTCTGCGGGAGCTAACCTATAAGGTGCTTTCGAAATTGGAGCCGTACCCGGCAAAAGATCTATACAAAACTCAATCTCACGATCGGGAGGCATATCATACTCGGTAGAGAAAACATCGGGAAATTCCCGAACTACCCGAACACTATCCAAACTAGGGGATTCCTTCCTAGTATCAAGAACACTAGCTAAATACCCCTCAAAACCACTATGCAATAATTTTCTCGCTTTCATAAAAGAAATTAAGCGAACCTTTCTACTCAGAGGACTAGCCTCAAACACAAATTTAGGGACATCGGGAATAGAAAAAGTAACAGTTTTCTTACGGCAATCAACGGAAGCATGAAACTTGCTCAACCAATCCATACCCAAAATGACATCAAAGTCTTGGATAGGAAGAACTACCAAATCCGCACAGAGGACTCTACCACAAATAACCACATCACAAGCACGAAAGACTCGATCAGAAATCAAGCATTCTCCTATAGGGGTCGACACCTCTAGCACGTACGGTAAAGACTCGAATGCAGCATTTAACATGGAAGCAAATTGCACAGAAATGTATGAATGAGATGATCCTGGATCTACTAACGCTCGTGCGCTCACATTAGACACAGAAATAATACCTCCAATAACGGATGGATCATCGGTAGCTTGTTGTTGATTCATGGCATAAACCTTCCCTTGAACTTTGGGCTTCCCGGCGGCATCCCTTTTCTGACCCTGATTAATACCAACCCCAGGCCCGGATGACTGTCCCTTGCCTCTAGTACAATCTCTTGCGAAATGCCCCATTTGACCACAATTGGTACACCTTCCTTGCTTCTTCCAACAACGGTCTTCAGAATGACCTTCCTTTTGACAATACGAACAAAGCCTCCTAATTTGATTCCCTTGGTTCCCGGAAGTGGTACCCGGGTTCCTTGGGATCGGTTGCCCTCGGGACTGAGATTGTCCCCCAAAGTTACCTCGGTTTTCGATCCCTAGTTGTGACTTGCTCTGCGCTCCTTGCTTACTCGGGTTGGCCACCTCGGTCTTTCTCTTATGTTCCCCAATATCTTGCTCTATCAGGTAGGCTCGGTCCACCGCATCTTGGAAAGTCACAATCCGTTGAGCAATAAGTTGAGTACGGATGGAGGTCTTCAATCCCTGAATGAATCTCATAGCCTTTTGTTCCTCGGTCCTCACCAAATAGTCGCAATACCGGGCTAATTCTATGAACTTAGCCGAGTATTGTGCTATAGACAACACACCTTGCTCCAGGTTAAGTAGCTCGATCTCCTTTCGGTTTTGATCAACAACCGGAATGAAATGCTCCTTGAATTTGCGCACAAACAACTCTCACGCATACACCGTGTGAGTATCATCCCAAGTAGCTTTAATACCTTTCCACCAATGCTCGGCGGCTCCCACAAGCTTGTAAGCCGCAAACCGGACCTTGTCCTCATCCGAACACCCAAATACATCATAAATCTTCTCCATCGACTCAATCCACAACTCAGCTTTCCGAACATCGGGTTCCCCATTGAATTCAACCGGTTTCAACTTCAGAAATTGCTCCAATCCATAGCGGGGTGGTGCTTGTTCTACCCTCGGACCTTGATCATGTATGGCCTTCATGGCCGCCTCGAACATGCCTTGAAACATGGCACGTGCTTCTTCCCTTGTATCATTCTGATTCTGTGCCCCACTAATACCTCCTCTGTTTCTTCTTCCAGACATTGAGAACAATTACCTGCATAAAACATCAACCGTTAATTACTCCGCACACTACTACCCACCTAGGTCATACTAATCCACCTAGACTTATACTTAGAGCTAATGCCATAGCTCTGATACCAACTGTCGCGACCCCGGACCCCGCGGGCCCGAGACCGCGATCTGGACGTCGACTCTAAAACCAAAACTGAGAAATACCAGAGTTAAAAATTTCATTTGATACCAAAAGGTGATGATCCAAAGTTTTACAAAACCAAGTTTGATAAAAAAAACCAATTACAACTATCATAAACTTCCACAAGTTTATGCCCAATAAAATACAAATATACAATTCTTAATGACGTCAATGTTTGGTACAACTATCCCAAAATGGTTACACATTTACATAATGTAAACCAACCTATAACAACCTTCCCCAAAAGAATGAATCCACACTCGAAGTCCTCTTTCTCGTGATCAGCGAGACTAATCCTTAGCACCTGGGGGGTTAAGGAAAAACAAAGATAAAAGAAAAGGGGGTGAGATAAATCTCAATAAGTTACAATGCAACTACATGACATGCTATGATGCAAGAAGCAATAAGCAATAATAAATATCACATAGCACATAGCATTTATCACGTAACAGATAGCAGCGGAAATAAACACATAACAAAGGATATAGCCAAGGTTTTCCAAACTGGTACATCCAAATAAAGGATCGCTGCGCAGCTTCAATAATCAACAAATCATCATCTTCATAATAGCATGAAAGCCGAAGAGAAACCCCGGTACCGGAACCAATAACCAATGAAGTGTCACAAGGGACGGGAGACATGCCACAAAGTCATGCTCCAAGTAAAGCTAAAATGCACACAAAGGAGCTAGCTCTTCTCACATCCAAGGCCAATCTGGAGGAGGGTAATAATTGGGCAAAACAATGGTCAACATCATAATGGACTTGGCTTGTGCCATCATAATATTTCGCATCGCCCGAAACGCACACACAATGCCAGCTGGGCTTCCAAATAAATCCTAAGTAATGAATACTAGCTTAATTAAACAACTTAAGGTTCCAAAGTAGGGAACCACACCAAGAAGTCACCAAGAAAGTGAAATGTACCAATCACGCACAATTAAAGTGTTCCAACAATCACAATTAACAATTAATTAATTTTCAACACAAACTTAATCACAAAGGACCCAATTCTATCACTAGAGTGTACTACAATGTTCACTAAGGTCAACTAGAAGGATACCCAAGATTTAAACCAAAACGCATTCTTCAATCACACAAACAAACAAAATGAAAACTTTCAGAGGACTGTGCGGCCGCCCAGAATGGTATGTGCGGTCGCCCAAAAGACCCTCAAACACGACCAAAAGCTTTCAGATAGATGCGCGGTCGCCCAGACAAATTTGGGCGGTCGCCCAATATTCTGGAATTGCCAGAAATCGGGAAGAACAACATGGGTTCTTCCATTTTCATACCAAAACACATTTCAACCAAAATCTAACCTTCTAACTAGCTTACTAATGTACCAAAACAACTTATAAGTCTAAAAAGACTCATACAACAACATTTAACAACCAAAATCAAGAATCAAATCCCCACATTCTAGATTTCACCATTTTTTATCAAAACTAAAATAAATTCCCAATAAATTCCAAACTCAATCAAACTTCAAATATAACACATCAAACATCATATAAACATGATATGAACATTTTAGCATCAAAATGGGGGAAAAGTAACTTACTTGACAAATCTCAAAGTTGATGGATTTCAATTCTTTTTGGTTCTACGCGATCCTAACGACGATCTAAACAATGTTCAAGTTTTAAGAAATGAGAGATTATGAGAGGAAAATGGAGAAAATGAAGAGAGAAGTAAAGGAAGAAAACTTACCCAAAAAATGGAGAGAGAGAGAGAGTTTCCAGGGAGAGGAGAATGGGGGTGGAGTGTAAGGGTGAAAGAGTAGGGTGAGGGAGGTGAGGGGGAGAAGAGAGGGAGTAGGGGAATTATTTTAAAAAGTTACAACTAGACCCCCTCCCCATCTACTAACACAATTACTCCCCACTAACAAATAAGACTCAACAATTCTACACTAGCACAAATGACCCAAATAAAATGCTAGGCATAATTATTATAACACATAAATTGCACACATAAACATTTAAATAAATAATAATTTAAATAAATAATTAAGCAAATAAATAAATAATAACTATTTATTACTTAATAAAATAGAGCCTAGATTTCGGGTCGTGACATTCACTCCCCCTTAAAGAAAATTCGACCCGAATTTTAACGAGACTTACCTTAAACAAAAAGCCACGGAAATTTCCTCTCGATCTCATCACGGAGCTCCCACGTCGACTCCTCGATATTATGATTCCTCCAAAGAACTCTAACCAACGCGATGCTTTTGTTCCTCAACTCTTGGACTTTAGAATCTAGAATCCGAACCGGTCGTTCCTCATAAGTCATATCGGGCTCAATATCCTCCGGTATCCTCGGTAACACGTGAGATGGATCATGAACATACTTCCGAAGCATAGAAACATGGAAAACGTTGTGCAACCGGTCTAAGGATGACGGTAACGCAAGACGATACGCTAGAAGTCCAACCTTTCCCAAAATCTCAAACGGACCAATAAACCTCGGAGCCAATTTACCCTTCTTCCCGAACCTACGAATACCCACCTTCGGAGACACTTTCAAGAATACCAAATCACCAATCTGAAAACTAAGATCTCGCCTTCGGTTGTCTGCGTAGCTCTTATGTCGACTCTGAGCTGTCTTCAATCTATCCCGGATAGCTCTAACTTTCTCAACCGAATCCCGAAGCAAATCAATACCCACAATCTTCGCTTCACCAACCTCATCCAGGCGATCTACATTTCCTTCCATACAAGACCTCAAACGGTGCCATCTCGATACTAGCCTGATAACTGTTGTTGTAAGAGAACTCCACTAACGGTAGGTGCGAATCCCAAGAATCAGAAAAGTCTATCGCACAGGCTCGCAACATATCCTCAAGAATCTGAATAGTCCTCTCGGATTGACCGTCGGTCTGGGGATGAAAAGCTGTACTGAATCGCAAATCTGTACCCAAAGCTTCCTGAAACGCCTTCCAAAACCTAGAAGTAAACCTCGGGTCTCGATCTGACACAATGCTAACCGGAACCCCATGCAATCTAACAATCTCGTCGATATAAAGGGTCGCAAGCTTCTCCATCGAATATCTGATGTCAATAGGCAAGAAATGGGCACTCTTAGTCAATCTATCCACTATTACCCAACACTGTCATACTTCCTACGGGTACGAGGTAGTCCCGTAACGAAATCCATAGTCACATGCTCCCATTTCTACTCGGGAATCTCTAACGGCTGAAGTAATCCAGCGGGTCTCTGATGCTCGGCTTTGACCTGCTGACAAGTTAAACACCTCGATACATACTCGGCTATTTCCCTTTTCATATTAATCCACCAAAATTGCTGCTTCAAATCCTGATACATCTTCGTACTACCCGGATGAATAGTATATCTCGATTTGTGACCCTCATCAAGAACTCTCTGTTTAATTCCATCAACATCCGGAACACACAATCTCCCACGGAAAGTCAACACTCCCACCGGGCTAATAGAAAAACCCTCGAAGTTCTTTTCCTTCAATTTACCCATTATCTTCACCAACTCGGGATCTTCTTTCTGAGCTTCCTTTATCCTCTGAGTTAGGGTCGGAGACACCCTAATATTCGCAAAAATAGCCCCATGTCTCGATTCACGAGGAGACCAATCTCGAACATCCTCAAGCATTTTCCACTCCCGGACCATCATCGAAGCCACATAAGACTTTCTACTAATCGCATCGGCTACCACATTCGCCTTCCCGGATGATAGGAAATCGTACAATCATAATCCTTCAACAATTCCATCCATCGGCGCTGACGGTTGTTCAACTCTTTCTGGGAGAAAAGGTACTTCAAACTCTTGTGATCGGTAAAAATCTCAAACTTCGCTCCATAAAGGTAGTGCTTCCACTTGTGCAACGCAAATACAATAGCCGCTAACTCCATATCATGAGTGGGGTAATTCTGTTCACTCGGGGTCAACTTCCTCGAAGCATACGCAATTACTTTCCCATTCTGCATCAACACACAACCCAAACCCTCTTTCGAAGCATCACTGTAAATCACTAGGCCATCGCTCCCATTAGGCAAATTCAAAATCGGTGCTGTAGTCAACCTCTTCTTCAATTCCTCGAAACTCTTGTCACATTTCTCGGTCCACACAAACGGAACATTCTTCCGGGTCAACTGAGTCATCGGATTAGCAATCCTCGAAAAACCCCTCAATAAATCTTCGGTAATACCCGGCTAAACCAAGAAAGCTTCTAATCTCTGTCACTGATTCGGGTCTTTTCCAATCCACTATAGCTTCAATCTTTGACGGATCCACTGAAATCCCGTCTTTAGAAATCACATGACCCAGAAATGACACCTTCTCAAGCCAAAATTCGCATTTACTAAACTTCGCAAATAATTTCTCCCTCGCAAGAACGGATAAAACTGTCCTCAAGTGCTGCTCGTGCTCCTCTCGAGACTTAGAATAGACGAGAATGTCGTCGATGAAGACTACCACGAACGAATCAAGATAGGGGTGGAAACTCGGTTCATCAAATCCATAAACACGGCCGGCGCGTTAGTCAACCCAAACGGCATAACCAAGAACTCATAATGACCATAACGAGTGCGAAAAGCAGTCTTCGGAATATCCTCCGATCGAACCTTCAACTGTTGGTACCCACTCCTCAAATCAAGTTTAGAGAAAACCACGGACCCTTGAAGCTGATCAAATAAATCATCGATGTGAGGTAGAGGATACTTATTCTTCACCGTAACCTGATTCAACTTCCGGTAATCTATACACAATCTTAAGGAACCATCTTTCTTTCTTCCGCACAAATAAAACCGGTGCTCCCCACGGGGAAACACTAGGGCGGATAAACCCTCGATCAAGCAACTCTTGCAACTGAACCTTCAATTCTTTCAACTCTGCGGGAGCTAACCTATAAGGTGCTTTCGAAATTGGAGCCGTACCCGGCAAAAGATCTATACAAACTCAATCTCACGATCGGGAGGCATATCATACTCGGTAGAGAAAACATCGGGAAATTCCCAAACTACCCGAACACTATCAAACTAGGGGATTCCTTCCTCGTATCAAGAACACTAGCTAAATACCCCTCACAACCACTATGCAATAATTTTCTCGCTTTCATAAAAGAAATTAAGCGAACCTTTCTACTCAGAGGACTAGCCTCAAACACAAATTTAGGCACATCGGGAATAGAAAAAGTAACAGTTTTCTTACGGCAATCAACGGAAGCATGAAACTTGCTCAACCAATCCATACCCAAAATGACATCAAAGTCTTGGATATGAAGAACTACCAAATCCGCACAGAGGACTCGACCACAAATAACCACATCACAAGCACGAAAGACTCGATCAGAAATCAAGCATTCTCCTATAGGGGTCGACACCTCTAGCACGTACGGTAAAGACTCGAATGCAGCATTTAACATGGAGCAAATTGCACAGAAATGTATGAATGAGATGATCCTGGATCTACTAACGCTCGTTGCGCTCACATTAGACACAGAAATAATACCTCCAATAACGGATGGATCATCGGTAGCTTGTTGTTGATTCATGGCATAAACCTTCCCTTGAACTTTGGGCTTCCCGGCGGCATCCTTTTCTGACCCTGATTAATAACCAAACCCCAGGCCCGGATGACTGTCCCTTGCTCTAGTACAATCTCTTGCGAATTCCCATTTGACCACAATTGGTACACCTTCTTGCTTCTTCCAACAACGGTCTTCAGAATGACCTTCCTTTTGACAATACGAACAAAGCCTCCTAATTTGATTCCCTTGGTTCCCGGAAGTGGTACCCGGTTCCTTAGGATCGGTTGCCCTCGGGACTGAGACTGTCCCCCAAAGTTACCTCGGTTTTCGATCCTTGGTTGTGACTTGCTCTGCGCTCCTTGCTACTCGGGTTGCCACCTCGGTCTTTTCTCTTATGTTCCCCAATATCTTGCTCTATCAGGTAGGCTCGGTCCACCGCATCTTGGAAAGTCACAATCCGTTGAGCAATAAGTTGAGTACGGATGGAGGTCTTCAATCCCCGAATGAATCTCATAGCCTTTTGTTCCTCGGTCCTCACCAAATAGTCGCAATACCGGGCTAATTCTATGAACTTAGCCGAGTATTGTGCTATAGACAACACACCTTGCTCCAGGTTAAGTAGCTCGATCTCCTTTCGGTTTGATCAACAACCGGAATGAAATGCTCCTTGAATTTGCGCACAAACAACTCCCACGCATACACCGTGTGAGTATCATCCCAAGTAGCTTTAATACCTTTCCACCAATGCTCGGCGGCTCCCACAAGCTTGTAAGCCGCAAACCGGACCTTGTCCTCATCCGAACACCCAAATACATCATAAATCTTCTCCATCGACTCAATCCACAACTCAGCTTCCGAACATCGGGTCCCCATTGAATTCAACCGTTTCAACTTCAGAATTGCTCCAATCCATAGCGGGGTGGTGCTTGTTCTACCCTCGGACCTTGATCATGTATGGCCTTCATGGCCGCCTCGAACATGCCTTGAAACATGGCACGTGCTTCTTCCCCTTGTATCATTCTGATTCTGTGCCCCACTAATACCTCCTCTGTTTCTTCTTCAGACATTGAGAACAATTACCTGCATAAAACATCAACCGTTAATTACTCCGCACACTACTACCCACCTAGGTCATACTAATCACCTAGACTTATACTTAGAGCTAATGCCATAGCTCTGATACCAACTGTCGCGACCCGGACCCCGCGGGCCCGAGACCGCGATCTGGACGTCGACTCTAAAACAAAAATGAGAAATACCAGAGTTAAAAATTTCATTTGATACCAAAAGGTGATGATCCAGTTTTACAAAACCAAGTTTGATAAAAAAACCAATTACAACTATCATAAACTTCCACAAGTTTATGCCCATAAAATACAAAATCAATTCTTAATGACGTCAATTTTTGTACAACTATCCCAAAATGGTCAACATTTACATAATGTAACCAACCTATAACAACCTTCCCCAAAAGAATGAATCCACACTCGAAGTCCTCTTTCTCGTGATCAGCGAGACATCCTTAGCACCTGGGGGGGTTAAGGAAAAACAAAGATAAAAGAAAAGGGGGTGAGATAAATCTCAATAAGTTACAATGCAACTACATGACATGCTATGATGCAAGAAGCAATAAGCAATAATAAATATCACATAGCACATAGCATTTATCACGTAACAGATAGCAGCGGAAATAAACACATAACAAAGGATATAGCCAGGTTTTCCAACTGGTACATCCAAATAAAGGATCGCTGCGCAGCTTCAATAATCAACAAATCATCATCTTCATAATAGCATGAAAGCCGAAGAGAAACCCCGGTACCGGAACCAATAACCAATGAAGTGTCACAAGGGACGGGAGACATGCCACAAAGTCATGCTCCAAGTAAAGCTAAAATGCACACAAAGGAGCTAGCTCTTCTCACATCCAAGGCCACTCTGGAGGAGGGTAATAATTGGGCAAAACATGGTCAACATCATAAATGGACTTGGTTGTGCCATCATAATATTTCGCATCGCCCGAAACACACACACAATGGCAGCTGGGCTTCCAAATAAATTCTAAGTAATGAATACTAGCTTAATTAACAACTTAAGGTTCCAAAGTAGGGAACCACACCAAGAAGTCACCAAGAAAGTGAAATGTACCAATCACGCACAATTAAGTGTTCCAACAATCACAAATTAACACTTAATTAATTCCAACACAAACTTAATTCACAAAGGACCAAATTCTATCACTAGAGTGTACTACAATGTTCACTAATGTCAACTAGAAGGATACCCAAGATTTAAACAAAACGCATTCTTCAATCACACAAACAAACAAAATGAAAACTTTCAGAGGACTGTACGGCCGCCCAGAATGGTATGTGCGGTCGCCCAAAAGACCCTCAAACAAACATCACCAAAAGCTTTCAGATAGATGCGCGGTCCGCCCAGACAAATTTGGGCGGCGCCCAATATTCTGGAATTGCCAGAAATCGGGAAGAACAACATGGGTTCTTCCATTTTCATACCAAAACACATTTCAACCAAAATCTAACCTTCTAACTAGCTTACTAATGTACCAAAACAACTTATAAGTCTAAAAAGACTCATACAACAACATTTAACAACCAAAATCAAGAATCAAATCCCCACATTCTAGATTTCACCATTTTTTATCAAAACTAAAATAAATTCCCAATAAATTCCAAACTCAATCAAACTTCGAATATAACACATCAAACATCATATAAACATGATATGAACATTTTAGCATCAAAATGGGGGAAAATTAACTTACTTGACAAATCTCAAAGTTGATGGATTTCAATTCTTTTTGGTTCTACGCGATCCTAACGACGATCTAAACAATGTTCACGTTTTAAGAAATGAGAGATTATGAGAGGAAGATGGAGAAAATGAAGAGAGGAGTAAAGGAAGAAAACTTACCCAAAAAAATGGAGAGAGAGAGAGAGTTTCCAGGGAGAGGAGAATGGGGGTGGAGTGTAAGGGTGAAAGAGTAGGGTGAGGGAGGTGGGGAGAAAGAGAGGGAGTAGGGGAATTATTTTAAAAAGTTACAACTAGACCCCCTCCCCATCTACGAACACAATTACTCCCCACTAACAAATAAGACTCAACAATTCTACACTAGCACAAATGACCCAAATAAAATGCTAGGCATAATTATTATAACACATAAATTGCACACATAAACATTTAAATAAATAATAATTTAAATAAATAATTAAGCAAATAAATAAATAATAACTATTTATTACTTAATAAAATAGAGCCTAGATTTCGGGTCGTGACATTCACTCCCCCTTAAAGAAAATTCGACCCGAATTTTAACGAGACTTACCTTAAACAAAAAGCCACGGAAATTTCCTCTCGATCTCATCACGGAGCTCCCACGTCGACTCCTCGATATTATGATTCCTCCAAAGAACTCTAACCAACGCGATGCTTTTGTTCCTCAACTCTTGGACTTTAGAATCTAGAATCCGAACCGGTCGTTCCTCATAAGTCATATCGGGCTCAATATCCTCCGGTATCCTCGGTAACACGTGAGATGGATCATGAACATACTTCCGAAGCATAGAAACATGGAAAACGTTGTGCAACCGGTCTAAGGATGACGGTAACGCAAGACGATACGCTAGAAGTCCAACCTTTCCCAAAATCTCAAACGGACCAATAAACCTCGGAGCCAATTTACCCTTCTTCCCGAACCTACGAATACCCACCTTCGGAGACACTTTCAAGAATACCAAATCACCAATCTGAAAACTAAGATCTCGCCTTCGGTTGTCTGCGTAGCTCTTATGTCGACTCTGAGCTGTCTTCAATCTATCCCGGATAGCTCTAACTTTCTCAACCGAATCCCGAAGCAAATCAATACCCACAATCTTCGCTTCACCAACCTCATCCAGGCGATCTACATTTCCTTCCATACAAGGCCTCAAACGGTGCCATCTCGATACTAGCCTGATAACTGTTGTTGTAAGAGAACTCCACTAACGGTAGGTGCGAATCCCAAGAATCAGAAAAGTCTATCGCACAGGCTCGCAACATATCCTCAAGAATCCGAATAGTCCTCTCGGATTGACCGTCGGTCTGGGGATGAAAAGCTGTACTGAATCGCAAATCTGTACCCAAAGCTTCCTGAAACGCCTTCCAAAACCTAGAAGTAAACCTCGGGTCTCGATCTGACACAATGCTAACCGGAACCCCATGCAATCTAACAATCTCGTCGATATAAAGGGTCGCAAGCTTCTCCATCGAATATCTGATGTCAATAGGCAAGAAATGGGCACTCTTAGTCAATCTATCCACTATTACCCAAACACTGTCATACTTCCTACGGGTACGAGGTAGTCCGTAACGAAATCCATAGTCACATGCTCCCATTTCTACTCGGAATCTCTAACGGCTGAAGTAATCCAGCGGGTCTCTGATGCTCGGCTTTGACCTGCTGACAAGTTAAACACCTCGATACATACTCGGCTATTTCCCTTTCATATTAATCCACCAAAATTGCTGCTTCAAATCCTGATACATCTTCGTACTACCCGGATGAATAGTATATCTCGATTTGTGACCCTCATCAAGAACTCTCTGTTTAATTCCATCAACATCCGGAACACACAATCTCCCACGGAAAGTCAACACTCCCACCGGGCTAATAGAAAAACCCTCGAAGTTCTTTTCCTTCAATTTACCCATTATCTTCACCAACTCGGGATCTTCTTTCTGAGCTTCCTTTATCCTCTGAGTTAGGGTCGGAGACACCCTAATATTCGCAAAAATAGCCCCATGTCTCGATTCACGAGGAGACCAATCTCGAACATCCTCAAGCATTTTCCACTCCCGGACCATCATCGAAGCCACATAAGACTTTCTACTAATCGCATCGGCTACCACATTCGCCTTCCCCGGATGATAGGAAATCGTACAATCATAATCCTTCAACAATTCCATCCATCGGCGCTGACGGTTGTTCAACTCTTTCTGGGAGAAAAGGTACTTCAAACTCTTGTGATCGGTAAAAATCTCAAACTTCGCTCCATAAAGGTAGTGCTTCCACTTGTGCAACGCAAATACAATAGCCGCTAACTCCATATCATGAGTGGGGTAATTCTGTTCACTCGGGGTCAACTTCCTCGAAGCATACGCAATTACTTTCCCATTCTGCATCAACACACAACCCAAACCCTCTTTCGAAGCATCACTGTAAATCACTAGGCCATCGCTCCCATTAGGCAAATTCAAAATCGGTGCTGTAGTCAACCTCTTCTTCAATTCCTCGAAACTCTTGTCACATTTCTCGGTCCACACAAACGGAACATTCTTCCGGGTCAACTGAGTCATCGGATTAGCAATCCTCGAAAACCCCTCAATAAATCTTCGGTAATACCCGGCTAAACCAAGAAAGCTTCTAATCTCTGTCACTGATTCGGGTCTTTTCCAATCCACTATAGCTTCAATCTTTGACGGATCCACTGAAATCCCGTCTTTAGAAATCACATGACCCAGAAATGACACCTTCTCGAGCCAAAATTCGCATTTACTAAACTTCGCAAATAATTTCTCCCTCGCAAGAACGGATAAAACTGTCCTCAAGTGCTGCTCGTGCTCCTCTCGAGACTTAGAATAGACGAGAATGTCGTCGATGAAGACTACCACGAACGAATCAAGATAGGGTGGAAAACTCGGTTCATCAAATCCATAAACACGGCCGGCGCGTTAGTCAACCCAAACGGCATAACCAAGAACTCATAATGACCATAACGAGTGCGAAAAGCAGTCTTCGGAATATCCTCCGATCGAACCTTCAACTGTTGGTACCCACTCCTCAAATCAAGTTTAGAGAAAACCACGGACCCTTGAAGCTGATCAAATAAATCATCGATGTGAGGTAGAGGATACTTATTCTTCACCGTAACCTGATTCAACTTCCGGTAATCTATACACAATCTTAAGGAACCATCTTTCTTTCTTCCGCACAAATAAAACCGGTGCTCCCCACGGGGAAACACTAGGGCGGATAAACCCTCGATCAAGCAACTCTTGCAACTGAACCTTCAATTCTTTCAACTCTGCGGGAGCTAACCTATAAGGTGCTTTCGAAATTGGAGCCGTACCCGGCAAAAGATCTATACAAAACTCAATCTCACGATCGGGAGGCATATCATACTCGGTAGAGAAAACATCGGGAAATTCCCAAACTACCCGAACACTATCCAAACTAGGGGATTCCTTCCTAGTATCAAGAACACTAGCTAAATACCCCTCACAACCACTATGCAATAATTTTCTCGCTTTCATAAAAGAAATTAAGCGAACCTTTCTACTCAGAGGACTAGCCTCAAACACAAATTTAGGCACATCGGGAATAGAAAAAGTAACAGTTTTCTTACGGCAATCAACGGAAGCATGAAACTTGCTCAACCAATCCATACCCAAAATGACATCAAAGTCTTGGATAGGAAGAACTACCAAATCCGCACAGAGGACTCGACCACAAATAACCACATCACAAGCACGAAAGACTCGATCAGAAATCAAGCATTCTCCTATAGGGGTCGACACCTCTAGCACGTACGGTAAAGACTCGAATGCAGCATTTAACATGGAAGCAAATTGCACAGAAATGTATGAATGAGATGATCCTGGATCTACTAACGCTCGTGCGCTCACATTAGACACAGAAATAATACCTCCAATAACGGATGGATCATCGGTAGCTTGTTGTTGATTCATGGCATAAACCTTCCCTTGAACTTTGGGCTTCCCGGCGGCATCCCTTTTCTGACCCTGATTAATACCAACCCCAGGCCCGGATGACTGTCCCTTGCCTCTAGTACAATCTCTTGCGAAATGCCCCATTTGACCACAATTGGTACACCTTCCTTGCTTCTTCCAACAACGGTCTTCAGAATGACCTTCCTTTTGACAATACGAACAAAGCCTCCTAATTTGATTCCCTTGGTTCCCGGAAGTGGTACCCGGGTTCCTTGGGATCGGTTGCCCTCGGGACTGAGACTGTCCCCCAAAGTTACCTCGGTTTTCAATCCTTGGTTGTGACTTGCTCTGCGCTCCTTGCTTACTCGGGTTGGCCACCTCGGTCTTTCTCTTATGTTCCCCATATCTTGCTCTATCAGGTAGGCTCGGTCCACCGCATCTTGGAAAGTCACAATCCGTTGAGCAATAAGTTGAGTACGGATGGAGGTCTTCAATCCCTGAATGAATCTCATAGCCTTTTGTTCCTCGGTCCTCACCAAATAGTCGCAATACCGGGCTAATTCTATGAACTTAGCCGAGTATTGTGCTATAGACAACACACCTTGCTCCAGGTTAAGTAGCTCGATCTCCTTTCGGTTTTGATCAACAACCGGAATGAAATGCTCCTTGAATTTGCGCACAAACAACTCTCACGCATACACCGTGTGAGTATCATCCCAAGTAGCTTTAATACCTTTCCACCAATGCTCGGCGGCTCCCACAAGCTTGTAAGCCGCAAACCGGACCTTGTCCTCATCCGAACACCCAAATACATCATAAATCTTCTCCATCGTCTCAATCCACAACTCATCTTTCCGAACATCGGGTTCCCCATTGAATTCAACCGGTTTCAACTTCAGAAATTGCTCCAATCCATAGCGGGGTGGTGCTTGTTCTACCCTCGGACCTTGATCATGTATGGCCTTCATGGCCGCCTCGTACATGCCTTGAAACATGGCACGTGCTTCTTCCCTTGTATCATTCTGATTCTGTGCCCCACTAATACCTCCTCTGTTTCTTCTTCCAGACATTGAGAACAATTACCTGCATAAAACATCAACCGTTAATTACTCCGCACACTACTACCCACCTAGGTCATACTAATCCACCTAGACTTATACTTAGAGCTAATGCCATAGCTCTGATACCAACTGTCGCGACCCCGGACCCCGCGGGCCCGAGACCGCGATCTGGATGATCCAAAGTTTTACAAAACCAAGTGTGATAAAAAAAACCAATTACAACTATCATAAACTTCCACAAGTTTATGCCCAACAAAATACAAATATACAATTCTTAATGACGTCAATGTTTGGTACAACTATCCCAAAATGGTTACACATTTACATAATGTAAACCAACCTATAACAACCTTCCCCAAAAGAATGGATCCACACTCGACGTCCTCTTTCTCGTGATCAGCGAGACTAATCCTTAGCACCTGGGGGGGTTAAGGAAAAACAAAGATAAAAGAAAAGGGGGTGAGATAAATCTCAATAAGTTACAATGCAACTACATGACATGCTATGATGCAAGAAGCAAGAAGCAATAATAAATATCACATAGCACATAGCATTTATCACGTAACAGATAGCAGCGGAAATAAACACATAACAAAGGATATAGCCAAGGTTTTCCAAACTGGTACATCCAAATAAAGGATCGCTGCGCAGCTTCAATAATCAACAAATCATCATCTTCATAATAGCATGAAAGCCGAAGAGAAACCCCGGTACCGGAACCAATAACCAATGAAGTGTCACAAGGGACGGGAGACATGCCACAAAGTCATGCTCCAAGTAAAGCTAAAATGCACACAAAGGAGCTAGCTCTTCTCACATCCAAGGCCAATCTGGAAGAGGGTAATAATTGGGCAAAACAATGGTCAACATCATAATGGACTTGGCTTGTGCCATCATAATATTTCGCATCGCCCGAAACACACACACAATGCCAGCTGGGCTTCCAAATAAATGCTAAGTAATGAATACTAGCTTAATTAAACAACTTAAGGTTCCAAAGTAGGGAACCACACCAAGAAGTCACCAAGAAAGTGAAATGTACCAATCACGCACAATTAAAGTGTTCCAACAATCACAATTAACACTTAATTAATTTCCAACACAAACTTAATCACAAAGGACCCAATTCTATCACTAAAGTGTACTACAATGTTCACTAAGGTCAACTAGAAGGATACCCAAGATTTAAACCAAAACGCATTCTTCAATCACACAAACAAACAAAATGAAAACTTTCAGAGGACTGTGCGGCCGCCCAGAATGGTATGTGCGGTCGCCCAAAAGACCCTCAAACACGACCAAAAGCTTTCAGATAGATGCGCGGTCGCCCAGACAAATTTGGGCGGTCGCCCAATATTCTGGAATTGCCAGAAATCGGGAAGAACAACATGGGTTCTTCCATTTTCATACCAAAACACATTTCAACCAAAATCTAACCTTCTAACTAGCTTACTAATGTACCTGTAGACACCCCGCCTTGGACCTCTCACTTCGATTGCATACAAAGTATTTTTATTTAACTCATTTTCGTTAATTTCTGTTACTTCGGTTAAGTTCCTAACTGATTCCGTTAGTTTGGACTAAACTGCATAACAGAGTTAACTTTTAGGGTCATTCTGTCATTCTGTCCTTTTTCTGCCGCGGGCGCTTCCGGAACTGTTAACGGGCTGCGCGCGCGTCTCGCCCCTAAAGCGGGACTCGCGCGCTTCCCATTTTGGCAGTAACGGATTGCACCTTATTTCCCTCCCTTTTCTTATTTACAAACATCTTTTCTTGATCACAAAAAACCATATTTTTACATCCACATTCATCCCCCCTTTTCTCATTAACTCCCAATCCCACATTTCTAGCCTTTTCATTAAAACAACATATTTCCTTTTTATTTTATTTGATTTTCTTTTATTTCTTTTATTTATTATTTTATTTATCTTATTTTTGATTGGTCAATTCCATTTCACATGGATGATCATCATTTCCCTCCATCATTTCCCTCTCTTTTTTACCTATAAAAACCATCATCTTCTACCTTGGAAAGGGACTTCTTTTTGGACCTCATTTTTTTGGGACTTGGAATTTTCTCTCTACACAAATTCTATATCATTTTCCCTACACAAATTCTCCCAACAAGAGTTTTATACAACGAAACTCTACACAAATCTCTACACAACAACATCATTTTCAAGTCCAAGTTTGAAGTCTTCTTTCTAAAGGTACAAGTCTTCTTTTTTTTTATTCTATTCATGTTCTAGTCAATGTATGCAATCCCCATTAATGGGACATGACCAACATGACTACTTCACATATTGAAGTTAGTTAAGGTTATCTCCCTACATTTTAATCTCAACTTTAATTCACCATGTTAATTTCTCTTCATCTCTTAATGTAATTCTTTAACATTACTTGGCACATGTAATCTTTATCGTTAAATAAATAAAACAATTCTATTTTATTTCACATTTTCTTCTCATCACAATTGTTAGCACATTTCTATTTAATTAATTGAAGGACATGTAAATATTAGAACACCAATAGTAGCAAGACCCGCGTAAGCGGGGCGGAGTGGGTGTTTAAGTACTTCCCACTCCGTCACCTAACCCCCGAACCCTTCTTTCCCGAATCTCTGGTTTTGTACATAAATTAGGCTATTTATAGGTTTTTCTTATGTTCCTTTAAAAACATAGGTGGCGACTCTAAACAATCTAAAACAAGTTAGACATCCTAGGATAATTCACCGCTCTAGCCAAGTTGTGGTTTCCCGGGGTATCTACAGTACCAAAACAACTTATAAGTCTAAAAAGACTCATACAACAACATTTAACAACCAAAATCAAGAATCAAATCCCCACATTCTAGATTTCACCATTTTTGATAAAAACTAAAATAAATTCCCAATAAATTTCAAACTCAATCAAACTTCAAATATAACACATCAAACATCATATAAACATGATATGAACATTTTAGCATCAAAATGGGGGAAAAGTAACTTACTTGACAAATCTCAAAGTTGATGGATTTCAATTCTTTTTGGTTCTACGCGATCCTAACGACGATCTAAACAATGTTCACGTTTTAAGAAATGAGAGATTATGAGAGGAAGATGGAGAAAATGAAGAGAGAAGTAAAGGAAGAAAACTTACCCAAAAAATGGAGAGAGAGAGAGAGAGAGAGTTTCCAGGGAGAGGAGAATGGGGGTGGAGTGTAAGGGTGAAAGAGTAGGGTGAGGGAGGTGAGGGGGAGAAGAGAGGGAGTAGGGGAATTATTTTAAAAAGTTACAACTAGACCCCCTCCCCATCTACTAACACAATTACTCCCCACTAACAAATAAGACTCAACAATTCTACACTAGCACAAATGACCCAAATAAAATGCTAGGCATAATTATTATAACACATAAATTGCACACATAAACATTTAAATAAATAATAATTTAAATAAATAATTAAGCAAATAAATAAATAATAACTATTTATTACTTAATAAAATAGAGCCTAGATTTCGGGTCGTGACACCGGTGCCAAGAAACAGTGTCAACGGTGGAATTGATCCAAGCTAAGCCTTGACCCAGAGTGGTCATTATAGGTTGAAGCCTTTGTCCCGGCCGTCCTTAGTGAGACGTAAGACCAGTTTTCCCGTCAAACTCCCCAAAGGTGGAGTTGACCTAAGTCAAACCTTGACCCATAATGGTCATTATAGGTTGAGACCCTTGTCCCATCCGTCCTTAGTGGGACGTAAGACCATCCTTTTAGTCAACCCTCTCCATAGAGCCAAGTTGACCAAATCCCGGCCGTCCTTAGTGGGACATAAGACCATCCTTTTAGTCAACCCTCTCCATAGAGCCAAGTTGACCAAATCCTGGCCATCCTTAGTGGGACGTAAGACCATCCTTTTAGTCAACCCTCTCCATAGAGCCAAGTTGACCAAATCCCGGCTGTCCTTACTGGGACGTAAGACCATCCTTTAAGTCAACCCTCTCCATAGAGCCAAGTTGACCGAATCCCGCCTCTGACCAGCCAAGAGTCATGCCCAACAACCCTCTCCATAGAGCCAAGTTGACCAAATCCCGCCTCTAACCAGCCAAGAGTCATGCCCGTCAACCCTCTCCATAGAGCCAAGTTAACCAAATCCCGCCTCTGACCAGCCGAGAGTCATGCCCATCAACCCTCTCCATAGAGCCAAGTTGACCAAATCCCGCCTCTGACCAGCCGAGAGTCATGCCCGTCAACCCTCTCCATAGAGCCAAGTTGACCAAATCACGCCTCTGACTCGCCGAGAGTCATGCCTATTCCCCTAGGAGAGGATGACAGATATCCACCTAGCCCTATAGGTTTGAGTAGCCTTAAAGTTTCTCACACCCCAGAACTACGACCGGCTTGATTTCCTCGGATAGGGATACGTAGGAATCCTTTAAAGATAAGGGTCCAGCCACTTGACCACCTTGGTCACAATCTCTCCCATCTCGGTAGCTCGCCAGATCGGGATTCTTTCTTTTATCGACAACCCCGCTTTCTTCATAAGAGCTGTTGCCGAGGGGCTCTGTAAGTACCCCGGTCTGGATTACTATCCTCAAATAATCAAATTGAGGAGTTAAAAGGTAATTTGGAATTTAATTGGGTCATTATAATGTTCAAAGGGTATTTTAGGCATTAACCGAATTTTTCTAAAAATGGGAGGACTTCTGAGTAATTTTGAACCCAGTTTTATTCCCCACAAAGCCCAAATAGACTTTGTGGGAATATCCGGAAAATACTCAAAGGGAGGAGCGGTCGCACATTCGGATGTGCGTTTTCTCAAAAGCGCACGCAGAGCACCAGCCGACAGCCCACCACGCGTCCCCTCCTCATTTGCTCAGCCGCCCGCGCATCAGCTCGCCACTCGCCTTGTCTCCGCGTGGACTCCACGCGCCCGACCAAGCCTCCCACACACCCTCCTCTGATTGGTCTGTCACCTGGTGTTGTCCCCTCACCCGTCACAGCCTATCTTTGTCACTCTCTCATTGGTCCTTCACCCCCATTTGTGTCACCCACACACCCCCTTCTAGAAGATTAATTCTCAGCCTATTTCATACCCGAAAATGACCCATTTTGTGCACAAAAATGATCCAATTTCAACTCATTTTTTGACCAAAAAAGGATACAATTTGGGACTAAAGAATATCTTATTTTTTCTTAGCCCCTAAGCAAGTAACAAGCCCCCAATCCCCCTATAAATAGAGAGCTCATCCTCTCTCATTTCATCAACAATTCTCTAGCAAAGTTACTCCCTAAAATTGTTCTCTCTACAAAATTGAGTGATTGTCTTTGTGAAAGATGGTGAGCAAACCTTGTTAAGTGAGATCTTAGAGTCCAAGATCTCTAGGTGAAGAGGAAAAGAAGCAAACTTGGGTCAATCAATTAATGATTTACCCCAATCTTGCTTAAAGGTTGAACCTTTATCCTATTGTCATCTTCATCTCCTTCTTTTTTCTTTTGTTGGAATATCATCTTGTTCATCTTTTATGACACGCCCCCAAGTCCCGGGATTACCTAATAGAACCTCGAACCTGGCGCGCGTGACTAACAAGAAACGAGAAACTGAATGACATCTGCTTATATCAAACTTACATCATATAAATACTCAAGAGGAATGAGCTAAGATAGCTCACAACGAGTTCTATACCAAGAAATTTAAACCAAATGGTTGTACACAGCGGAAAACATGCCTAGCACATACGCTGGCATTACAAGAACACTATACAAGTCTACCCAATATACTGAGTCTAAACAACTGATACCAAATCGTCCTCACCAAAACTGGAAACGATAACAATCCCCAACAAGAACAACCTGTCAAGTAGGCCCCTGCTAAGTCGAGCCTCACAACGTATTACCACTTGCTTTGCTGGGGGGAAAAAATAAACAAAGAACGGGGTGAGATAAATCTCAGTAAGTTACTAGATACAAGTACATAGCATGTTATCATGTAATTATGCAAATCAAGAAGATTATCAAGTAATCATGCTCAAGATGTCATCAAGTAACAAGTATATGAGAGGCTAAGCCAACTCATCAAGTAGCTAACACATAAGGCTAAACTAACACGTTACAAAGGATATTCCAACCTTATTTCTCCCAAGTAAACCATTGTTGTCGTTGCTTATTACAGTTGACAAATCACGATCAATCAAGTTGCTGCTGAGCAGTACACAAGAGGACCCAGTAACCAGTGTCACTAACAAGAACAAGATTCACGAGGTGTTCACGAGTTTTAGCATTCACTTTTATCAGGCGTATTGCTCTAATAAAGGAAGCTATGCCCTTACTATGGCCTGTAGTAAGGGGTCAAGCGCAGATACATAGGCACCCGATTATCACTTTGGCCCCAGCCTCATGATAAGCGTGAACCTATACATCTCCGAGCAATCAAGGTGACCAGCTGGACTCACACAAGAATGCACAAGTAGATGTTTACTTGAACTACAAGAGTATAGAACTAAGTCCAAAAATAGTGGACTAGCTCTTCAGGAACCATGTAATCATGTGCTCACCAAATACAAGTACACGCATTTATATTTGCAAATACAAATCAGTATAACAATGTCACATAATGTGTCCACGTAACACAATCAAGCCAAATTAGAGTCTATTAATAACAGACCCCAACCAAGTAGTAGGGTATGTCATTTTATGTCACTTTGTCATATGCCATATTAGCACGTACATATTCATATAACCTTTAACACACTAATGTGTCTATCACGATACCCTTACTTCCAAGTAGAGCCCAACATCTTAGACTCTAAGCATGTAGTCGAATAGGTCGTATTGTACCTAGTCACAATCATATCTCGCGTATATTTATCGCTAATCATCGAATACATTTCCCAACACATATCGTATTCTATAATCATTGTTTTATGAATTATCTTCACATTACACTAGTCCCTCATTCTTTAGGAACTCAACTCAAGAACAAGATATCTTCTTTATACTTTATATACTTCATTGAGTATATACACGATTAAACCAATTACTAGCACATTAGTGCTTGTTCATAGCACTTTCAATACACACGTATTAGATTCAAGTATGTCTTAGAGTTGTTCATTCTCTATCTAGTTCCACATTCTAACTCTTTGGTTATTAATACCAAGTATCAAGTAGTCAACAAGACACATTCTATCAAGTAATTATGTGCAAGATTTGCACATACACATCAAGGATAGTTCTAACACGTTAGTGCTTGTTCATAGCACTTTCAAGTTCATTACCAAACACATGTATTGGTTTCAAGTCATGTACAAGATTTTATCATCTTACATTCAAGTTCTCAATCCAATTCTTTGGATGTTCAAGACATGTACAAGAATTAATTATCTTATACTCAAGTTATTATTCCAATCTTTGGATATTCAAGTCATGTACAAGATTTAATTGTCTTATACTTCAAGTTCAAGCTAAGTAAATGAGTTACATATCTTATACTTACAATTCATGATCTTATTTCTAGGATATTCAAGCTCAAGACATTGTTCTAGTGCCCCTAAGGTACACAAACATTGGAATCAAGACACATATAACATATTAGTGCTTGTTCTTAGCACTTTCAAGACATATAAAAGAGTTCTTACTCTTAGGCTCAAATTCTCTATTCAAATCATTGAATAATCATATTCAAGACTCACTTCTGATGCCCCAAAGGTGTCACAACACTTGCTAGGACATCTTATACTAAGGCTATATACCTCAATTGGGGTTATTTCCAACTTATACAAACTTTAAACAAGCTTTTTATTTTTCAGGGCACCCGGGCGGGCGCTCAAAATGGACCGGGCGGCCGCACACTAACAGGTGAATCCTTTGAAAAACATTCCAAAAAGATGGGCGGTCGCCCAGGAAATATTGTGCGGTCGCACACTAGGCGATTTCCGGCCAATGCTCATTTCTTTCCCAGGTTTACAATTGTCCGTCCCAAGCGTAGGAGTATACTTTTACTAATACTTAGGTAATACCCAGGACATACAAACAAGTTCAAAACATTACTTTCAAGTTTATTTCATTTCTTTTTACCGTCCCACAAATAATAGAATAATTTTCCTTTATTCCATTTAAATATTTTACCGTCCCAAAAGTACGAGTATAACTTTCTAATATATTAATATAAACATTTAGGGATACTTTCATTCATTTCACCGAGCCACAAGTATAAGTATAAATTTTCTAATATACTTGTATAAACATTTAAACAAGTTAATATTTCACCGTCTCACGAATAGGAGTATAATTTTACTAATACTCAATAACATAATCCTTAGAGTAAAGTGTTACTCATTTCAAATTCATATCCCCAGTATACTGATACTCCCCTTGTCCCAAATTTACAAGTATCACAAAATTTATCCCAAACACGAAATTAACAAGTACAAGTATCAAGAATACATGTTATTACAAGCAAGGGGGAGCTAGTGACTTACCTACTCCGAAATCAAATTCACCCAAACTAATTTCTGTTCGGCAGGAAATGCTCTACTCACCGCCCTCTGATCATTTATACGAAGTCGGATTTTGGAACAGAGTAATATTTAAGGCAGAAAGTTGAAAGAACTTCTCGTGAAATGGAGGGAGTAAAAATGGACGAGGAGTATGTTTTTTTTTAGCAGAATGAGACTTATCACAAGTCTCAGGATATATATTAACAAATTTTCATAATGGCCCCTCAAGTTCTAACTTTGACAAAAAGGCCCCTAAACTTTAATTTTTACAAATGACCCTAATGTTCGAACTTTGAACACTTAGGACCTAAACTTGCTCAATTAGTTAAATAATTAACTCAATTAAAATAGCATATAATTATGCAAGTCAAGAATTTAACAGGAATTAAGACGGGTGTTACATCCTCCCCTCCTTAAAGAAAATTCGTTATCGAATTTTACTGATCGAAATTATAACACATATAAATAACAAATAGAACTCAAGAATAACAAGAATATGGTATACCACACCATATTATCAATTACCTGCGAGTATTATTCTCACATAACCTTCTCGATACCGTGACTTTCCCATGAAACTTTCACAAGAAGTATCCGTGCTCAAGACATGTCTTTAGAATCAAGTATCCATACAAGCAATTACCCATATACTAAGTAATTCGTGTGATGGAATTTCCACTAAATAGCAAGCTCATACAATAGCCACAAGAAAATCCACTTCACATGCTCGCAACATATGATCAAGAAGCAACCTCGGTTAAATATCCAGAGTGCTCAGAAAAATTATCATAATCAAGATGCAAAACAAGGTGTAGAACAAGATGTAGAACAAGAATCCCTGACATATATTATATCCACAGGTATCCCACGTAATCAAGATGTATCGATCATAACATCACAACACATAAAGTCAAGCAGATTTGATTAATCAATCCACTATTACCAATATCATCGGGACTTATCTATTAAATGATAATTCTTCCACGAAATCCATCGCGATATATTCATATATTCACAAATCTCGAAGGATTATAACAAATCAAACGATCTCTGATATTCTGCTTTCAAATAGTCGCAATTCAAGGATTTAGTTGAATACTCAGAAATTTTCTCCCATTCAGTACCATCAATCATGAAATACAAGTCTTTATGTTCAATGAATCCGCTAATACAATAGCAGTAAGATCACAATCAATTTCAAGTCATGAGTAGAATTATTCTATTCATAAAGATTCAATCTCCTCGAAGCATATACAAGTACGTTACCATTTTGAATTAACACACGTCTCATTTCTTGTTCGAGCTTCACTATGCATAATGAATTTATCATATCCACTATATTGGTGAATCTTGACACATACACGAGAAAATAGTAACATTGGTCATATCCTCCAAATAACCATCATTTAGTCGAATCCACTAGGCAAGGTCAAATACTGAAGTTATGGTCATCCATCATTTCAATATTCTAAAAAAAAATTGGCTTCACGTTTATCAATCCATCGGAAAGTGTAGCTTTCTGTCTCAAATAGTTAATGATAGAGCTACCTTCGAAATTCACTAATGAATCTCTAACAAGATCAAGAAAATCTCAAGAACAATCGTACCTCGGTTGTTTCCACTTATATAGGTCAACAAAGATACTTACTTCCGGCATCCACTTCAAGATAATAGATCCTCTATCTCTTGCTAGTTTTTGGAAACAATTGTTTCTCTCGAGAAATTTCAATACAATCAATTCTCAGTCTGTGACTTGGTATACACTACTAGGTCATTAATCACTTCATCACAAAGAAATCAAATTATGGTTTGAAGATATCATTCATCAAATCCATCAATACTGCTAGATCATATATCAATCGAAATAGCGTACTCACGAATTCATAACGAGCATACCTGATATGAGAAGATGTCTTCAATATATCCTCATAGTTGACTTTCCCAAATAATGGTAGCCACTTATCAATCAAACACTGAATAGACCACTGATTAACTTCAGGGATCAAATAATTCATCCATACACGATAACAAGTACTGGTTCATTATAGTCACCTGGTTGAATTCTTTACATTCAATATGAAATCGCAAAGTACCATATCTCTTCACACCAATCAATACAGATACACCCCACGCAGATATACTAAGATGGGTGAATCCTCTATCAAGAAATTCCTCAAGTTGAATCTTCAACTCTTTTACTCAACCGATGTCATGAACATTGATTTAAATATCAGCACTATATTTATACCGTAGCACTCAAGATAACTCAAGGTTCTCATCATGTATCATGTACTACTCAGTAGAAATTATATCTGAGATCTTACAAAGAATGGATACATCCTTCAATTTTGGTGTAGACATTCTTCCATCAACCACATATGCTAAATATTCAGCACAACCTTGATAATCATTTTCGAGCTTTCAATGCAGAACATGAATATTTTACATAATTATATCATGCTCATATAAATAGTCAAGCATACTAGCATAGAAATATTCACCATTTATTGTGGCAAACAATAAAGGCCTAACACATAAAAAGCCAAGTCATAACACGTATCACATCAATGCCCCATATAGATAACATGACCAAGTTAACATATAACGTATAAGGTGTTATCACCCACACTTCTATCAAGCTCTTATAAATAACGATATCAAGCACGTAGTCTCTTACTAGAGCATACGCCTCCACGTAAATCAAGAAATAAGGACAAGCATGCATATATAGCACGAAACAATGTCCACTGAACAAGATAGATACGCCTAAGTCTTTAAAGACTCGCGCTCTCGATTCTCAAACCATCTAGTGGGGAACACTATCAACACTATCAACACCAGTCCTATGCCTGGTATAACAACAAGTAACGAAGCACTCAACGTCGGTAGCACACCCAAGACTAACCCAACCTAGGCCATAGACCCTATCCAGGCTTAGAGCTAAACCATAGCTCTGATACCAACTTGACACGCCCCCAAGTCCCGGGATTCCCTAATAGAACCTCGAAACTGGCGCGCGTGACTAACAAGAAACAAGAAACTGAATGACATCTGCTTATATCAAACTGACATCATATAAATACTCAAGAAGAATGAGCTAAGATAGCTCACAATGAGTTCTATACCAAGAAATTTAAACCAAATGGTTGTACACAGCGGAAAACATGCCTAGCACATACGCTGGCATTACAAGAACACTATACAAGTCTACCCAATATACTGAGTCTAAACAACTGATACCAAATCGTCCTCACCAAAACTGGAAAGGATAACAATCCCCAACAAGAACAACCTGCCAAGTAGGCCCCTGCTAAGTCGAGCCTCACAACGTATTACCACTTTCTTTCTTGGGGGGGGGAACAAATAAACAAAGAACGGGGTGAGATAAATCTCAGTAAGTTACTAGATACAAGTACATAGCATGTTATCATGTAATCATGCAAATAAAGAAGATTATCAAGTAATCATGCTCAAGATGTCATCAAGTAACAAGTATATGAGAGGCTAAGCCAACTCATCAAGTAGCTAACACATAAGGCTAAACTAACACGTTACAAAGGATATTCCAACCTTATTTCTCCCAAGTAAACCATTGTTGTCGTTGCTTATTGCAGTTGACAAATCACGATCAATCAAGTTGCTGCTGAGCAGTACACAAGAGGACCTGGTAACCAGTGTCACTAACAAGAACAAGATTCACGAGGTGTTCACGAGTTTTAGCATTCACTTTTATCAGGCGTATTGATCTAATAAAGGAAGCTATGCCCTTACTATGGCATGTAGTAAGGGGTCAAGCGCAGATACATAGGCACCCGATTATCACTTTGGCCCCAGCCTCATGATAAGCGTGAACCTATACATCTCCGAGCAAGCAAGGTGACCAGCTGGACTCACAGCACAAGTAGATGTTTACTTGAACTACAAGAGTATATAACTAAGTCCAAAAGTAGTGGACTAGCACTTCAGGAACCATGTAATCATGTGCTCACCAAATACAAGTACACGCATGCTATATTTGCAAATACAAATCAGTATAACAATGTCACATAATGTGTCCACGTAACACAATCAAGCCAAATTAGAGTCTATTAATAACAGACCCCAACCAAGTAGTAGGGTATGTCATTTTATGTCACTTTGTCATATGCCATATTAGCACGTACATATTCATATAACCTTTAACACACTAATGTGTCTATCACGATACCCTTACTTCCAAGTAGAGCCCAACATCTTAGACTCTAAGCACGTAGTCGAATAGGTCGTATTGTACCTAGTCACAATCATATCTCGCGTATATTTATGCTAATCATCGAATACATTTCCCAACACATATCGTATTCTATAATCATTGTTTTATGAATTATCTTCATATTACACTAGTCCCTCATTCTTTAGGAACTCAACTCAAGAACAAGATATCTTCTTTATACTTTATATACTTCATTGAGTGTATACACGATTAAACCAATTACTAGCACATTAGTGCTTGTTCATAGCACTTTCAATACACACGTATTAGATTCAAGCATGTCTTAGAGTTGTTCATTCTCTATCTAGTTCCACATTCTAACTCTTTGGTTATTAATACCAAGTATCAATTAGTCAACAAGCCACATTCTATCAAGTAATTATGTGCAAGATTTGCACATACACATCAAGGATAGTTCTAACACGTTAGTGCTTGTTCATAGCACTTTCAAGTTCATTACCAAACACATGTATTGGTTTCAAGTCATGTACAAGATTTTATCATCTTACATTCAAGTTCTCAATCCAATTCTTTGGATGTTCAAGACATGTACAAGAATTAATTATCTTATACTCAAGTTATTATTCCAATCTTTGGATATTCAAGTCATGTACAAGATTTAATTGTCTTATACTTCAAGTTCAAGCTAAGTAAATGAGTTACATATCTTATACTTACAATTCATGATCCTATTTCTAGGATATTCAAGCTCAAGATATTGTTCTAGTGCCCCTAAGGTACACAAACATTGGAATCAAGACACATATAACATATTAGTGCTTGTTCTTAGCACTTTCAAGACATATAAAAAAGTTCTTACTCTTAGGCTCAAATTCTCTATTCAAATCATTGAATAATCATGTTCAAGATTCACTTCCGATGCCCCTAAGGTGTCACAACACTTGCTAGGACATCTTATACTAAGGCTATATACCTCAATTGGGGTTATTTCCAACTTATACAAACTTTAAACAAGCTTTTTATTTTTCAAGGCACCCGGGCGGGCGCTCAAAATGGACCGGGCGGCTGCACACTAGCAGGTGAATCCTTTGAAAAACATTTCAGAAAGATGGGCGGTCGCCCAGGAAATATTGTGCGGTCGCACACTAGGCGATTTCCGGCCAATGCTCATTTCTTTCCCAGGTTTACAATTGTCCGTCCCAAGCGTACGAGTATACTTTTACTAATACTTAGGTAATACCCAGGACATACAAACAAGTTCAAAACATTACTTTCAAGTTTATTTCATTTCTTTTTACCGTCCCACAAATAATAGAATAATTTTCCTTTATTCCATTTAAATATTTTACCGTCCCAAAAGTACGAGTATAACATTCTAATAGATTAATATAAACATTTAGGGATACTTTCATTCATTTCACCGTCCCACAAGTATAAGTATAAATTTTCTAATATACTTGTATAAACATTTAAACAAGTTAATATTTCACCGTCTCACGAATAGGAGTAAAATTTTACTAATACTCAATAACATAATCCTTAGAGTAAAGTGTTACTCATTTCAAATTCATATCCCCCAGTATACTGATACTCCCCTTGTCCCACATTTACTAGTATCACAAAATTTATCCCAAACACGAAATTAACAAGTACAAGTATCAAGAATAACACATAGGCATGTTTTTACAAGCAAGGGGGAGCTAGTGACTTACCTACTCCGAAATCAAATTCACCCAAACTAATTTCTGTTCGGCAGGAAATGCTCTACTCACCGCCCTCTGATCATTTATACGAAGTCGGATTTTGGAACAGAGTAATATTTAAGGCAGAAAGTTGAAAGAACTTCTCGTGAAACGGAGGGAGTAAAAATGGACGAGGAGTATGTTTTTTTTAGCAGAATGAGACTTATCACAAGTCTCAGGATATATATTAACAAATTTTCATAATGGCCCCTCAAGTTCTAACTTTGACAAAAAGGCCCCTAAACTTTAACTTTTTACAAATGACCCAAATGTTCGAACTTTGAACACTTAGGACCTAAACTTGCTCAATTAGTTAAATAATTAACTCAATTAAAATAGCATATAATTATGCAAGTCAAGAATTTAACAGGAATTAGGACGGGAGTTACATTTTACTTATAAAAATGTAGTCTTTATTAAGATATATGATTGGATCCAAATATTCTTATGATCCCAATGGTTTCATCTTACACTTTTATGGTGTATTAAAATGATGAACTAAGTGGAGAGGAGTATTTGTTACATTTATGTTATTTACTTTATGTCTTTAAATTTATGTCATTATAATTACTATGATATTACTAAAATGGAACCAAGTCTTGATCCATGGTGCCCTTCATGTTTTATGCATGATTGTGGGTTACAAACCAAGGATAATCTAAGGCTTGTTATGATTTATGCATCTTTAAATTTATGTCATTTACATTTATGCACTTTAAATTTATGTCATTTACATTTATGCAATTTATATTTATGTCATTTATACATTTAAAGTCTTAATCTTTAATGTTTACTTCCATTTAAAAGTCTTTATTTCAAATCTTTTCTTGTTTGTCTTACTTGGATGATAAAGCCACAATCTTTATTCATCCAAGTAATGATTTGTCCAAAAAAAGCTTTTATTTATTTAAATCTTGTAATGATTACCTTACTTGGATGATAAAGTTGACCATCTTATTCATCCAAGTTATGGTTCTACCCAAGTAAAGGTATCATCGTTATTATTCTCCAATGATTGCTCAAACCATGGCCTTGACCTTGGTCTTGGTTATTCTCACATGGGTTTGATGCATAGGATAACCAAGATTGTCCCTCTTGACTTTGCTAGCCTTTTCCATGGCTAAGTGAAAGTCCGTCCCTAAGAACACCTTTTTTTACTTGGATGAGCATTATATTTTTGTCTCTTTAAAGCATCAAAAAACAAAACAAAAGGGCATTAACATGCCTACATTTTATTTCCAAAATCACCTTCTAAAAACAAGTCGGTTTCTCCCATTCTCAAAATACACACACACACACTTGCACAATTTTGTTAACAAACTTAGGGAGACTCGGTTTTTTCCGAGGCACTTTGGGTGAACTACCGGTTAAGTTCTTCCAAAAGCGTAACCTGACCTCCGAATCCTTTGTCTCTAACCATTTTTCGTTAAGTTAGGGTTTAAAATTAAACTAACGTGGCGACTCCGTTTTTTTGTTAAAGTACCGTGTTTGATTCTCAAGGGAACTATTCATTTTTCACGCGGGTATCTTACAGTGGCGACTCTACTGGGGAATAAAGTGTTTGCAAACTTCTTTTTAGAAGCTTTGGGGACACTTTTGTGTGGGTCAAACTCCCGTCCACATTTGTTGACTTTGTGCATATTTTTGTGTGTGTTTTATGTTTCTGTTTTGATTTAAAGGAATGAAAATGTTCTGGAAAAACATTGAACTGTGGCTTGATGATCAAAACTTGAAAATTTACAAAAATAATGGAGCTACTGCTCTAGCCGTACGGCTAGTTTGGCTGGGCCCACAGAATGCTTCGAATTAATAATTTTGTGCAGGACAGAAGCATTCTGTTGGTCCCTTTTGCTTCTTCTGGTCTAGGTTCCAATTTACAGCCTCTACTTGTGCACATTTACCTTCCTTTTCTTAGCCAAAAAAAATGGATTTTCAAAGCTTGGTAATACACAAATCTTTTGGACATAAAATTGGGTTTTTCAAAGCCTCATTGTGCATTACCCCTTTTATAAAAGTTTTGGTTTCTCAAATTCTTTTGTTGTGCACAACCTTTTTGTACAAATGGTTTTCAAAAGGTTGTTGTTCTTGTTGTAATATTTTGGTTTCAAAAACCTTTGGTTATGCACGACCTTTCTATGTACAAAATACTTGTCCATCTTACTTGTTCGTTATATTTGTTCATGTATTGTTCATACATTGTTCATGATATTAAAACAAGTTGAAAATTTCTATTTTGACTCAAAAGGGAACCTAGAAGGCTTCACACAACGTGCACTTGACCTTGTGCACGTTCCAAAAAACCCTTTAAACCCGGGATGGATTCCACGATGCAGCTTGATTGGTGCTCTTGTGCCCTTCTCACGCGCACGGGTCCATTCCACCTCCCCTTCCGAGCCGAGTCAACCACACATGTCCATGACACACAAATACCATGACTTTGGTTGTTTTTGGTCTCGTTCACGTCACCACGTCCCTAATATGTGTCCAAAGTTAATTATGGCCAAGTTAACGCCCGAGTCACAACTCCTTGTGAAAGCAAGTGTGACCAAGGTCATCTTTAACCCAGTCCTTTACATGTGCGTTAATGTCAATCATAATTAACCAAAGTCATATATTAAGGATAGGGTGACACCGTGTCGTTAAGCCCTAATGTTTGATTCATCCTAATCATCCTTAGGTCCAAGGTTGAGGTTAAAGACCCCTCGTTAAACGAGGTCATGCCAAATTTTTTGTTAAGGCACTGAGCTAATCTTGACCTTAACCGGGGCTTAATTATGATAAGAATGGCCCATGCATTGGAACTTTGTGACGCACTAGACTTAGGTTTAGTTTTTTTGGTCGGTGGAAGCTGCGTGCCCTATGGGACCCTCGCCCGGGATAGTCCGTCCTTGGGAGTGTGCAATACAGGTGAAAAACGAGGGGTCTATAGACGTAGTGATGGCCTCCACTGATCCAGGATTTAGAGTATTTGCGAAAAAGAAGAGAAATCTTTTCCAACCATTTAGAAAAAAATGGGTTTTAAGTAAAACTTGAATGGATAATTAATTGCGCCTTGCATGAATTTTCTCTGTTTTTGCTTCTCGTATTTGACACATTGCTAACAAGCGTCATTTCGTTAAGTCTTCGGATGGATCCCCGTTATCCTCCAAGATCCCTGTTAAATACCTAGGAATGGTCCATTCCACCTCCCCTTCCGAGCCGAGTCAACCACACATTCAAGCAATCATTTTGATGATATTAACTAAGGCAAATTTCAAATGTCTCGACAAGTCTTCTTTTCTTCATCTTAGGAAAGAGCTAAACACCTATGTTCTGTCAAGCAAGGGCTTCCTCCCATTTCATAATACATTGCTCAAAGAGCTCACCAACATAAAGGGACTATCTCCCAAATAAAATAACCCTTGCATGTTTCCTCCAAAAAGATACCTTAAGTCCCCATCCCGTCGAGTCGGCTGGATCACTCATAAAAAAAGAAAAAAATGAGAAAGGCACCAAAAAAATAGCCCACTAAGTCGAAAACCTGCAAGGGCGGCTTAGGCAAAAAAACATGGTGTGCCATAAAAGACGCAAAAAGAGATGCCCGCTAGGTTAAAAACCTGCAAGGGCAACATAGGCAAAAGAAAGGGCGCGTCATGAAAAAGGGGATGGGTTCCTAACCTCGCTTCAAAGGTCAAAAGATGATATTGTGTCAACATCAAAGGTCGAAGGACGACATTGGAGCTATCCCAACATCGACAACAACAAAGACATTGGGGATATTCCTACAACGAAGGCATTCGGGCTGTTCCTACAACAGTGACAAGCAGATTTCCTACCATCAGTTACCTCTCAATGAATGGACAAAATCCAAAGGACTTTACGCATAACAAACCTCGCGGTTAAGTTAAAATCAAAAATTGATTAAAATGCTTCGTTAAAAGATTTACCTTTAGAAATAAGCATTTCCAAATTTGCTCATTTGGCATCGTTTGTCAAAAAACAATGTTTCAAGAAAAATGCTTTTAATCTCCCCTCAAAATGATTTTTCCAAAGTCTTGGACTTTTTCATCCACAATGTGTCTTAAAGGTTGCCCCTAGGCTCTCCCCCGGTGTGAAGAAAATGTGTCAGCCATCCCCAAAGATGGAGTTGACCCAAGTCAAGCCTTGACCCAGAGTGGTAATTTTAGGTTGAAGCCTTTGTCCCCGGCAGTCCTTAGTCGGACGTAAGACCAGTTTTCCCGTCAAACTCCCCAAAGATGGAGTTGACCCAAGTCAAGCCTTGACCTAGAGTGGTAATTTTAGGTTGAAGCCTTTGTCCTCGGCAGTCCTTAGTCAGACGTAAGACCAGTTTTCCCGTCAAACTCCCCAAAGATGGAGTTGACCCAAGTCAAGCCTTCACCTAGAGTGGTCATTTTAGGTTGAAGCCTTTGTCCCCGGCAGTCCTTAGTCGGACGTAATACCAGTTTTCCCGTTAAACTCCCCAAAGATGGAGTTGACCCAAGTCAAGCCTTGACCCATAGTGGTCATTTTAGGTTGAAGCCTTTGTCCCCGGCAGTCCTTAGTCGGACGTAAGACCATTTTTCCTGTCAAACTCCCCAAAGATAGAGTTGACCTAAGTCAAGCCTTGACCCAGAGTGGTCATTTTAGGTTGAAGCATTTGTCCCCGACAGTCCTTAGTCGGACGTAAGACCAGTTTTCCTTTTAAACTCCCCAAAGATAGAGTTGACCCAAGTCAAGCCTTGACCCAGAGTGGTCATTTTAGGATGAAGCCTTTGTCCCCGGCAGTCCAAATGCGACATAAGACCATCCAAATCCCGACTTTGACCAAATGAGAGTTGAGTCCATCCTTTAGTCAACCCTCCCCGTAGATTTGAGTTGACCAAATCCCGACTTTGACCAAATGAGAGTCGAGTCCATCCTTTAGTCAACCCTCCCCGTAGAATCGAGTTGACCAAATCCTGACTTTGACCAAATGAGAGTCGAGTCCATCCTTTAGTCAACCCTCCCCATAGAGTCGAGTTGACCAAATCCCGACTTTGACCAAATGAGAGTCGAGTCCATCCTTTAGTCAACCCTCCACGTAGAGTCGAGTTGACCAAATCCCGACTTTGACCAAATGAGAGTCGAATCCATCCTTTAGTCAACCCTCCCCGTAGACTCAAGTTGACCAAATCCCAACTTTGACCAAATGAGAGTCAAGTCCATCCTTTAGTCAACCCTCCCCATAGAGTCGAGTTGACCAAGTACCGACTTTGACCAAATGAGAGTCAAGTCCAAGTAAGACCTAAAACCGTTTCTAGGAGAGGATGACAGATATCCACCTATCAAACCATTTCTAGGAGAGGATGACAGATATCCACCTAGGTTTAGGAGAGGATGACAGATATCCCCCTATCAAAGCATCCAAGGAGAAGACGAAAGATTTCCCCCTTTTCTGGGTGAGCTCCCGCTAAACAGCTTCCATGTCCCAAAAAACTTCCTTCTCTAGAACTACGTTAGGCTTGATTCCCCACGAACGGGATATATAGGAATCCTATACCCTTAGGTCCAGCCCCATAACCAAATCGGCCAAGCCGTCCTCCCATCATAGGTAGATTGGGATGCTTTTTAGGTCGACAACCCCGCTTTCCTAAGCGACGTTGCCGAGGGGCTCTGTAAGTACCCCAATTTAAACTAAAACCAGCCTTAGAGGAATTATTAGCACCATTCAGGGATAAACTGATAGGCTGGAACCTCACTAAGATAAACCAAAAACTTTAGGACTGTTCAGGAAATAAACTTAGAAAAATCCAGAAGCTCGCCAGGCTGAGCCGTACTGATAGTTTGGGTACTAGAAGGCCCCAACCGTACGGCTGGTTTGGGTACCTTCAGTCCCTATAAATTAAGGCCCTTGCTGATCATTTCAGGGAGGGGAGAAAATAGTTTTGTATGCAGAATCTCTGCTAAAATATAAGCAAAAACACAAACCTTGTGAGAATTGAGTGAAAGAGAGGAAGATAGGCTAGAATCAAACATTGGTGAGGCCTCCTTCTCCCCCATCTCCTCTTCACTTCTCTTTATTTACTTGTTCATGTTCTTATTTACTTAATGTCTTTATATTTCTTATGATACTATTAATTGGAACCAAGCCTTGAAATGATTCATGGTGCCCTCATGCCTTGAGTATGATTAAGGGTTACAAACCAAAGATGATCATGGCTTGTTATGATTAATGCAATTTACTTTATGTAATTTACTTCCATGTCATTTATATTTATATCATTTAATTTAATGTCTTTACTTTTGGCTTGGTGATCCATTGAACATTTGGAGAGAGCCCTTGCATATTTATGATATTTATGTTTATGTGATGATGATCAATTTTGGGTGGTAAAGTCCTAATCTTTACCATCCAAACTTTGATTTAAGCCTTAATAATATCCCTTTGGATGATAAAGACTCAATCTTTATCCATCCAAAGGTTGATTTTTAGTGTCTCAAGGCTTTGTCTTGGATGAATCATCCATTTGGGGGGGGGGGGGGTTTAAAGTCTCCATCTTTAACCACTCAAGTGGTTATTTTGGCTCAAGAGCCATGTTCATCAACTTTGTCTTTATTTCCCCAATCATTGCCTTGATCATGCCCAAAACTACTTGTTTTGGTGTCTAATTAATGATCAATGGCATAGGGATGTTGTTATGCATGTTTTTGTACCACCAAATAATCTGGAAAAAGTCTCATTATGTCCAGTTTCAGCAAGATGCTCTATTCTTGCCTGGAACTGGACTGCTTTCTGATAAATCTGTAAATTCTCAGGACAGCCATCACCAGCCATACGGATGGTTTATCCAGGAATTTTTTTTTTCCGGTTTTAACCCCTTTCTGTTATAATCTTTGCAAATAAACCCCTTTTGTTAAAAATTTTAACTGTTCTCTGTTAAAGTCAGCTTCTCCCCTTTTAAAATACACACACACACACTTGCACGTTTTTAGTCAATAAACTTAGGGAGACCAGTTTTCCAAGGCGGATTGGGTGAACCGTTAAACGTTCTTCCCAAGACGTAACCTGACCTCCGAACTCATTTTCTCTAACCTTTTTTGTTAAAATTGGGTTTAAAATTAATTTAACGTGTTGACTCCATTTTTCTTGAACATAAAGTGCCGTGTTTGGCTTCTCGAGGGGAACTCGTTCCGTTTTACCGCGGGTACCTTATAGTATTCGATACATTAATTAGGCCTAGTGCAAGTGGGAGATGTTGGTGTTGTACGCTCTAGGCACGTTATTTGAACGATTAATTTTATCACTTGCTTATACTTTAATAAAGATATTGAATGTTTGATTATTATATCCTTTGCAAGTTTATTATAATAATCTCCGTCCCTGATAATTATGATTAATTATTAGTATAAGTTTAATAGATAATCATATGATGATTATGTGTATAGGATACAGTTAGACTTATGGGTATTTGTTGGAGAACGAATACTGGACTGACCCCTATGAGATTTATGTCATAATGTCATAATTAAGTCTCATATAGTTATATCACTGGAATCTCCAGACCTGAGGTTATTACAGTCTTCCACATGATAAACATTATGTTTGAATGGTATTGATTGGTGTAATCGGAATCATGTAGGAAAGGGTAATAATCCAAGATGGGATTTGTTCCACGTCAAGATAGATGTCAAGCTTTGGCCACTCGATGAATGGTATTGATGAAATGCATGGCCTTGCTCAAATGATTGATTGGATCAATAATATTTGTATTATCAATACATTCGGGATTGAGAAAGAATTGAACTATGTAATTTGACCATTGACCATGACTTACGTTCAATTGACATCGTGAAACAAAGAGATTGTGTTATGTTCTATTTTAGGAAACTTTGGATTTCAAAGTTATACTAATTGGGTAGTCATAATGGCTTGCTAGAGTCCGCTTATGACTTACGAGGTTTGACTGGTTCAGACTCGTTGCCAACTTAGTATAATCCTATTGGGCCACACACGCAGAACGGATAATTAAAATGAGCGAAAAACGAGGAAACTGACTAAGGCCACCGTACGGCTGTATGAGCTTCGTACGGCTCCAGCTCCGCCGTACGGCTGCCTGCCCGTAAATTAGTTTATTTTAAGTCTTTTCTTGTTGGACAAGAAGACCTAAATCCTAAAGGGTTTTGGACACCCCATGAATATAATGCAGACTGACGGGAATTGTTCCCATAACATTGATTTGATCAATTCCAAAATCTTTCCTTGAGAGAAAAATTACACATTATATTCTTGGGTTATTGTGATTGATTATTCCTAATCATCAAGTCACAATAATCTTTGGGAGCTTTGAAGAATCGTTTTTCAACATCGTTTTTCAAACCGAAGGCCTAGCAATCAAGTTCAAGAAAGCGTTCTTGAAATATGTTCGTTGTGTGGATCACTGATAGAGGGCATTTCTCTTAAAGTCTAATCCAAGTTTTATCTCGATCTACCAGGGTTAGTTTCTTTCATCTTGATATTATGAATTATTGTTCATAGCGGATCTAGGCTATTGGGTTTTAATCATGTCTTTCTTCTGCTGCTCATGATTGCACGAAACCCAACACCGGGTAAATCCAAAAGTAAGAAAGATAGGAGGTCATGGACCATAGCTTAAGATAAAGCATTGCGTGGCTATTTCCACTAGAAAGTTGATGCTAGGGGTAGATTTGGTTTATCGATTGAGAAAAAATGCACTGTGGTTATGTGAATATTAGCATATGATACTACATATGACTCAGTTGATGAACATCTAAATGACGCTGAAACTACAACGAAGGAATGTCTTCTTCATTTTATGGAAGGTGTCATAAACCAGTTCCGCAATCGTTACATGAGAATGCCGATGATATAGCTACGTTACTCCAACAAGAAGAGGAGCGTGGATTTCCATGATTGATGGGCAGTATCAACTATATGCATTGGACATGGAAAAATTGTCCACGAGAATGGAGAGGACAATTTCAAGGTAGAAATAAAAAGCCAACGTTAATCCTAGAAGTTGTAGCCTCGCGCGATCTATGGATTTGGCATGCATTCTTTGGAACACCAAATTCGTGTAATGATATAAATATCCTTGATCGTTCTCCAGTGTTTACAGATATATTAGAAGGTCATGCTCCGCCTGTTAATTATATTGTGAATAATCATTCATACACATGGCATATTATATTACGGATGGGATATATTTGAAATGGACAGCCTTTATTAAACAACATGATAGTTGAAAACGAGCGTTCAACCTATAAACATTTTGATCCAAATGGCGATGAAGAAGTTTCATCTCAAAATCAAGCATCAACTAGCGGTGGAAATCAAATGTTTACTTTCTCCAATGTTCGAGAGTATGACTTTATCATCATATATGAGTAATCAAAGTTGGGTTCGAGACACAAATATCAACAAGTCACATAAGAAATATTTGATTGAGAATATTTGGGAAAAAATTAATGGGGAAGTTGATGATAATTAAAAATTGTGTGTTATTTATTATAGTGTGTACTATGTAATTTTAGTTTTTCTATGGTATGCTAAATTAAGTACTTTAATTTTTAATTGATGTTGTACGCTAAATTATGTATTCTATAATAAGATGGTACTGACTTGTTAATATAAATTATTTTATTTATTAAATAATAATAATATTAATATTATTATTTAATTATTGATATATAATGGATAAATATAGATTATTATCATATGTATTTAATAATAATAAAGTAATATGAATAATGATAATAATTGGTATATAAATGAGTAGGAAAGAGAACATATAGTGGGGTATAGTAAAATATGTGAGAGAGAAGTTGATGCCTTTGGTCACCACTGTGGGTAAAATGGTGTGAAGTTGTAGTTACTGATGACTGATGACATGGAGCTAATGTGGATAAAAGAGAAGGTGATGACTTTGGTCACCATTGTGGATGTTGTTAGCTTGTTTTCCTAATTCTAAGCCTAGTCTTGCCCTAGTATATAAACATAAACTCCAGCCACTTTATTTTTAGGCTTTCAAGGATTCAAGATTGTATCAAGATTTTATTAATTCAATTTCAGGTTTTGATGTTCTTAATTATTTTTCTTGTTCTTGATTTCATGAGTATGAGTAGCTGATTTTCTTAGATTTATGGATTGATAGTAATAAATACTAGATCACTATGCTATTGATTTAATTCTTCAATTTAATCTAATTCTTGTTAACCAAAATATTCTTCATGTTAAATTCTTTGGTTTCAATTATATGTTAATATAGGAATTGGTTTTAGGATTATTGGTAAAAATTGCACCATTAACATGGGTGATTTATACATTGACAATTATTTTGTTGATTAGATCTAATTGATGTTGTAATAGAAATCAAAAGGACCTAGGATCAGATACTCTTAAGTGTTGCATGAGTTCTTTGCTTGTTATGTGTGTAGACACCCCGCCTTGGACCTCTCATGTCCCGATTGCATACACATTCTCTATCTTCCTCTCTTCTGTTATGTTTTGTTACTTTCCATTAACTTTTGTTACTTTCCGTTAAGTTCTTGACTTACTCCGTTAGTCTTGGATTTGACTAAGTGACAAAGTCAACCTTGAGTCTTTGTTTACTTTGTTTTTGTTGACTTTCGTGATGTTCGTTAAGTTTTTGGACTAATTCCGTTAGTTTTGGGGCTTAACTGCATAACGGGGTTAACTTTCGGGCTGAAATATGAATTTCCTGAAGCTAGGATGCGCACGCCTTTGCCCTCCTTTGTGGGAGGCGTGCTCCTCCCATAGGGGGGGTGGGAAGCGCGCGCTTCCCGCTTCCAGAATCTCAGATTTTGCCAAATTTCCCTCCTTTTCTGATTTGTAACCCCCAAGACCATTATGCCTTGGCTTGATCCGGGGAATGGTCATCTTTGTGACCACAAACACTTCTCCAACACCTATATAAACCTCTTCATTCCATCATGAAAAGGGAGGATGATTTCTGAACACAAAAATACTTCAAAACACACAAAAGTCTATTTTTCAAGAAGTGGTCAACACAAAGATTTGGTTCTTCTCCATTCAAGCATAAGGTACAAGGTTTATTCTCTTCTTCTAAATTATAAGTCTTATTTCCTTTCTTCATCTTCTCATCTCTTCTAAGTGAGTATGCAATCTCCATAAAAATGGATACAACCAAAAGCCCACTTCACTATTGAAGTTTGGCCAAGGTTACATCCCAACATTCCAAACAATTCTCTTTTTATTTCCCTTTTCTTTTTTTGTGCAAAAGTATGTGCTTTACTTTGCCTTGCTCCATAGCTTCTTCCCCAGAGTTCTCCATCATCCTTGAACTACGCTGGTCTGATTCCCTTCAAGGGATACGTAGGCAGCCTTTGGCACGACCAACCCATCATCCATAGTACCATCTCGCCAACCCATCATCAAGAGCGTTCTCTCATCAACATCCAAAGAATGGACATTCTCCATCAAAGCACCCTCCGCGGACATCAGAAATCCATCTCCACTCAAGCGGCAATGGTAAGTGAAGGTATGAATACATCCAATGCTTTCCTCAAAATCACACCGCACACAAGATCACTCTCTATATTCTTACTTCTCTCTCATTGCAAGGGTGTTCCAAAATCCCATCACACCACAAGCACAATTTCTCTCTCCTCATTTCACACTTCATGCATCTTCTTGCAAGAACACATATGCCTGTCAAGCACACACATAACAGGTACCACCACGAAGTCAACAGCATCCGCTACTCAAGGCACTTCATCCCCACCAGAAAGTCGTCAACCGTGCCCACACCCCACAAAGTCAACAACATAAGCGAATGCGGCTCCAAGTCGGCAACTCGGTCCATATCGAGACAAGCTCCCATGAGCTCCAAGTCGGCAACTCGGTCCATATCGAGACAAGCTCCCATGAGCTCCAAGTCGGCAACTCGGTCCATATCGAGACAAGCTCCCATGAGCTCCAAGCGGTCCATATCGAGACAAGCTCCCATGAGATCCAAGTCGGCAACTCGGTCCATATCGAGACAAGCTCCCATGAGCTCCAAGTCGGCAACTCGGTCCATATCGAGACAAGCTCCCATGAGCTCCAAGTCCGCAACTCGGTCCATATCGAGACAAGCTCCCATGATCTCCAAGTCGGCAACTCGGTCCATATCGAGACAAGCTCCCATGAGCTCCAAGTCGGCAACTCGGTCCATATCGAGACAAGCTCCCATGAGCCCCAACTCAACAACTCGGTCCATATCGAGACAAGCTCCCATGAGCTCCAATACAACACTCCAGCAAAAGTCGCTCATGCAGGGAGCGCACCTCTATCTATCGCAATTTCAAATTCCTACTTTTATCGAGTCTTTGTTTCCTTTTCTTCCTTTTTTCTTTGTCGATGTCCTCGACGGATGTTTTTACATTCGTCGACGCGTTTTGCTTTGCAATCCACGTCGCCGAGGGGCTCTGTAGACACCCCGCCTTGGACCTCTCATGTCCCGATTGCATACACATTCTCTATCTTCCTCTCTTCTGTTATGTTTTGTTACTTTCCGTTAACTTTTGTTACTTTCCGTTAAGTTCTTGACTTACTCCGTTAGTATTGGATTTGACTAAGTGACAAAGTCAACCTTGAGTCTTTGTTTACTTTGTTTTTGTTGACTTTCGTGATGTTCGTTAAGTTTTTGGACTAATTCCGTTAGTTTTGGGGCTTAACTGCATAACGGGGTTAACTTTCGGGCTGAAATATGAATTTCCTGAAGCTGGGATGCGCACGCCTTTGCCCTCCTTTGTGGGAGGCGTGCTCCTCCCATAGGGGGGTGGGAAGCGCGCGCTTCCCGCTTCCAGAATCTCAGATTTTGCCAAATTTCCCTCCTTTTCTGATTTGTAACCACCAAGACCATTATGCCTTGGCTTGATCCGGGGAATGGCCATCTTTGTGACCACAAACACTTCTCCAACACCTATATAAAACTCTTCATTCCATCATGAAAAGGGAGGATGATTTCTTAACACAAAAATACTTCAAAACACACAAAAGTCTATTTTTCAAGAAGTGGTCAACACAAAGATTTGGTTCTTCTCCATTCAAGCATAAGGTAAAAGGTTTATTCTCTTCTTCTAAATTCTAAGTCTTATTTCCTTTCTTCATCTTCTCATCTCATCTAAGTGAATATGCAATCTCCATAAAAAGGGATACAACCAAAAGGCCACTTCACTATTGAAGTTTGGCCAAGGTTACATCCCAACATTCCAAACTACATTTTAATTCACCATTTTCATCTCTTCATTTAATTGTCTAGCATAATTATTACATGTAATATTTAGCATTAAATCAATAAAATCATTCTTTTCCCCTCTTCTTTTCATTATAACTAGCGGGTAACCCGTGCTCTGCACGGGAAACCAATACTACGTCTTAAAAAATATTTTAACTATAGTTAACTAATATAGTAATCATCATTTTAACTAATACTATTAATAAAAAAATTAATCTATATGATTACTATTATTATAATAACTATTATAATTAATTAATACTATTGATAGTAATAGTTAATATATATATATTAATAGCAATGATAATCTATATAATAATAATTATTAATATAATTATTATAATAAAATAATATTATTAATAGTAAAATTTAATTGATATAGTAACTATTATGATAATTATAATAAACTAATACTATTAATAGTAATAGTTAATAGATATAGTATCGATTATAATTACTGTAGTTAATATTAAAAATTAATAACTTACTTATATAATAACAATTATAATTAACCAATACTAATAATAGTAATAGTTAATGTATTCGCCCTCTGTTTCGAGTAAGTTACAACATGTTGACTTTTTTTTGTCAACAAAAATGAACTTTGACCAACCATTGGTGACGATCTAATTATTCAAGTAAAATTCTAAAATTTGTAGTTGATAAATTATTAAGTAATTTATCAATAACAATTTTTAGAATTTCATTGTGATCATTAAATCGTCACCAATGGTTGGTCAAAGTTCATTTTTATTGACCTAAAAAAGTCAACATGTTGCAATTTACTTGAAACGGAGGGAGTATAGCCTATTATAGTTAACTAATACTATTAATAGTAAAAAAATAACTTATAAAGTAACTATTATAGTTAACTAATACAATTAATAATAATAGTTAACTTATATAGTAACTATTATAGTTAACTAATACTATTAATAGTAATAGTTAACTAATATAGTAAATATTATAGTTAACTAATACTTTTAATAGTAATAGTACTAATACTATTAATAGTAATAGTTAACTTAGTAATAGTTAACTTGTCTAGTAACTATTATAGTTAACTAATACTATTAATAGTAATAGTTAACTTACTATTAATAGTAATAGTTAACTTGTATAGTAACTATTATAGTTAAGTAATAGTTAACTTGTATAGTAACTATTATTGTTAACTATTACTATTAATAGTAATAGTTAACTTGTATAGTAACTATTATAGTTAACTATTACTATTAATAGTAATAGTTAACTCATATCATAACTATTATTATGAGCTAATAGTATTAGCTAATAATGAGAATATCAAAAGTCACACACTTTTAGGATAGTGATGATGTGGCATCACGAAATGCAAGATTCTTCCATGATTTGTCCACGTGGCATCACCACATCTCTCTTCACCAACTTTAATATATATATATAGATGTTAGCACATTTCTATTTAATTAATTGAAGGACATGTAAATATTAGAACACCAAAAGTAGCAAGACCGGCTTAAGCCGGGCGAAGTGGGTGTTTAAGTACTTCCCACTCCGTCACCTAACCCCCGAACCCTTCTTCCTTGAATCTCTAGTTTCGTAATCATTAAAAAGGCTCTTTTCTTAGGTTTTCTCGCGTTCCTCTAAAACGTGGGTGGCGACTCTTAAAATCAAGCAGACATCTTAGGATAATTCACCGCCCTAGCCAAGTTGTGGTTTCCCGGGGTATCTACAATATGACCGCAAAAGAAAATTAACATAAGGAGGACTAGATAATTGCAATACATAAGGAGAACTAGATAATTGCAATCCGGCGACTGAACCGTCTCAATTCTTACTTTTGTGAATGAACCCTACAATGAGATTGATCTTGTTATTATGAGCATAACATAGAGTGGAAGTATTTGTGAATCTAATTCGTAAATCTGTTTGTTGATCTAGATTAAAATCTTACTTTTAATTGTTTTTTAGTTTAATTTGATTATTGCTTTAGTTTAATAAACAATCATAACAAAAGCATTTTATTTATTTTTCTATTTTAGTTCATACTCCCTCCGTCCCAGCACAAGTAGTACTAGAGGACTAGGTACAATAATTAGGAGAAAATTAGTGTATGTGTGGTAGAAAATGAAGGGAGGGAATGAGTGAGGTAAATAGTAGTTTTGTTTGAATAAATTGAGTGGTGGAAAATAAAGAGAAATAATGAGTGGGGTTAAATGGTGGGGCTGGTTGAATATAAAAATTTCCATTTTGGGTAGTCTCAATTGTTTTTGGATGGCCTAAAAAGGAAAGAAGTCTTACTTGTGTTCGGAGGGAGGGAGTACTTATTTATCCTTCAAGTCTCTATGAATTCGACTCTTACTTGTGCATACTACTACATCGTTAACTAGTACACTTGCTGAATAATTTAATTAGAAGGAGATTTTCTCCACCAGAGTTCATCTTTCAAAAAAAATCCTTTGATCACAATGGATATTGGCACCGTGCCATTGGCACACGCAAGAAAACTAATTATATTAATTACTAACAGTCACATGTATTTTTTATAATTATTTAACTAAATAGTAATTGTAATATTTCTATCAATTCTTTGAAATGATTTCTGGTCAATCTAATTATCAAGTTCAACAGTTCAAGTCCATATTTTATTCTATTTTTAATAACTGTCACAAATCTCTTTGTTAGTATACAGTTTAATTTGGGAATAATTCCTCTAGGGACCCAGTCCCAGATTTAATTACTAAAAAAGAAAGGCCCAGATGAAATGCCTGATAAGGATTTCAGCTGAGATTGAGTTTCCCCTCACACCCCTGACCTCCTTTGACCAGTCAAAGATAGCTCTAAATACCCAAACTACCCCACCCTCAAACAAAACCCCTCCCCTCACCATACTCACGCACACGCATAAACACACACACTCTCTCTCTCAAAAAAAAATACGGCAGTCGCACTTTCCGACACCCTCGCCGTCTTCAGCTCCCTTCATCTTCTTCGACCAAAACCACGCCCATGTCCGGCCTCCTTCTCCGTCTCTAAAGATCTTAACTCCGGCTACGCTTCTCTCTCTTTCCCTCTCTTCAAACCCTATTTATCCTGCATCGCCGGCGCCGGCGCTCATGTATCCAAGCCTCGCATCACGATTTTAGATCCTGCATTACTTACTTCAGATTTGATCAGATCTAAGCCGGATTCAGCTTCCTGTACTTCCACAGACACCGGCATCTTCTCCTTTCTCTGGCGATGTCTCTTTCTACACTTCAGATTTGACGGCTTATCGCCTCAGATCTCTCTCTCATTTGTCGCCTGCTTGCCCTCTCTCTTTCGCATCTTCGCCAGCTCCCTCTCTCTCCCTACATTTCTGGTCATCGACCTCAGATGCCGGCATCTTCTCCTTTATCTGGTGATGTCTCTCTCTACACTTCAGATATGATGGCTTAGTGCCTCAGATCTGACCGATCTTTATCTCCTAGCCAACGTCTGAACTGAATGGATCTCCACAGTGCAACAACTGCAATCTTCATTTGATCTACTGTTTTGGTAAGAAAAAGTTACCTTCCAAGTGTTTCAGCACTTATATTTGGAAGCAGGGGCAAACTTCATTTACATTTTACACAGATGAAGATGTTAAACAAATGATTAACTGAGGCTACTTATAGGAAGGACAAGAAGTGTATTCTACTTAAACAAATTAAGTCCTCTATACTTAGAGCTCCAACACCAACTACAATATAATAAATTCTATCCTTAATTTTTTATGTCTTATATGTTTGTACTTGTCTAGTCTGGGAAGTAGCAATTGCTTGTTGGTGATATTTTTCTTGTCAAATAATTTTATTGACAGTGTTGTGATATTTGAGGTCTATTGGTTCATTTTGTTTGATTTTGGGGTTGATTTAGCATGTGCTTGGTTCTTTTATTTATTTTTTATTTTTATTTTTTTAAAAAAAAAATGTCATCTAAGTCAATTATAAAAGGTGGATTGGTCCTATAAGAGTTGTAAAGTGTAAATTATGAGGTGAATTGGTCTTATAATTAAGCTATTAGAGTTGGACTATAAGACTTATTTTTGCATTATATTTTCATTTTTATGGGATTTGATCAATAATATTAAATTTGTTTTTCTTAGAAATGTAAAAAAAAAAAAAGGGTAAAAAAAAAAGGGTAAAAAAAAGGTAAAAAAAATCTATATATGTTAATTATAAGAGGTGGACATGTCTTATGTGTCAGATATAAGAGTTGACTACTGTTTGATTGAATATAAAAGTCAACATTAAAGGAATATTACTATTGAAATTGATTTTGTGATAAAATGTGAAAAAATAACTCTTATACTTCAATTATAAGAGGAGAATTTGTCTTATACACTAACTATAAGAGTTTGATCGAGTTTTACTAATTAAGATTTACTTTTTCTTTCTAAAGAAATGAATGAAGTGATTTTTTTTTTACTCTTTTATGTGAATTATAAGAGGCAGACAAGTCTTATGTGTCAGTTATAAAAGTTGACTGATGTGTTAACCGAATATGAAAGTCAACGTTAATAAAATATTATTATTTTTAATTTATTTTGTGAAAAAATGTGAAAAATGACTCTTATATTTCAAATATAAAAAAAAAAATTGGTCTTATACACTAATTATAAGAGTTTGATTGAGTTCGACCAAGTAATATTAGTTTTTTTATTAACAATAAAAAAGTGAAAAAAAAACAAGATTCTTATACTTTAATTATAAGAGGGGAATATGTCTTATGTGTTAGTTATAAGAGTTTGACTGCTGATTGACCGTGTTTAACCAAATAATATTAAAAAAAATTCTAAAAAATGAAAAGAGTGAATTTCTTTTTACTCTTATATGCTAATTATGTGTCAGTTATAAGAGTTTGACCGTTTGTTTGATCGAATATGAAAGTGAACATTAAATAAAATATTATTATTTTAATTTATTTTGTTAAAAAATGTTAAGAAATGACATTTATACTTCACTTATAAGCTCCGGATGAATCATGGAACGCACTGCATATCAAATCGAACGTCAGAGCAAGACGAACAAAAGTAGATATCTCTTATTTGGTAGAATTAGTCAACTTTACATATAAATTTATTTTTATATGACAATAATTTTTACTTTTTATATTTAGAGAAAATGTAAGTTTGATTAATATAAAGTGGAAAATTACACATTTATATCTAAATCTATACCCACATCTACATCTCTATATCTCTATATATATTAAACAAGAAGTGCCAAGTTTTCCTCCTAAAAACGTCACTATCAAAGTCAAAAATTTCTTTTTCTTAATGATACTTTGTTATTTTGCATAAAATGTGGGGGCAAATATGTCACTTTATTTAATTTGGTACAATTAATCAACTTTGCATGTAAATTGATTTTTACATTATACTTTTTAATTCTTTTAGTTTTCGTGATTTTTTTTTATCAATATAGTGAAAAATTACCAATTGATGCGGACACCAAAGCGTTGAAGTTTGAACAATATATAGTGGAAAATTACACACACACACACACACACACACACACACACACACACACACACACACACACACATATATATATATATATATATATATATATATATATATATATATATATATATATATATATATATATATATATATATATATCCACATCTACATCTATATCTCTATATGTCTATATATATTAAACAAGAAGTGCCTAAGTTTCCCACCTAAAAATATTACTATGAAGGTCAAAAATGTCTTTTTCTTAATGATACTATGGTACTTTGTAACCCCCCGAGTTCCGGGGTCCTATTTGGTACCTCGAACCAGGCGCGTTATCCTTGCTATAAACCAACCCTAATACCGAAGCCTGTATAAATATATATTAAATTCACTTAATCGACTAATGGTCATAATATTAAACAACCTATGAGAGTTATACATACAACTCTACTCCACAAATATAATACAATACTACCCAAAATACAGAGTTTAAGCAACTCGTTACAACCAACGTCCTCATAACAAAAATATATACATGCTCCGTAGATCAACTACCCCAAAGTAGATAACCTGCTCGATAGATCTCAGCCACATGCGATCTTACAACGTACTATCACTTGCTTCCTGGGGGGTTAAGGAAAACAATTTGAAATGAAAGGGGTGAGAATAAATCTCAGTAAGTTACTAATGCAACTACATGGCATGGCAATATGCATAACAATAGCACATAGTCACGCAGCGGAATTAAACACATTACAAAGGATACTGAGTCAAGGTTTTCCATAAGGATATAAACTCTGAAGCTTCAACAAACCGCATCAACAAACATCTTCAATAAATGAAGCAGGGGTTCCGGAACCAAACAGTAACCAAACAACAACGGGGGGAAAATGACACAAAGTCATATCCCAAAATGCCCAACCTGTGGCCCAAAGGAAGGGGGTTAAAATGGGAAACCAATGGAGAAACCTTATAATGGACTTGACTCGGGTGCCATTATAACTTTCAACCATTGCCCGATACACATATACCAGCTGGACTTTTCTAAACTACTGCACAATCAGTACATAATTCCAAAAGAGGTAATCATGCCAAACACATCATAAAGATGATAAACTTTGCTCATAAAGCGCCCAACAACATTGTGCAATATAAACAATCTCAACACAAATGATTTCAAAGTAGGAAATCCCACAATTGCATCACAAGGATAATCACAACACCAATTTAACCCCCACATAGTTACATATCTTGAACTCGATCACAACCGGACCATTCCATTACTTTCGTTCCCTAAACACCTATCGAAGTACCATAAGGTAAAACCCAAAGCCTAGCCATGCCTTACCTAATCAAGTCGAACAGAACCATTCTATATTTCTAGATAACTATACAGCCAACAAAACCATTGCATAGTATTCGAAGAGAGCTTTCCAACGATAGTTTACACGTCCAAAACGGAGTCCGGATGAAGAAGTTATGGCCTCCGGAAGATTGAACGTAAAACGGACAAACTGCGAAAGAGGAGGGTGCGCGCGCCCTCTCCCAAAAGGGAGCGCGCCCCCCCTTTGGACAGAAATCTGGTTTTGAGTGCACAAGAGGGAGCGCACGCCCTCCCTAAAAGGGAGCGCGCGTCCCCTTACCCGATTCAGCTTTATCTTGCAATTTTTTTGGGTTTGTGAACAAGGGTACCTACATCCTAAGTCTAAGGTACAAACAGACCAACATCACCCAAAACCCAGCAGTACCAAGCTTACTCCTACAACAACCTTTCTTTATCTCTCAACACAATACCACCAACTAGTTCCAAAAACATCACAAACAACATGCAACCACTAAGAATAACTCCAAAATAATGCATGAACAATCCTAAGGGGAAAAAGGGGTAGTAACTTACCTCTTCCAAGCTAAAAGTTGAAGATGATGAATCTTTGATCGGGTAGAAATGATTTACTCTCTTCTAGGAATATCTTGATGCAATCATCTCTTGATTTGGGGAATAAATGATGAAGAAATTGGAGGAACTTATGGAGAGGTCCTCTTCTTCTCTCAACACTCACTAACACTAGGAAGAAGAAGGAGAAAGGGAAAGTGAAAGTTTGTTGGGAGCTGGGATCTTTCCCCTCCTAATCCCCAATCAAGTATCATAGAGATCCCCCAAGATTGGCAAGACACAATTAAGCCCCTGCACTCAATTTACACTAAGGCCCCCTAGATTCTAACTTAATCAAAGATTATCCTAATGATGCTAGACACATTGCTAGATGAAATGAACTAACACATAATTGTCAAGTAATAATGTAATGCAAATAAATATATAATGCACCCAATTACTCAAATAATGATAGAAAAAAAATAGGGTCCGGATTTGGGGTCGTGACAGTCACTCCCCCTTAAAAAAAATTCGTCCCGAAATTTAGGTGAATTTACCCGAAAGTCCAAATTACCAAGGATGCTTCCGCTCCATCTCCTCCCGAAGTTCCCAAGTTGATTCCTCCACGCTATGATTCCTCCACACTACTCGAACAAGTGGGATATTCTATTTCTCTTTTTTGAACTTTGGTGTCAATCACCCGATACAACCAGGAATCCTAATTCTTTCCGTTAAACCATTTTGAGGACTGCTAAGGTAATTCCTTTTAAACATAAAATCTCTCACTTAAACTCAAAATCTCATCCTTTCGAGCCCAGTCCGGACATGTTACCAATTACACATTCTAAACCTCAATAAAGTAACCTTAAATAATACTTACAACATGATAATTTTTCATACTTGACCTTCTGCAATCACTATCTCAACTACTACTAAAATCCATACCCAGAATCAAGGAATCCAAATTGTTCCTAAAACCGAATTTTCGAGATATCACAAACTTGTCTCATTCACAACCTTAATTGCACTGTAAAGATACTTCCACTAGTAAGTCGTACACTTAGTCTTGCTTCCCAGAAATCTAAAACAATAACATTACTTAAGCGTGAACCATGACAAGCTAAATCAACTCCTTAAACTGTGAAAAGCTAAAGAAATTCTTCTTCCCAAAAATTTTCATCGAAGTGACTATCTCCACGGATTTCAAGTATAGTGTCTTTTCTTTAGTTAACACCTTAAACCTATGGTACAGTGTAAGCCCAAAAATTCTAATACAAAATGTCCACTTGAATCCATCCATATTATAATAATATCATTGCACTATTCTAACCTTTGAAACCAAAACAATTCCATATACTCTATTAATCCATTAAAGAAACAAAACAATCTAAATTTTACCTTCAAAAGATTTCCTCTAAATTCCAATTTAGGTTAGAAACCCTTGCTTAAATATCCAAAAGAAATTAACAAATTCTAAATCTCCATTGGCAGCCAACTTAGTCGTTGGCATTTATATTTACTATCACAATAGTACCTTTGCCCAGTAGTATTACTAACATAATGATCTAATTAGCAAGCATCATATATCAAATGACCTAAAACACAACATAGTATCACTTAATTAGCCCAAATATATATATATATATATATCCAACTTTATTTACTAATCCTCAACCCAAGTAAGAAACTCCAAAAGAAAAGAATTGCATATAATAGAAGTCAACGAAATTTAACTAATTAATTTCCTTAAATGTGGACTGATCAAAACCATGTAACCCCTTAACTAAAACCCAAGAATGCCCTTAATATCTTTCGGGTTATTACATTTTAACCCTTTAAAATATGCTTAGTCCGCTAAACTTAACGCGTCTACAATCTTAAATGATTATTACTTCCCAATATACTCATATTGCTATAACTCAACTCCATTTATGTACTAAAATGATCACATAATAATAACTAGCACAAAACAAAATCTCTCTGTCCAATAGATTTCATTCTCTAGAATCCAAAAGTATGAATTGTTACTCTCTTCCCCGACTAAATAAATTTAATCATTCAAGATAACCTTTAAAGACTATAAGCTTACTCATCAAGTAACTAAAGGTCTACAATGCATCTGATGCTCATTCTATAACCATTACTTAAGGATAAGCCATCAACCCAATTATCAATAACTACTATCATCTTAAACCAATACTTAAAAGATAAAATATTTACTACTGACCTTTTTCACCCGATGATATAACCCATCTCTTCGTCAAAATATTTGGTCATAAACCTATAGACCAATATATTCTGTCAGTGGTACATAAGAGGAATTTCAAATTGGTCAAATGTGACACTCTCTATTCTAAACGAAAGATTTCAAACGCCACAAACCATAGCGTGAATTCAGAACACCTTAAAATTAAATGCTGGATTCCAATATAATATAACCTAAATGCTTAATATTACCCATAATCACTTTTTATATTTCTTCATGTCAAACAAAACCAATGCACTCCACGAAGATATCCTAAACATGATAAATCCCTCATCAAGTAATTTCTCAAGTTGAATCTTCAACTCCTTTAACTCCACCGATGTCCTATGGATATTGATCTAGATATCATCACTGTATCATTGCGCCATAACCCCTCAATCTAACCCAAGTTTCTCCTTAAGTACTATATACTATTCAGTAGAAAATATATCTAAGATCTCACAAAGAATGAATACGTCCTCCAGTTTTGGTGTAGACATCCCAATACCAATCACGTAAACTAAACACTCAACACTAACTTGTGATAACAGTTTTCAGACTTTCAATGCAGAACATAAATATCATATATAGATCTATTATACTCCTAAACAAGATCAAGCATACTGACATAAGAATATGCACCACCCATTGTGGTGAGCATAAAATACTTAACACATAGAAACCCGACCATACTACATATCAAATCAATGTCCTGTATAGGTGATATGACTACATCAACGCATAACTTCTAGGGTGTTACCGCCCACAACTCTATCGAGTTCCTTATAACTACCTTTAGCAATCCTGCAGTCTCTTAGTAGAGAGTACACCACTACGCAAATCAAGGAATGAAGGCAGACATACCTATATGGCACGACACAACAAAATAGATATACTTAAGTCTTTAAAGACTCGCACTCTTAATTCTCAAACCATCTAACCTAAATTGAACCAACCTTATCAATACTAGTCCTACGCCTAATCGAACAACAAATAAAGAAACACTCGACATCAATATCACACTCATAAATTAACCCACTAAAGCCATAAACCCACTCCAAGCTTAGAGACAGTCCATGAAATTATAATTATGGGCATATCACAAGTACTCACATCCCATAAATCGAATACCAATCAATCATACTATACAACTTGGTGCACTACTTATGTCCAAGTCTAGTGGTCAAACAATATCCTACACTCTTAATCTCAATGGTTCTATCTCAAAAGAACTAAAATGGAGTCGCCAATAATTCGTCAAAACCAGAGCTCTACCAAGAAACTCCATAATTGAGCTCGTACAATCCCCAGCTAAAATCACTGAACTGCTTGATGCTTACTCCGTTCTCGTTTCCCTTACCATCATTCCATATAGACATATGAATTCCACTATTTCCAATAGCTTGTCTCCGCCTCTCGTTTCGTCCCGAGAACGATCATCCAAAAATATTCCCAACTTCTTAAATAATCTAGGTTTAGGGTATTGCCTATTCATTAACCCATAAATTTTAAAAACTGACCCAATAAAATATTTCTTACTCTAAAGGCCTAAATAATCATCATTCTTCTTGTAATTCCAGCTGGTCCAATACAAACATTTCTTATAAGTGTCCCAAAATTAAATAATCACAACTAAAAATCTTCAAAATTTTCTCCTTAGAAGGAATTCATCCTCGAATTCTATCTTAACTTCATCTCGTAAATCCGTTAGGTTCATGTTCCACAAATTCTCAATACCAAATGCAACTAGTTGTCCTCAAAGAAAATTTAGTTTTCCTAATCGCTCAAAATCTTAATATATGAATATCCAAACCTATTCAATATCAGAGTTCTTATTCCCTTACAAGATCTAAAACCATTGCTCTGATACCAACTGTAACGCCCCGAGTTCCGGGGTCCTATTTGGTACCTCGAACCAGGCGCGTTATCCTTGCTATAAACCAACCCTGATACCGAAGCGTGTATAAATATATATTAAATTCACTTAATCGACTAATGGTCATAATATTAAACAACCTATGAGAGTTATACATACAACTCTACTCCACAAATATAATACAATACTACCCAAAATACAGAGTTTAAGCACCTCGTTACAACCAACGTCCTCATAACAAAAATATATACATGCTCCGTAGAGCAACTACCCCAAAGTAGATAACCTGCTCGATAGATCTCAGCCACATGCGATCCTACAACGTACTATCACTTGCTTCCTGGGGGGTTAAGGAAAACAATTTGAAATGAAAGGGGTGAGAATAAATCTCAGTAAGTTACTAATGCAACTACATGGCATGGTAATATGCATAACAACATAAAGGATAATAAACAAGTAACACATAGTCACGCAGCGGAATTAAACACACTACAAAGGATACTGAGTCAAGGTTTTCCATAACGATATAAACTCTGAAGCTTCAACAAACCGCATCAACAAACATCTTCAATAAATGAAGCAGGGGTTCCGGAACCAAACAGTAACCAAACAACAACGGGGGGGAAATGACACAAAGTCATATCCTAAAATGCCCAACCTGTGGCCCAAAAGAAGGGGTTAAAAATGGAAAACCAGTGGAGAAACCTTATAATGGACTTGACTCGGGTGCCATTATAACTTTCAACCATTGCCCGATACTGTAGACACCCCGCCTTGGACCTCTCATGTCCCGATTGCATACACATTCTCTATCTTCCTCTCTTCTGTTATGTTTTGTTACTTTCCGTTAACTTTTGTTACTTTCCGTTAAGTTCTTTACTTACTCCGTTAGTATTGGATTTGACTAAGTGACAAAGTCAACCTTGAGTCTTTGTTTCATTTATTTTTGTTGACTTTCGTGATGTTCGTTAAGTTTTTGGACTAATTCCGTTAGTTTTGGGGCTTAACTGCATAACGGGGTTAACTTTTGGGCTGAAATATGAATTTCCTGAAGCTGGGATGCGCACGCCTTTGCCCTCCTTTGTGGTAGGCGTGCTCCTCCCATAGGGGGGTGGGAAGCGCGCGCTTCCCGCTTCCAGAATCTCAGATTTTGCCAAATTTCCCTCCTTTTCTGATTTGTAACCCCCAAGACCATTATGCCTTCGCTTGATCCGGGGAATGGCCATCTTTGTGACCACAAACACTTCTCCAACACCTATATAAACCTATTCATTCCATCATGAAGGGGAATGATTTCTTAACACAAAAATACTTCAAAACACACAAAAGTCTATTTTTCAAAGAAGTGGTCAACACAAAGATTTGGTTCTTCTCCATTCAAGCATAAGGTACACGGTTTATTCTCTTCTTCTAAATTCTAAGTCTTATTTCCTTTCTTCATCTTCTCATCTCTTCTAAGTGAGTATGCAATCTCCATAAAAAGGGATACAACCAAGAAGCCACTTCACTATTGAAGTTTGGCCAAGGTTACATCCCAACATTCCAAACTACATTTTAATTCACCATTTTCATCTCTTCATGTAATTCTCTAGCATAATTATTACATGTAATATTTAGCATTAAATCAATAAAATCATTCTTTTCCCCTTTTCTTTTCATTATAATTGTTAGCACATTTCTATTTAATTAATTGAAAGACATGTAAATATTAGAACACCAAAAGTAGCAAGACCGGCTTAAGCCGGGCGAAGTGGGTGTTTAAGTACTTCCCACTCCGTCACCTAACCCCCGAACCCTTCTCTTCCCGAATCTTTGGTTTCGTAACATTAAAAAATAGGCTATTTCTAGGTTTTTCTTATGTTCCTTTAAAAACATAGGTGGCGACTCTACAAAATAAAATCAAATCAATTAGACATTCTAGGATCCTTCCACCGCTCTAGCCAAGCCGTGGGCTCTCCCGGGGTATCTACAGTGGCGACTCCGCTGGGGAGGTATTAGAGGGTTAAACTTGCGTTCTTAAATTTTGGTGTTCTTATTACTGTTTTCTGAGCATTCTGGTAAAAAGGGTGGGAAGCGCGCGCCTCTGGCCTTCTTGGCCTAAAGCGCGCGCGTCCGACCCCAATTACCAGAATCGCCTGCCTCCTTTCTTGTCCTTCAATTCCATGTTTCTGTGCTAACAATTACTGTAGGGGAAATAATTTTTTATTTAGGGTCAAGGCAATCCCTTGAACCCACTGATTCGCAGGTACTGCCCAGAATCGGGCGCCTCTGCCCCTCTTTGTCTACCGCGCGCGCCTTCCGCATAGGCCACCCAATGCGCGCGCTTCTGGGCGCATTCCCAGAACAGAACAGTGCACAGAAAACAGAACAGAGCAGAATGACAATGTGTGGGCACCGGGCCTGCACAGAACTTCTTTTATTTTTCTGTTTGTTTTATCGGTCACACGGGTGATTCGAAAGTTGTAATTATGTGCTTATTTGTTTTTTTTTCTTTTGAAAAAAAAAATGTTTTGTCACATGTTAGACCTCACACTATATGCACATATTCTTATCAATTGCTCACTATCGAGTCGCACAATGTTCAACCCCAAACCCGTCGAGGCCCGTCCTAGAAAGTTTCAAGCTCCACCCGACCTTGACTCTTTCGAAGCGGTCAACCTCAGCCCGTGGCGTAGTTCAAGACTACATGTCGGGGGTGACCTTTAAGCCTCTCTTTAGCCGAGCACAAGCCACACAATTCTAGTCTAGGGTCTAACACTCCGTGACTCAAGTCGGTTTTCATGTACCGAGATTTCCCTAAACTAATGTCTTCAAATCATACATGCCAATTTGTTGCAATGGACGAAATAAAACTCCGTCCCCAAAAGTGGCTATCTTGGACGAAAATAAAAAATCCGTCCCCGCATGTATGATTTACTACATTAATTTAGTTTAATCCCTTCACATGTAGGTATCACAAGCATGGTGGAATCCGATGATTATATGGGACCGCGAGAAGGTCTATATACTAGTGTGACGATTCCACTATTTTTTCTAGAAACCCCAAAAAGGACTCCGTCCTTCCGACTTTGTAAAAAAAAAAAAAAAAAAAAATAGTCATTTTTCTCTATGTGGTTGAGTCTTTTTCCTTGTTTGTGGGTTTAATCATATTACTCAAAAGGTGTTTGTGGGGCCAACCTAAGATCAACCGTGCTCTTCCAATAGGTCCAAAGGCTTCCAACGGCAACAACAACAACGGTGGAAATAATTTCGTGTCCAACGAAGGGTTACTCAACATAATGAAATCAATGGGGGAACAAATGGATAGGATTGTCAAGGATGCCCGCCGTAAAGACAATTTGTGGCAAGCCTGTTTCGATATCGACAAGAGGATTCACAAAGAAGAGGTTTCCGAACTCAAGGCCAGTCTTGATTATGAAAGAAGAATTCACGAGGAAGAGGTTTCCGAACTCAAAGCCCGTTTGCAAGAGCTCACCGACGGCAAAGCAAAGTTCAATGGTAAAGCATGCTCAAGTGGCCCGACCCTCAAACCAACAACCGAGTTTTCACTCCTCTCCTAGGAGTAACCCAAGCTGAGGCATTTGAAACTTTGGTGGCAAGTGGGAAGGTCAAACCTTTGGAAGGGTACAAGCCGAAGGCGATACTGAAGAATCATGCACATAGTGAATGGTGCGGCTACCACAAGCATAGTGGCCATACTACCGAAGGGTGCTTCCTTCTCCAAAACATCATCCAAGATTTGATCGACAAAGGCGAATTTACTGTGGGTGAAAAGCAACCGCTAGAGAATGGCAACATGCAAGAACCCATCAAGGAAAAAGCTTGGTTTTGAAATGGGCCTTCAACAAGAGATCATGCCGCAAGGAGACTACAACGGTAAAGACGACGACAACAATCTCCGTTTCTCTTTCTCTACCTAGTAGTAGGAATAAAAAATAAAAAAAAATAAAAAAAAAAGTCAAAGTCCTCTTTTGTGTGCATTAAGTTTTCTTCCTTCTCATGTCAATGTTTGAGTCGATCTTATCAAATAAAAGTCGTTCTTGTCCTCATACACAATTCCAAGTTGTTCAATTTAATTCTTGGCAAAATGATGAAAAGATGTCTAAACAAGTTTTAGAACGAAGGCCATCGCTTGAACGCCTAGGGGCTAAACATCGTGACGAAGGCAACGACATCAACAACAACGGTGAATCCAAGACATCAAGCATGGAGAAAAATCAAGCAAAGTTTTCAAAGGGGGATCAAAAAAAAAAAAAAAAAAAAAAAAAGCTCGCTAGGTTGAAATCATCAAATCAACCTAGGCAAAAGTTAAAGCAAAAAAAAAAAAAAAAAAAAAAATCCCCCTCAATCAAAGAAGATCAACATCATCATCCACCAACAAAGGACGAAGCTACGAAGCAACAATTCCATCACGAAAAATGGAGAATGCACAAGAACTACGGTGACCTAAGCCTCTACACTGGAGGAACATAGGCAATCTTCGGGTCCGGTCTCATGCAAGAAAGAAGAAATGTTTAGCCCTAGCGCGTTATGGTGATCGGCCTTCATCTCGAACTTGTCAAGACATCTTTGTACGATTCATTTGCCAATGAATTAATCACCAAAAAGATTGAACAACTTTCTTAGATTTGGAATTATTTCGCGTTCCTTGTCGAGTCTAGGGACTTCTATTCTTTCTGCATACTCCCAATTTCTTGCAATCAAATTGGGGCTTTCCTTCTCTTCTCTCTTAATGACTTACTTGCCTTTATGAGTCATTCAAAAAACGGTCAAATACATGAAGTCAATACTAGGGACACTTCCCTAATCAAGTCAATGTCACTCACCTTTAGTGACAAGAGGTCTCCACCGCAAAATCACATGTCTTATCTCCTCAGCTAGAGTCAATGCACACTCCCTCATTAATCGAGTCAAAATGAAGACGCAAAATAGATGCCCGCTAGATTGAAAACCCGAAAGGGCGGTCTAGGCAAAAAACAGGGTGCGTCATAAAAAAATGAGAGAGTGAGAGAGAGAAGGGAAAGAGAAATGGAGACCTCCGGCCTCTAAAGAAGACAACTGCACGAGCTCTACATTGGATCTCCTCAGCAAGTCAATTCCCCACCGAGTCAACTTTGGGATTGCAAAAGGCTCGACAAGATATGGCACCATCAAAGGTTGTTTTGGGTTATTGGCATCATTCTCCAGCAGTGTGCATTTTTGGGTTCATGAAAAGAAGGCCCGTGGTAGCCAAGACCCATCCGAGAACGAGCCCATCATAAAAGGGCACGAGGTTGCACAAATAATCCCTAGCTAGTCAATTGGCTTGGGCAACAAATAGCAACAACATGTGTCTCAGTTTTCAAAGCTTCTTCAAGTATGTGCTTCTAAAGTACGCCGAAAGGCTCCCGAGAAATGGAATAGCTCTTGCCATGTCCTCTCATGTTTGTTCCCTCGCACGAGGATGAGTCACTCTTGCTTTGCTCAACAAATGGTGATGCCCTAGGGGCTATGTGACTCAAGGACAAGGACTTCTTTTGCTTCACTTGACAATCAATACTCCCTAGAGGCTATGTTCGAGAAAGATGTGTGAGACTATCCTCAAAGTCTCCCAAAAGGGATGTCAAAAAGCCCTCTTATCGCGTGTGCCCGTGCTCGTTCCCCAATCAAGGATGGACCTCTCTCGCAATCAATGATGGCACTCTAAGGGCTACGGTCAAGTCTTAAAGGCTCCCTCGGCAAAGAGCAATTAACTCCCCAGCAGTATCCCCAGCCGAGTCATGTGCAACATTGGAAGCTTCCTCAATTCGGCACCGAAGGTCTCAAGGGGCTTCGCAATCTACAATCTTTTGGGCTACGGCATTACAGTAATCCGAGCAAAGGGCAATATTGGGGCTTCGCGACCGACAGTCTTTTGGGCAACAATACTCGAGCAACGCAATTTGGGAGTAGTCTCCATGAAAGGGATCAAGATTCAAAGGGTCTCTCAACACTTCAAGTCAAAGGCCTTTTGGTTTTAAATGAAGACTCCGATGTTATGAATGAAGTTGATGATTTTTGTTAGAACTCACAGCGAGATTTTGAAGGAAGTCTTAGAGAAAAGGAAAAAGATTCAATATGCTAAACTCTAATCAAAACAGGGTTATAGCGGGAAATGCCACGGCCAATCCCAATGTTTCTGCAATTCAGCACCCCCTTCTCCAAGATCAAAAGCACAAGGTGCAGCTCAGATAAAGTTGGGCCACAGCACTAGTTGCATCCGAAGATCCGTCATTAGTTCAACTCAATAAGAGTCAAGCAAGCATACTCATTTGGGACTTTATCACACCAAGACCTTATCCTCCGCGACTTCGACGGCACCGCAAGACATTACTGCATCTTTTGACATAAGCCCTCAGCCATTTGGGTATCGACCACAATGAGGCCATTCATCTCCCCAGTAAGAGCAAGAAGGAGATCTCTATCAAAAATTCTACCAAACGGTGCATCCGCTCTCAATGCCGAACCGATCACAAGATAATTTGGGGCTTTACATCGAAAGGTCTTCACACTCCACCGTCTTGAAGCTCGCAAACAAGAAGTCCATAACATTTGGGGATTTGCAATCTCTCGAGGCTTGGTATAAATAATCTACTCTTGGGATTTGCTCACGCCAACAACAAAAGGTGATTTATTTGAATGGGCCAAGAACTGATTTATCTTGGGGCTATGCAAGCCACTCAAAGTTTGGCATCAAAGGCATTCTAGAAGCTTTACAATCAGCAACCCCTTATCTCGGCATCAAATGCCTTTTGGAGCCCCATAATCGACAAATCTCTTGGGGCTAGACATCAATTTCGTTGGACACCACAGCAACAACGACAAAATTCAACAAGGCAATCCGGACTTCGATTGAACATGACTTGATCTTGGTTTGGCTTCACAAGCACACAATGGTCAAAATGGTTCCACCACGAACTAAAAAAAATAAAAAAAAATAAATAAATATCTTTTTCTCACGTGTGTGCATATTCTTTTCTTTCTAAAAAAAAAAAAAAAAAAAAAAAAGATTTTATTTTCTTTTTTCTTTTCTTGTGCAAAAGTATGTGCTTTACTTTGCCTTGCTCCATAGCTTCTTCCCCAGAGTTCTCCATCATCCTTGAACTACGCTGGTCTGATTCCCTTCAAGGGATACGTAGGCAGCCTTTGGCACGACCAACCCATCATCCAGAGTACCATCTCGCCAACCCATCATCAAGAGCGTTCTCTCATCAACATCCAAAGAATGGACATTCTCCATCAAAGCATCCTCCGCGGACATCAGAAATCCATCTCCACTCAAGCGGCAATGGTAAGTGAAGGTATGAATACATCCAATGCTTTCCTCAAAATTACACCGCACACAAGATCACTCTCTACATTCTTACTTCTCTCTCATTGCGAGGGTGTTCCAAAATCCCATCACACCACGAGCACAATTTCTCTCTCTTCATTTCACACTTCATGCATCTTCTTGCAAGAACACATATACCTGTCAAGCACACACATAACAGGTACCACCACGAAGTCAACAGCATCCGCTACTCAAGGCACTTCATCCCCACCAGAAAGTGGTCAACCGTGCCCACACCCCATAAAGTCAACAACATAAGCAGATGCGGCTCCAAGTCGGCAACTCGGTCCATATCGAGACAAGCTCCCATGAGCTCCAAGTCGGCAACTCGGTCCATATCGAGACAAGCTCCCATGAGCTCCAAGTCGGCAACTCGGTCTATATCGAGAGCTCCGAGTCGGCAACTCGGTCCATATCGAGACAAGCTCCCATGAGCTCCGAGTCGGCAACTCGGTCCATATCGAGACAAGCTCCCATGAGCTCCGAGTCGGCAACTCGGTCCATATCGAGACAAGCTCCCATGAGCTCCGAGTCGGCAACTCGGTCCATATCGAGACAAGCTCCCATGAGCTCCGAGTCGGCAACTCGGTCCATATCAAGACAAGCTCCCATGATCCCCAACTCAACAACTCGGTCCATATCGAGACAAGCTCCCATGAGCTCCAAGTCGGCAACTCGGTCCATATCGAGACAAGCTCCCATGAGCCCCAACTCAACAACTCGGTCCATATCGAGACAAGCTCCCATGATCTCCAATACAACACTCCAGCAAAAGTCGCTCATGCAGGGAGCGCACCTCTATCTATCGCAATTTCAAATTCCTACTTTTATCGAGTCTTTGTTTTATTTTCTTCCTTTTTTCTTTGTCGATGTCCTCGACGGGTGTTTTTACATTCGTCGACGCATTTTGCTTTGCAATCCACGTCGCCGAGGGGCTCTGTAGACACCCCGCCTTGGACCTCTCATGTCCCGATTGCATACACATTCTCTATCTTCCTCTCTTCTGTTATGTTTTGTTACTTTCCGTTAACTTTTGTTACTTTCCGTTAAGTTCTTTACTTACTCCGTTAGTCTTGGATTTGACTAAGTGACAAATTCAACCTTGAGTCTTTGTTTCATTTATTTTTGTTGACTTTCGTGATGTTCGTTAAGTTTTTGGACTAATTCCGTTAGTTTTGGGGCTTAACTGCATAACGGGGTTAACTTTTGGGCTGAAATATGAATTTCCTGAAGCTGGGATGCGCACGCCTTTGCCCTCCTTTGTGGGAGGCGTGCTCCTCCCATAGGGGGGTGGGAAGCGCGCGCTTCTCGCTTCCAGAATCTCAGATTTTGCCAAATTTCCCTCCTTTTCTAATTTGTAACCCCCAAGACCATTATGCCTTGGCTTGATCCGGGGAATGACCATCTTTGTGACCACAAACACTTCTCCAACACCTATATAAACCTCTTCATTCCATCATGAAGGGGAATGATTTCTTAACACAAAAATACTTCAAAACACACAAAAGTCTATTTTTCAAAGAAGTGGTCAACACAAAGATTTGGTTTTTCTCCATTCAAGCATAAGGTTTATTCTCTTCTTCTAAATTCTAAGTCTTATTTCCTTTATTCATCTTCTCATCTCTTCTAAGTGAGTATGCAATCTCCATAAAAAGGGATACAACCAAGAAGCCACTTCACTATTGAAGTTTGGCTAAGGTTACATCCCAACATTCCAAACTACATTTTAATTCACCATTTTCATCTCTTCATGTAATTGTCTAGCATAATTATTACATGTAATATTTAGCATTAAATCAATAAAATCATTCTTTTCCCCTTTTCTTTTCATTATAATTATTAGCACATTTCTATTTAATTAATTGAAGGACATGTAAATATTAGAACACCAAAAGTAGCAAGACCGGCTTAAGCCGGGCGAAGTGGGTGTTTAAGTACTTCCCACTCCGTCACCTAACCCCCGAACCCTTCTCTTCCCGAATCTTTGGTTTCGTAACATTAAAAAATAGGCTATTTCTAGGTTTTTCTTATGCTCCTTTAAAAACATAGGTGGCGGCTCTACAAAATAAAATCAATTAGACATCCTAGGATCCTTCCACCGCTCTAGCCAAGCCGTGGGCTCTCCCGGGGTATCTACGGATACACATATACCAGCTGTAATTTTTTAAACTATTTCACAATCAGTACATAATTCCAAAATAGGGAATCATTCCAAACACATCATAAAGATGATAAACTTTGCTCAAAAAGCGCCCAACAACATTGTGCAATATAAACAATCTCAACACAAAGGATTTCAAAGTAGGAAATCCCACAATTGCATCACAAGGATAATCAAAACACCAATTTAACCCCCACACGGTTACATATCTTGAACTCTATCACAACCGGACCATTCCATTACTTTCGTGCCCTAAACACCTATCGGAGTACCATAAGGTAAAACCAAAGCCTAGCCACGCCTTACCTAATCAAGTCGAACAGAACCATTCTATATTTCTAGATAACTATACATCCAACAAAACCATTGCATAGTATTCGAAGAGAGCTTTCCAACGATAGTTTACACGTCCAAAACGGAGTCCGGATGAAGAAGTTATGGCCTCCGAAAGATTGAACGTAAAACGGACAAACTGCGAAAGAGGATGGTGCGCGCGCCCTCTCCCAAAAGAGAGCACGCGCCCCCTTTGGACAGAAATCTGGTTTTTGATTGCACAAGAGGGAGAGCACGCCCTCCCTAAAAGGGAGCGCGTGCCCCCTTGCCCGATTCAGCTTTATCTTGCAAATTTTCTAGGTTTGTGAACAAGGGTACCTACATCCTAAGCCTAAGGTACAAACAGACCAACATCACCCAAAACCCAGCTGTACCAAGCTTACTCCTACAACAACCTTTCTTTATCTCTCAACACAATACTACCAACTAGTTCCAAAAACATCACAAACAACATGCAACCACTAAGAATAACTCCAAAATAATGCATGAACAATCCTAAGGGGAAAAAGGGGTAGTAACTTACCTCTTCCAAGCTAAAAGTTGAAGATGATGAATCTTTGATCGGGTAGAAATGATTTACTCTCTTCTAGGAATATCTTGATGCAATCATCTCTTGATTTGGGGAATAAATGATGAAGAAATTGGAGGAACTTATGGAGAGGTCTTCTTCTTCTCTCAACACTCACTAACACTAGGAAGAAGAAGGAGAAAGAGAAAGTGAAAGTTTGTTGGGAGCTGGGATCTTTCCCCTCCTAATCCCCAATCAAGTATCATAGAGATCCCCCAAGATTGGCAAGACACAATTAAGCCCCTGCACTCAATTTACACTAAGGCCCCCTAGATTCTAACTTAATCAAAGATTATTCTAATGATGCTAGACACATTGCTAGATGAAATGAACTAACACATAATTGTTAAGTAATAATGTAATGCAAGTAAATATATAATGCACCCAATTACTCAAATAATGAAAAAAAAAATAGGTTCCGGATTTGGGGTCGTGACATACTTCCTCCGTCCCAGATGACTATAAATGAAAGGTGGACATATACTCTGGGACGGAGGGAGTACTTTGCATAAAATTTAGGGCAAATAAGTTTTTTTTTTTTTTTTTTTTTTTAATTTGGTACAAGTAGTAGTCAACTTTGCATGCAAATTGATTTTTACATTGCATTTTTTAATTCTTTTATTTTTAGTGAGAAAAATAATTTTGATAAATATAGTGAAAAATTACCAATTGATGCGGACACCAAAGCGTTGAAGTTTTTGGAGTCATTTTAGTGCGTGAGCGAAAACGGTTGTAACTTTTGACTCCGGATGAACCACGGAACGCACCGCATATCAAAACGAACGTCGGAGCAAGACGAACAAAAGTCATATGGCAAAGCCCCTTGGTTCATGGTTTAAAATGCCCAAAAAAAGTTATTTAAAGCCTTAAACGGGGTTCTAAATATTTTTTTTTTTATCAATTTTTTAAATTTCCATTTTTTTTTTTGGTTAATTAGAGTTTATTTCATTATAGAGTTGTGAAACGTATAATACTTCTTTTAGAGATTTGTTAGCCGGGTTTTTAAGTTTTGTTAGTTTTCGATAATGTACCCGTTCCTTCGAGTGCCCGACCTCCTCTTTCACTAAGTGATTTTTTATTAAAAAAAATCATTTATATTAATAAAAATATTTTTATAATTTGATATAGGATAATAATTCTTTACGTTTATAACCGTCAAGTAAGTAAATTTTCTCAAAAAAAAACATGCAATTAAATGAGTAATAAAAGGTTGCGTTAGTCATTTTGTAAGGTATTTTTTTTAGTTTCATTTTGTAAGATAATTATTAATGTTTTAATGATGTATAAAAGCTTTTCGCTTCCCCGTTAAATTGATTTTAATTTCAATATTTTAAATTCATAGTAAAAGCCCGTGAAACGCACGGGAAAAACACTAAGTATATATTATAAGAAAAGTTAGTAGTCCCCTTCGATAAAAAAAAAAACTCATATATATTTAATTATTTTAGAGATGGTCTCTTGTGAGAACACATAGATCCGTCTCATAGAAGAGACGGGTCGACCCATGACCCGTGTACAACATTCTCCGCGAAGCGTAGGATCCCAACCCATGCTCCACTCAAAATCTGCCCACTGGCCCAATTTTTTATATTTTTTTTTCCAGAAAAAAAAATCATTTTTTTATATATATTTGTTTTTGACTGTTTTTTTTTGTTTGCTAAAAGTAATACTTAGTATAACTAAGTGTAACAACTGTGTTACTTATAAATAAACATTGTTTATAAGTAAACGTAACACTAGTTTTACAAAAAAAAAAAATAGCTTACTTTACTCATCTTTCAACTGTAATACTAACTATAAATACGTGTAACACTAACAATAACTAAATGTAATTATCGTTATACTGAAATGTAATAGTGTTTTTTCAGAATATTTTTTTATTTTTGAGTATTTTGATTTTATTTTTTGAAAGAAAGTAATATTTGAAAAATAAACATGAATGTAATTATTTGTACAAGTAAATGTAACACTTTAGTAGATGAAATTGTAACAGATTTCTATAGATAATGTAATACTTTTACATGTATCATGATAAATGAACCCATTGTAACTTATTATTTGAAAACATATGGATATACTATTATACAAGTAAACGTAACTGTTTTACAATGTTATTATACAAGTAAAATGTAATATTCGTTTATAAAAATTGTTACTTTCTTATTTTTACAATGTTACTAACACAAGTGTTTTTAGTTCTAAAGAATAAATGGTTTAATTATTACTGTTCTATACATATGTGTTACAATTATGTATAAACATTGTTACATATAAGTAACACGTTCGTTACATTTTAGTTATAATAAATATTACTTATGGAAAATGAAGAAAACGTAAAAAAAACATTGTTACTTTTCTGTATATATGTATTACTTTTATGTATACAAACTGTTACATAAGAGCAACACGTTTGTTACATTTAGTTATAGTAACTATTACTTTTGGCAAACTGGAAAAAAAAAAAAAACTAAAAAAAAACTAAAAAAAAAACTAAAAATAAATAAAAAATTAAAACTTTTTTTACCCGCGGGTGGAGATGGGCGTTTCGGGCTTAGGCCCGCGGACGACCCGTCGACCCGCAAGCCCGTGGCCCGCCAAGCCCGTACCCGTGAGACCACACAAAAAACTCACCCTTAGCCCGTATATTAAGCGGACGGCCCGGACTTCACTATTTGCAAATGGACCGGGCTAAACCCGCGGGTTTGAAAAACCCGTTTGACCCGTGCCCGTGACCCTTTGGAAACTTTTTTCTAATGATTTTTTCCCAAAAATACCATTATTTCACTAATTAAATGGACTTGTTGGTCCCAGGGGTCAACAGGGTATAGAACCGCTAGAGGGAGGGTGAATAGCGGTTCAAACTTTTTCGAAAATACCTTTTAAAATTCAACCGATTACTTATCAGTTTGGTCAACTGCGGTTCAAAGCACTAGAACCGAACTGATAAAATGCACAGCGGAGTTTGCGGTTTGGCCAAAGAGGATATGTAAAGAGTTGGGCGGTTTGACTGGGTTGAAAAACAATGATGCAAACGATAATATGAACTTAGAGATCAAAGGAAAACACAAGTTATCTTTCAAGTCACTTCATAGATGAACTTAAGTGAGAAACCACAATCAATAAAATTAAAGAACAAGACAGAAAATTAAAGATCAAACACACAAATTTGAAGAGGTTCGTTCTTGAATGAACTACGTCCTCTACCTAGATGGTTAGTCTAGGATTTTCTAATAGCTACTAGACTTGTATTAATTTAGAGGAGCTTTTACAAGATTGCAATGAAGAATCTAAACTCTAAATAATCAATCTAACCTAACAAAGCTATTATAACAACCAGTGTATTCGAAGTGTATAATCTATGTGATCATACAAATCGGGTGTGTGTGTGGAAAGGGATCAAATGCTCTAATGATCTAAATGATGTTAGAGCAATTGAAACCTTTCTGTGTACAAGGCTGAATGATGAAAGGTTGTTTGGCTTGAAGCTTGATAAAGAATTCTGGGTTTGCTAAGGAGATCTTGAAGGTTTGAATATCTGGGTAAAATCTTCAAAGCAAACTTTGAACACTTGGGAATAATATCTCTTGAAGCTCAGCAACCTTCATTGTTGAGAAATGAAGGCTATTTATAGGCAGTGCACCCTTGTGACCGTTGGACAAATATTTAAATTAAATCTGATGGTACAACTGTTGTCAAAATCTCATTGGTTGAGCTGCCATTTTCGTCCTTGGTTTTGTCTTTGATAAATGACTATTTTATAGTCATTTAAGGTCCAAAAATATTATCTTTTTACTTTAATTTAGTAAATATATAGCTTAACTCATCTCATTTTACTTCAATACACGGATAATATGCTTGGTGGTGTAGTTTTGTGATTAATACAGGATTGTGGAGCATAATGATAGCTTTGGGCATGATTTGGAAGGAGGAAGAACAAACAAGTAAAAAGTAAAATAGCTGGACAAAGAAAATTGAAGAATAAGAGAGTTCCAGCAGGTGCTCGGCCGAGCACCTCCCTTGACTCGGCCGAGCATGAGCATCAGAAGGCAAAGTTAAAATTTTCAAAGGCTTGCTCGGCCGAGCACCTTCCTTGACTCGGCCGAGCACCCCCTGAATCAGCAAAAAGGTGCCTTTTCAATTGGGACCTCTTCAAGAAGTTATCCGGGAAAAGTCACCTCTCTTTACCCCAAAAGCCTATATAAGAAGACTTCTACATCAGATTTTATCATCCGGGAAGGATCCAGAAATTGTTGTAACATTACTCTAGTAAAATTTAGTCTCACAATATTATTATTTTGCATCTTTTTTTTTTAGGTGTTCTTGAGGAAAGGCAATACATATTCTTACAGAATTATTTGCAGCCCTTATTTCTTTCATCAATACAAGACTAAGTTTTCTTCTTCTCTTATCTTTATATTGCTTTACTTATATCTTGTTTTATAATGGCTTGTGAGTAATCCTCCCTTTTTCTTGGGGTTGGAAACTCAGCATCATTTGTTCATCACTTTAATTCATGTTCATCTTATTTCTATTCTCTTCATCTTAAAATAATCTCTTTGTATTATACTAAAACGCCTACAACCATGATGACGTCCATGATTTGTATGAATCCCAGTTAATCGAGAGAAGGACCTAGCGGTGAATCTCGATTAACGGAACCATACAAAGTGACTGGGTTTCTATTAATCACGAGAGTAGATTAATGGCCTAGGGATGTCCTTGAGTGGAAGTATGCCGATTTTCATAAAGAAAACTTAATGGATTCTTACTAATTATGGTCAGCTAGAGATAAGCCGGAATGCCCGTTTGTGACAGGGCGGGGACAACATAAACGGATTTCTCAAACAGTTAGGGCATAATTAGTATGAGAATACAAACGCTACTTGCTTGATCGTGAGAAGTAGTGTAGGCCAAGCATACCATCCTTGATTTAAAATGAAACTTTAAACTAAAAAGAGCATGATTACTTGATGAACATTTTATTGTTTGAGTCCCAATCCCAGGAAGTATTTCTTCATAAGAGTTTTCAATTCAAAATTAGAGTATTGTGCAATATATTTCTAGTTCAGTGACAAAATAATTTAACCCCCCAATCACACTTTTTACTATTCTTTCATCAAAGCAAACATTTTCTAAAGTAACGTTTTCTCCGTGGGATCGACACGTACTTGCACATTACTATACTATCAATAACCCGTGCACTTGCGGTATTTATAACTAAGCCTCGTTTAGGGCCTAACAAGTTTTTGGCGCCGTTGCCGGGGACAACGGTTTACTTTCTGAATTTTTTTTTGCTTTGTGTTTTTAAGTCTTTAGTTTTAATTTTATTTATTTTTATTATTTAACATCCCTTCGAGGAATTTGTGTCTTTGAATTTTTATTTTTTTTTCTTTAGGTACTCTCGAAGTATATGAAAAGAGCCCGGACCATACTTGAAGAGTTTGATCCGAAACCTGAAAGAACCTTTCACGAAAGGTTAAGAAGACTTAGAGAAGTGCTAGAAGGAAACATGGCACAGAACGAAGAAGGATCCCGCCACCACCGCCACCATTCTAGTCGGTACCTCTTTTTCTCCCTCTCCTCTAATTATTCTTGTCCCAATTTTTCATTTCTCCTTTTTAAAAACATTAGGGACAATGTTTCATTTAAATGTGGGGGGGGGTAGTATCTATCTTTTTAATTTCTTTTCTTTTTAAATTTCTTTTCTCATTTTTAGTTTTTAGTATTTTTTACTATGTTTAATTATTTCTAGCAGTTTTTATGTTTTTCTCTTCAAAAAGAAAATGTAAGGGCTATGTTCCCGATATTTCAATTTAAAAAAAAAAAAAAAAAATTTGCCAATGCTCCCATTGATGAGTATGTTATCTTTATTATCATTTGCCTATGTAAAACTTTTTCCTTCTAACTTTTACTTCTTAAGAAATTTGATAATAACAACATAGGATTGTATTGGATTATAAATGGAAAATTTTCAAAATTAATATGAACTTTTAAATCCTATTGAATAGAAGCATTACATTATTAATGAGTTTGTGGGCATTAAGTTTGGATACAACATACTTGTGAAACTTTTAAAACATTTTTGTATATGCATCTCAAAAACTTTCATTTCTACTCTTTTTCAAAGGTTTTTTCATCCTTGTTATGCTTATGAATCACAAAAAATTTCGCTTTAATCCATCTTTCCATTCTCACTTTTAAGAGGCTAATTAATCAATTTATTCTTCTTTTGATTGTCCATTCAAATATCTAAATGAATATATCATTATAGAGTGTGACAATTTAGAAGCAAGAAACTCAATTGCCACGTCTAACTAATCAAATCTCGAACCTTATTCCACTATCATCCTTCGCCTTTCATCAATTTTTGTGATTCAAAATGCATAACGACATATGGACATCTTTGTTAAAGAATAAAGATCATAGTTTAAGAAATGTATATTCAAGCATGAAAAATTTATTCACAAAGCATTCTGAAAGAGTGAATATAATTCTTAATTCATACTTATGCCCCACAAATTCATTTGGTTATCTCTATATGCTCTTATTCAATAGTATTTATTCATGTTATATTAACATTCAAACTTTTCTATTTGCACTTCAATATCATCCTACCTTCTTCTTTACAAATCTCTTTGAGATGAAAAACTTAAAAGGAAGAAATTTTATAAAGGTAATATTATATAACAATATTCTGAGGGAGCATTGAAGACCTTTCTTGTTTTTCTACTAGTAACATTTGCACTCATCTCTTTTTGAACATTTAACTTGCTCGAGGACAAGCAAAGATTCTAGTGTGGGGGAGTTGATAAATGACTATTTTATAGTCATTTAAGGTCCAAAAATATTATCTTTTTACTTTAATTTAGTAAATATATAGCTTAACTCATCTCATTTTACTTCAATACACGGATAATATGCTTGGTGGTGTAGTTTTGTGATTAATACAGGATTGTGGAGCATAATGATAGCTTTGGGCATGATTTGGAAGGAGGAAGAACAAACAAGTAAAAAGTAAAATAGCTGGACAAAGAAAATTGAAGAATAAGAGAGTTCCAGCAGGTGCTCGGCCGAGCACCTCCCTTGACTCGGCCGAGCATGAGCATCAGAAGGCAAAGTTAAAATTTTCAAAGGCTTGCTCGGCCGAGCACCTTCCTTGACTCGGCCGAGCACCCCCTGTTTCAGCAAAAAGGTGCCTTTTCAATTGGGACCTCTTCAAGAAGTTATCCGGGAAAAGTCACCTCTCTTTACCCCAAAAGCCTATATAAGAAGACTTCTACATCAGATTTTATCATCCGGGAAGGATCCAGAAATTGTTGTAACATTACTCTAGTAAAATTTAGTCTCACAATATTATTATTTTGCATCTTTTTTTTTGAGGTGTTCTTGAGGAAAGGCAATACATATTCTTACAGAATTATTTGCAGCCCTTATTTCTTTCATCAATACAAGACTAAGTTTTCTTCTTCTCTTATCTTTATATTGCTTTACTTATATCTTGTTTTATAATGGCTTGTGAGTAATCCTCCCTTTTTCTTGGGGTTGGAAACTCAGCATCATTTGTTCATCACTTTAATTCATGTTCATCTTATTTCTATTCTCTTCATCTTAAAATAATCTCTTTGTATTATACTAAAACGCCTACAACCATGATGACGTCCATGATTTGTATGAATCCCAGTTAATCGAGAGAAGGACCTAGCGGTGAATCTCGATTAACGGAACCATACAAAGTGACTGGGTTTCTATTAATCACGAGAGTAGATTAATGGCCTAGGGATGTCCTTGAGTGGAAGTATGCCGATTTTCATAAAGAAAACTTAATGGATTCTTACTAATTATGGTCAGCTAGAGATAAGCCGGAATGCCCGTTTGTGACAGGGCGGGGACAACATAAACGGATTTCTCAAACAGTTAGGGCATAATTAGTATGAGAATACAAACGCTACTTGCTTGATCGTGAGAAGTAGTGTAGTCCAAGCATACCATCCTTGATTTAAAATGAAACTTTAAACTAAAAAGAGCATGATTACTTGATGAACATTTGATTGTTTGAGTCCCAATCCCAGGAAGTATTTCTTCATAAGAGTTTTCAATTCAAAATTAGAGTATTGTGCAATATATTTCTAGTTCAGTGACAAAATAATTTAACCCCCCAATCACACTTTTTACTATTCTTTCATCAAAGCAAACATTTTCTAAAGTAACGTTTTCTCCGTGGGATCGACCCGTACTTGCACATTACTATACTATCAATAACCCGTGCACTTGCGGTAATTATAACTAAGCCTCGTTTAGGGCCTAACAGTCTTGTAGTCCTAGGTAGTTGTAGCACCACCACCTGACATTGTCCTTTGTTGCAGAAAAAGGACTAACGGTAAACATTTGAATTTGCTGGACAAAACGGACATTCCTTGCAGAAACTCCAAGTTAACTCGAAGTTATTTTGTCAAGTCATAAAACATTACTTTATGGTCATAAAGGGAATGTTTGCCTCAAGGAATAAATGACATACATGAATTATTCAATAAATGCTTTGCAGTTCCACCAGGTGCTGGAGCGGTTTCATGGATGAACTTGATGTGCGGTTTCAATGAAACTGTAGAATGCGCTTTCATGATTTGCGGTTCCATCAAGTTTGCATCTGAGGTTCCATACGAGACTTGAGGTACGGTTTCATCAAAGCCACAGAATGCGGTTTGATGAAAATATGCGGCTCCATACTGGCGGTTCAGGAATAGCACGAGTGCGATTTGAAGAACTAAACCGCTAAGGTTAAACCGAATCAAAACTCAGCCTAGACAAATAAAAATCTAGAAATGGACTTATCTAAAAATTGAAGTATAACTTCATTACATGATTCGAAGTGTATAATCTATGTGATCATACAAATCGGGTGTGTGTGTGGAAAGGGATCAAATGCTCTAATGATCTAAATGATGTTTGAGCAATTGAAAACTTTCTGTGTACAAGGCTGAATGATGAAAGGTTGTTTGGCTTGAAGCTTGATAAAGAATTCTGGGTTTGCTAAGGAGATCTTGAAGGTTTGAATATCTGGGTAAAATCTTCAAAGCAAACTTTGAACACTTGGGAATAATATCTCTTGAAGCTCAGCAACCTTCATTGTTGAGAAATAAAGGCTATTTATAGGCAGTGCACCCTTGTGACCATTGAACAAAGATTTAAATTAAATCTGATGGTACAACTGTTGTCAAAATCTCATTGGTTGAGCTGTCATTTTCGTCCTTGGTTTTGTCTTGTAGTCCTAGGTAGTTGTAGCACCACCACCTGACATTGTCCTTTGTTGCAGAAAAAGGACTAACGGTAAACATTTGAATTTGCTGGACAAAACGGACATTCCTTGCAGAAACTCCAAGTTAACTCGAAGTTATTTTGTCAAGTCATAAAACATTACTTTATGGTCATAAAGGGAATGTTTGCCTCAAGGAATAAATGACATACATGAATTATTCAATAAATGCTTTGCAGTTCCACCAGGTGCTGGAGCGGTTTCATGGATGAACTTGATGTGTGGTTTCAATGAAACTGTAGAATGCGCTTTCATGATTTGCGGTTCCATCAAGTTTGCATCTGAGGTTCCATACGAGACTTGAGGTACGGTTTCATCAAAGCCACAGAATGCGGTTTGATGAAAATATGCGGCTCCATACTGGCGGTTCAGGAATAGCACGAGTGCGGTTTGAAGAACTAAACCGCTAAGGTTAAACCGAATCAAAACTCAGCCTAGACAAATAAAAATCTAGAAATGGACTTATCTAAAAATTGAAGTATAACTTCATTACATGATTCGAAGTGTATAATCTATGTGATCATACAAATCGGGTGTGTGTGTGGAAAGGGATCAAATGCTCTAATGATCTAAATGATGTTTGAGCAATTGAAAACTTTCTGTGTACAAGGCTGAATGATGAAAGGTTGTTTGGCTTGAAGCTTGATAAAGAATTCTGGGTTTGCTAAGGAGATCTTGAAGGTTTGAATATCTGGGTAAAATCTTCAAAGCAAACTTTGAACACTTGGGAATAATATCTCTTGAAGCTCAGCAACCTTCATTGTTGAGAAATAAAGGCTATTTATAGGCAGTGCACCCTTGTGACCGTTGGACAAAGATTTAAATTAAATCTGATGGTACAACTGTTGTCAAAATATCATTGGTTGAGCTGTCATTTTCGTCCTTGGTTTTGTCTTGTAGTCCTAGGTAGTTGTAGCACCACCACCTGACATTGTCCTTTGTTGCAGAAAAAGGACTAACGGTAAACATTTGAATTTGCTGGACAAAACGGACATTCCTTGCAGAAACTCCAAGTTAACTCGAAGTTATTTTGTCAAGTCATAAAACATTACTTTATGGTCATAAAGGGAATGTTTGCCTCAAGGAATAAATGACATACATGAATTATTCAATAAATGCTTTGCAGTTCCACCAGGTGCTGGAGCGGTTTCATGGATGAACTTGATGTGCGGTTTCAATGAAACTGTAGAATGCACTTTCATGATTTGCGGTTCCATCAAGTTTGCATCTGAGGTTCCATACGAGACTTGAGGTACGGTTTCATCAAAGCCACAGAATGCGGTTTGATGAAAATATGCGGCTCCATACTGGCGGTTCAGGAATAGCACGAGTGCGATTTGAAGAACTAAACCGCTAAGGTTAAACCGAATCAAAACTCAGCCTAGACAAATAAAAATCTAGAAATGGACTTATCTAAAAATTGAAGTATAACTTCATTACATGATTCCTAAAGTCCATAAAAAAAACAGGTGACATGGATTAATCAAATATAAGAGGGTGTACTAACAAAGAATCCTAACATGACTATATTTAATGTTCTAAAAGTTTTATTCATTAAATAGAGTATGTTTAATTTGTTTAACAATTTTATTCATTAAATATCTAAACTTATTTCATTATTTTAATTTGATTTAAAAATATACTAATATTATTAGGCCATTTATATTTTTACTAAATTATAAATTAAATTGTAAGGTCTTTAATACTTTTTATATATATATATTTTTTTATTTTTCTATATTTTCCCATATTTTTGATTAAAAAACAAAAAACAAAAATAAAACCCGTAAACCCCGTTTGGCAAAATCTAAGGGTTTAAGGGTGGGCCAGACTAAAAACTTTATGGCGGGCGGGACCGGGTTTGGCCCGCGGGCTCATACAACACGGGCGGACTCAAACCCGTTTGCCCGCGGGTTTAGTAAAAAAAAGGGCCGGGCCGGGCCGGATTACCCTTATGCCATCTCCACCCGTGGGTCATGGGTCAAAAATGACCCGTCTCTACTATGAGACTGGTCATGATGTTCTCGTACAAGTTTTTGCCATTATTTTATGCCTAGGTGTGGTGCAACAAGGATAGTGCAAATAAAAAATCCTAGTTGCGAGTCCACTTGAAGGATCATCGTCTTTGATCTTTTGTACTCGTTTCGTTCGATTTTAAACTTAAAATATTTCCAGTTTGATTGTCCTATTTTACACAAAATCTTGTAAAAAACGTGTTTTACACTAACTGTGTGTAAAACGTGTTTTTCAAATAACGGCTTAAGAGGGATTAAAAGACGCGGTGGCAATTTTGTAAATAAGTGGAACTCATGAAAATCTCAGCAGGCACATTTTAAAACAAGAGGAGGCATTTTTCAATACTTCACAGCAGACATATTTTAACTCTAGAGGAGACACATTTTTAGAGCAGGCATGTTTTAACTCTAGAGGAGGCATTTTTTTTTTTTAACTTTTAACAGTGCCTTTTTTGAGAAAAAATAAGTGCCTGCTCTAGTTAAAAAATGTGTCTCCTGCAGTTTCAAAACATGCCTCCTCCAGTTTCAAAACATGCCTCTTGAGATTTTTTTGAACTTTTAACATTGTCTTTTTTAAAGAAAAAAAATGCCTGCTCTAGTTTAAAAATGTGCCACCTGCAGTATAAAAATATGCCTCCTCCAGTTTTAAAACATGCTTGCTCCAGTTTCAAACTCCAGTTTTAAAACATGTCTCCTCCTGTTTCAAAATATGCCTCTTGAGATTTTTAGTAAAAAAAAAAACTCAACAGACACTTATAAAAATGCATGCTTTAAAATTTAGAAGTGCATCTTTGAAAAAAAATGCCTGTTATGGTTTTACAAAGTGCCTGATGTGGAGTTTAAAAAATATGCCTCCTTCAGTTTCATAATATGCCTCCTGCAGTTTTAAAATATGTCTCCTGAGATTTCATAAGTTTCAAATATTTACACTTATGCCACCGCGTCTCTTAAACCCTACTTGCCGTTATTAATAAAACACGTTTTACACTAAGCCTAGTGTAAAACGCGTTTTACAGGAGACTTACTCCCTATTTTAAACTTGAAAATCAAAAAAAGAAAGTTTTTTATGTTTCTTTATTTGTAGACCCCACATGTCATATTCACAACGATTTTCCACTAACTATTTCATACTTCACTTTCTCTCTCTTACCAAACCATTTACACTCACAACACATCACGTTTTTCTTAATTCTTGAACCCAATTTTTTTTTGAAGTTTAAATTGAGACGGAGGGATTATATCCTCGTGGTGGGAGTACGTCAAAACTAACCATTTTAGTATCCTCCAATTTCTTAACATATGAAAAGTTTCTAACATCATAAGTTTATGAGTGAAATTTCCAGCATTTTAAATCTGATAAAAAAAAAAGAAAAATCAGATTTAAAATGCTGATTTTTCTTAAAACTATAAGTTTGAATGGAAAGCAATTTGGATCTAAGAAGAAAATTGAGCCAGACAAATAATAGTATATCATAAATTTGGATGAAGAAGACAACATATGAAGGCTTTAAAAAATGAATAATACTAGGGGCACAAAAAACTCACAAAAACTTGCTCACAAAATATTAGGTGTAATAATGTTATTGGTGTTTTTAAGTAGAGTGTAGCGGGTCCATTATCGATGCAACCAATAAAATATCGCTACCTCATTTTGTGAGCAAGATTTTGTGACCTTATTTTGTGCCCCTAGCATTGTTATTAAAAAATTGGGGATCAATTGTAACATGTTTATACGTAACAAACACAATAACATCATGAATAATACTCCTTCCGTCCCAAAATGATCTTCATAGTTTTTCCGTTGTTATTGCGAAGGAACTTTGAGCATTAATTTTAGGTTGATATAATTGTCGTAATGAAAATCTAAAACTTGGTATTGATAGTATTGTTGATGATGTATCAATAACACGTTTTAGATTTCCATTAGGACAATTAAACCAGCCTAAAATTATTGCTCAAAAATCCTTCGTAATAACATCGAAAAAAGTATGAAGATCATTTTGAGAATGAGGGAGTATAAATAAAATTCAAACACAATAACATCATGAATAATATAAATACAATTCTTATGAATTTAGTACTACTATATTATCTATTACTCCTTCCGTCCCAAAATGACTTTCTCATTTTTCATATTTCATTGTCCCCAAAAAATCTTCTCATTTCTACAATTTATGTTTTAAAAATACACAAACAAAACATGGCTAGTGAAGCAAGTGTCTTTATTCTTAAAAAGTTTGAATAATCAAACAAAAAGATCATTTTGAGACAAAAGGAGTACAAAATAAATGAGTTTTTTTTATCTCAAAATGTATCCCTAATTGATATTTTTACCATTTTGTTTTTCATTTTTCATTTTTCATTTTATACTTAAAAATTAACATTTTAAAATTAAAAATAAGAATAGTTATTAATTTTTAGTATGAAAGTCAATTTTTCATAGTGTTCTTTAAATCATAAAGTCATTCATTTTAAGGAGGTAGGAGTAATTCTTACAATTTAGTATTAATTATTACTGATCTTGAGATTTTAGTCATTTTACCAATAACAAAAGATTAACAGCCACCAATTTCTGCTGTAAAGTTTTATAAGAAAAAGAAACGTAAATAAATACTAATATTCCCTTTGTCTCAGAAAGATAGTCTCATTTTGATTTTTTATGGTCAGCAAAAATGAACTTTGACCAAACACTAGTATCAATCTAATCATTCTAGTGAAATTCTAAAAGTTGTAATTGATTAATCATTAAGTGATTTATCAATAACACATTTTAGAATTTTGTTGTGATGATTAGATTATTGACACCAATGTTTGGTCAAAGTTCAATTTTGTTGACCATAAAAAGTCAAAATGACAATATCTTTCTGGGACAGAGGGAGTATTTCTTCTTGCCCCATACTCATTTAGATAAGGCAAAGACTTATATGCGGACCGCCCATCGGTTAACCCGCCCTGCCTGCCCAACCGTACCCGCCTAGGTACACTACTTGTCCTTAGGGATGGCCAAACCGAATTGGAACCGCCAAATCGGACCGGAACCGGAACCGAAAAGCACGGAACCGCCATGAACCTTGACGAAAACCGGAACTGTGTGAACCGGAACCGTTTGTAACACGGTCCGGGTCCGGTTCATCCCCTCTTAAAACCGTGAACCGGCGGTTCCGAACCGCCTAGAACGAACCGGAACCGTAACCGTTAGAAAACTGTCAAAAATCGTCAAAATCGTTAGATTTCTCATAGTTTCATCAGAATTAACCGTTATTAATAGAACGTTGACAATCAAAGTTGAGTTTGGACTGATTTTTTTAGTCAAAATCAGTAAATAAAAATAATAAAAAATTGTTGAGTGTATAAAGAAAAGAGGGACGGACCGACGGTTCCGAAACATTGACAATCAAAGTTTAGTTTTTTAAATATTTTTTCTATACCTTTTTTGTAAACAAATATTATTATAATTATTTTTTCTGTTAAAAAAATTGTTTATATTTTTTAAAAAAGGAAACTGTGGACCGGCGGTTCCAAACCGTGAGCCGGCGATTACGAACGGTAACCGTAACAGGAATAGAAACGGTTCGGTTACGGTTCAAGCTTTTCCCAAACCGGAACCGACGGTTTCGAACCGGAACCGTGTTTGGTCATCCCTACTTGTCCTCCTAGCACGCGACACTTTAAAAAAAAAAATCTCCAATAACTTTAAAATGTAATATTTTGTGACTTTGAAGTCGAAAAAAAGTCTAAAAAATACCGTTGCGTTTGTCTCGACGAGACGAATCAAACTAGATAGGTCATAATATGGTTTGAATTTACTTTTTTGAAAACATATTCCCTCCGTCCCACCTCACTTGAGACTTATTTCCATTTCAGTCCGTCCCACTTTACTTGAGACTCCCCAAAATGGTAATCTTTTTATAATTTTATATTCAATCTACCCCACCCACTCATTCTCTTTCTTCATTTTCCACCACACAATTCATTCAACCAACCTAATATTAACCTCACTCATTCTCTCTCTTCATTTTCTACCACATATTTTCCTTATTTAATTCTTTTTCTTTAGTTATTGTGCCCACCTCTTAGATTTTAAGTGAGGTGGGATGGAGGGAGTATTTTTTAACAAAGAAAAAAACTGCTCTTTTCGTCAACCAAAATGTATCACGTTGTTATGAAAAAAGTAACAATATTTTTTTCTTTGTTAAAAAAAATGTATTCAAAAAAATAAATTCAAACCATATCATGACCTATCTAGTTTGGTTCATCTCGAGACGAACGCAACAATATTTTTTGGACTTCAGTCACAAGATATTGCATTTTAAAGTTATTGTAGTTTTTTTTTATTTTAAAAGTGCCACATGGGCGGTCTGTCTCACAGAGACGGCCGCATATGTCTTTGCCTCAAGTTTTTTAGTAGATACTCCTCCTTCCGTCTAAATTTAAGGTTTTTACTTTCTTTTTATATATCCAGGTTAAAAATACTTTCACTTAAATATGCAATTTTTTAGTGTTACAAATCGTGAATGTCTTTTTTTTTTTTAAGGATTCGTAAAACATGTTTTTCAAATACATTGGCGCTTGTTTTTAAAAACAAGCGATGACATTTTTGTAAATACTGTCAAACATTGTAAATGTCAGTGTTATTATTACAAAGTGCCAGTCATTTGGACTGGCGTTTATAAACATTTTCGTTGGCACTTTTCATAAGTGCTAATGATAGTGTTTAAAAGTGCCGGGTCATTACACTGACACTTATAAACATTGATACTGGCACTTATCAAAAGTCCTAGTTTAGTATCAATAAGTGCCAGTGTATATGGCTGACACTTTTTAACACTGCCAGTGGCACTTACGATAAGCGATAGTTATTTACAAAAATATCACCGCGTGTTTTAAAACAACTTTTCGTTTATTACAAGAATGCCACCGGGCCATTTTTATAAGGGCATCTCCAATGGACACCATTTCTCACACTATAACACTAAATTGGCCACTATTCATCCCTCCAATGGACACTAAATTTTACACCAAATTTGGTGTAAATGAATAGTGTTGCACCAAATTTGGTGCAACACTATTCATTACACCAAATTTGGTGTAATAGTTTCACTTGTCACATTTAGTCCTTCTAAATTGTAAAAACTCACACATTGTAAATTATGTTAATTAACTTATATGTTAATAAATTATATAATATATTTTACTTAATTATAAAAGTACAATGCATAAAAATAATTATAAAAACATAATATTATATCATCTCAATTAAAAGAGAGGGGTTTATATGTAAAATCATAGACTTCAAGTATTGTTTGTGTAACAATGAGTGTTAGTGGAAAAATGAGGTGGATAGAGAATATTCCTTTTTAGTGTGAAAAATAGTGTGATACATTGGAGAAGATTTTTATTTAGTGTAACATTTGGTGTAAAACTTACACCAAATTTGGTGTTCTCCATTGGAGATGCTCTAACGACGTTTTACACTAATCTTAATTTTGATTTCAATTCTATCCAAACTTGGTCAACACGCCGCTTGAACGTAACGGTTTGACTACAAACGGAGAGTGTTTAGTAATATGCAAAAGGTTTGACTACGAACGGAGAGTGTAGTAGGAGTTTTTTATTCGCTCCAATCGCGCTGTCGCAATTAACGCAACCTTCAAAAATCCTCCACCCTAAGCGAACGAAATCCTCATAGAATTTGATTCCACCGACCGTTTCCTGTTTACCTCCGGCGAAGTCGATGTCCGGCCCTTCTTCATCATCTGCTTCTTCCAGCGGTATTTCTTCCCAATTCACCTACTCCAATGGCTCATATTTTCCGATGCCCTTTCACCTTCAGCAACCTCAATCTCAGACCTATCCCCAACCATCACCCACGCACTTCCCTGTCGCTCCTTCCGCATATCCTGCTCCGACCTCCGTTCCCGGCGTTTATCTCCCTCAATTTCAGCAGGTAAAGCAATGATATGAATTGTTCTTCCTGTATGATTTTGTTATTGCTTAAAATATGCTTCCATTAGGTTAAGTTTGGCAACTTAATTTCGATTCAATTTTCTAGTGTGCTTTAATTACATTATTATTTGCGATCGTAGCTTTGTGTTTGGAATTGTTAACTTTAAAGTAAGTTGCTACAATTCAAAATACTTAAATTGGTCTCTAGTTTTGTAGATACTATAGGGTATTGTGGTCCTGTGGAGGCAAAGCAGCACAGATGACAGGGCATGTTTATGTTCTGATCACCAATACACATCCATAGGGAAGTAACCCTCTACTTCCATTGCTAGCAGATGTTCTTTGATGTGATATTTGCCTGCATGACCTTAGCTTGTTCAGCATTGTCTGTATGTTGGTGATAAGATTTCACACTTGGATACAATCGGTTGGCTTAGTTTGAGCTTGTGTGATACAAATAATCATGTGCAATGTGCACATCTACTCTGTGAACTTGTTAGTAGAAAATATAGGGATCTAAGATCATCATGACCTAAAGCTTCTTTCAAACTGAGGACTTAGACCTTGGTCAGCCTAAATGACTTGACTACACTACTTGATTTCTGCAGTGGTTGCTAGAGGGAGGGGGTTCTCCTTTAGGCTCGTCCAAAGAGCTGTGTGAAATATGTCTTGATCTGTCAGAATTCCCTACTAATCTTATGTAATATTTGCTTGCTGAGTAGAGATCAGGCCTGCACACCATTACTTGCTAAAATTTGTTCAAGATTGCCAATCATGGCCAATAAGCATGTTATGAGAAACTACCAAGGCCAATCATGTCTAAATATCACAATCAAAAGAAATTCAATCACAATGGTTAGAATGAAGTAAATCATTTTTGCCCAAAAATGACTCAACCATTGAATCTCCTTCAATCTTTAGGCGTCATCCATTGGTTGATTGTCTTTTTGATCAAATTACTGGAACAAATGACTAGGTGTTGGACAGTTAAAATGTGCCTATCTAGGAATACTTGTGGATAGAATGATAGATCAAAATTATCATTTAAAAAATAAGGAATGGCATAGTCAGTGATTGTCTCATAGTTCTCAGAGGTGAGTTCATCTGTCACAACTTTAGACCCTAAGAGGAGAGATAATGACCGATTGTTTTTGTTAAGGGGGATTGCACCCCAATTATTCGTCTACAAAATAGACATCACCAATGGGTCCACCTGATTGATGACTAGCTAGAACTTTTGCAATCTTATACGCTATAACGCATGTGTAAAAAATAAGTAGCATCTGTTGCACTAATTTTTGCTTATCATTTTTATTGTAAACATTCTTATATAATCTCTATGTCCCGCTTTAAGGTTCTTACTTTCCTTTTTAGCCTGTCTCAGTTTAAGGTTCTTACTTTACTTTATTGCCTAAAATGGACAATGGGATCCACTTGTCATTCTCACAACAAAAACTCCCTACCCACTTTCTCTAAACTACTTTACTTTTCTTACAGCATTTACGTTTTCTTAATCCCCGTGCAAAGTCAAAGTAAGAACATTAATTTGGGACGGAGGGGGTAGTTTGAACATTAATTTGGGACGGAGGGAGTAGTTTTCTTTCCCTTGCAGAATTAGAAGTGATTATAAATCATGAAATTGAGTATGAGGTTTTGGTGTACACTAGTATGCGCTGCAGGCAATGATGCGTGGGCACAGTATATAATATTTGTCATTGTTCTTTTTGATAATAACGTTCTTTTTGTTTTTATAATAACTATATATCTTCTATCTTAATATTTCCTTATTGGTCTTAAGGTTTTTTAAGTTTAATTGTTTGGACCAGTTAGTCTTGTTATAATTTGCGTTATCATGGTTGCTTTTCAGACTTTGGGATCAATTTCAGAAAAAAAGTAATAAGGGCTTCATTTATTATTATTCATTTCTAGGGCGCCAACTTTATAATTGTAATTTATAGATAAAGCTTGTCTTGAATAATTAGTTGTCTTTTACAAGCAGGCGCAACAGTTATTTCAGAGGGATGCGCAGACCATTACACCTGAAGCTCTAGAAAGTGTAAAAGCTGCACTAGCAAGTAGTGAAATAGAGCATAAAGCAGAAACCAAGAAGAAAGCTATACCTCGGAAAGCAGCTGGTCAAGCATGGGAGGACCCAAGTCTAGCAGAATGGCCAGAAAGTATGGTTCTTTTCCATGTATCCTTTATTTTTTATTTGATGACTATTGTTATCGCCTTGTGCTCATCAAGTCAAATCTCTTTGGCATTTTCTCTTTTCTGTATCTTGTATCATGTTCTTTATCCAGGTGCTTTGCTTTTGCGAATACCAAAACAAGGGAGTGTTTTGTGAATAAATAAATAAATGATAGGTAGTAACTTTTGGTTGGTGTTCATCCTCGAGAGGAATTATTGGATAAGTTCTTATGTTACTGCTGGAAACTTTGTATAGTTGAATTCAAAAAGTTCTACCAAAGTGAATTCGTGTGGCAGACAGATCTATACCCTGTGCTGCACATTCTTAAAGCGTGACCTTTTAGGTTTTATCACATATATTGATGGCCATCTTCCCATGCTACAAACACAAGTAAGATTGGAGCCTTCTGCTTAAGGAGGGCATTTCCAGGATTGCCTAAACTAGCCAAAGAGCATATCCATATTCTCTACGTCATTTTACATGAAGAAGGGAGGACGGTTCTCACTTGACTAGCATTCTATGATCTTTTAGTTACAATATCTTGGTTTTCGATTAGCAAGAGATTGTGCAAAAGCTTGAAACTCAGTAGACACATTTGCTCCTAGTAAGGAAGCAAATGGGAAGAAAGAAGGTTTCCAGATTAGGCAGAATAGCAAAGAATATAGAAGAACCATAATATGGAAACCTTCAATATCAAGAGTGATGTCACGAGGGTTAGTAATCCTTGAAGTACAGGACAGGCGATTAAGAATATGAAAACAGTAAAAGTTCTAACTGCAATATGTGGCACCTTCATCCCTAGAATTAAAACTTGATATAGGGGCCTTATGAAGGGATTATGTTCTTAGGATGCAAAGATAAAGAAAAGAAAGAGGGGCTTGTACCAATGGCCCCTCCCATTAATGGAACTGAATCCCCTTTCAGATTAAGTAATGGAAGTAATAGACTTGCAGTGCTAGCAAGAGTGACATACAAGCATCCAAAACTCTCTGATGTTAGGAGAATTTGATGTAAATCACTCGTTGCTATAAAGATTAAGGCTCCAAAGTCATCGTCTAAAATCACGTAGAGGAATACAGGTTCCCATTTCTTTGTTCCATTTGCTTCTTAGGTTAGAATGCTCTACCCACTAGATAGTTCCTCCCCTTGTCTGTCCACCCAGTGAAAAGCATTTCATGATTCTTTTAAGCTTCTTGGTTGGTCCAAGAAAGAGAAAGGAAATTAATTGGTATAGAACGCAAGCAAAGTTGGATGACCTCAAGAGAGTTGAACTCATTTGCAACTTTTAAGATGTTTAGGCACTGGCTAACCATGAATGCGAGACATGTCTAGATCATAGTTACCAGGAACGTGACACCCCCCTCCGTCCCGCGTCCCGGAACGCACGTCCCAATTCGCGGTACGTTCTCGTCCCGAGTCGCCCGGGAACGCGACCCAAATCGGAGAAACCATCGTACCAAATTCCGGAAACTGAAATTAAGAAATTGACCTTTGTTTTCGCGATGGAGAGAGACGAGCGAAACAGGGGGGATGAGACGAGATAATGATGAAGAATAATTCGTTAGTGGGTTAAAGAAAAGAGCCGTCGTTGTGTTGTCGTTTGGAGGAGAGACAGCACAGGAGAAAATAGAGAGACAGGGTTAGGCAGAACAAGAGTCATACTTATCCCTTCCCAGTTTGCTAGGGTTTTATTATCAATGGAAAAGAAAAAAGTCATATTAATACGTGGGGTGAGAGATTAAGAGACTAACATTAGATAGACATTAATTATTTATTGTACTTTTTATTATTTCTTTGTTTTATTTAAAAAAGAAATTTGAAAACTCTAATATATATTTATTGGGACCCAATTAAAAACGTACTACGTTCCCGACTAGCGTACCAACTGATCCTACCCCCGGCGTACCCAATTTTTTCTAAGTCACGTTCTGCGTTCCCGACCCCGTCCCGAGTCCTGAAACGTTCCACGTTCCTGGTAACTATGGTCTAGATCGCCCAAGAACACAGGCCCTGGTCCTGCAAAGTAGGATCCATCAAGTAATATTTGGAAAGATCAATATTCCTTTTGGAAATTGACCCAAAATTCTGTATTACCATTAGAAGAATTTCACAAGCCCTTGACCATCTAGGAGAGACGATATTGCATGTACCAACTGCAAATGAGAGCCGCTCTCAATGAAAGCATCTGTTTTTTTACCAATGACCTCTTGGTCTAGTGGTATCCATGTTGGTATTAGAGGCTTCCCCTGGGGGGAGGTCTCAGGTTCTACTCCCGCTGGGAGAAGGTTCTATTAATATATAAACGGTTTATATGTTAAAGGCACTATAAAGCCAATTTTTTTACCAATGACCTCTTGGTCTAGTGGTATCCATGTTGGTATTAGAGGCTTCCCCTGGGGGGAGGTCTCAGGTTCTATTAATATATAAACGGTTTATATATTAAAGGCACTATAAAGCCAATAAATAAATAAATAAATAAAAAATGAGAGCCGCTCACCTCATCCTTACCACTTCTGTATTTAGACTCGTCCAGACTTAAATTTTGACTACAAGTCTGTCCAGGAAAGGAGTCCATGCATCACCTTTCTGTAGACCCCTAGGCATTTGTAATCAAGTTGTGAGGTCACAAGATAAAAACGAAGCATCAAAGGGTTAAAAAAATCCTCCAAACTACCTCATATGTCCTAGAACAAACTCAGAACATAAGATGAAAGCCACGAACTCCCCCTGCGTGCGATAGTCACTTATTGTGTCCAACCTGCTGTTTCTGTACACCTTCCTGCTGCTATTCCACATATCTATTTGGACACTAACTACTACTTTAGAAGCTCTGTTTATGAGCATGTATCATATTCTATTAACTTCGAACTTGATGCCTAGTCCAGGAAACCCAAATTAATACTTCCTCCGTCCCATAGTAAGGGTTACTAAAATTATATGCGCGGGAATTAAGAAAAACATATACTCCCTCTGTCCCAGCTCACTTGACACCTTTTGACCAAAACTGGTCAATTTAAGGTCGGTTTGACCAACACTTTATAGAAATATTTATGATCCGAAAAAAATTTAAAAAATGTAAAATGATCACCATTAAAAATCCTCTCAATAACAATTTTTTAATTTTTTTTTTGGAACATAAATAATTCTATAAAGTGTTGGTAAAAACGACCATAAGTTGACCAGTTTTGATCAAAAGGTGTCAAGTGAGCTGGGACGGAGGGAGTATATAATATTGACAATGGAGTAGGTCTTGTGAGTATGAAAAGTAAAGTAGGATAGAGAAGGTGGGGTAAGGAATAGTAAGTGGTTTGTTGTTGTGAATGGGCAAGTGGGTCCCATTGAATAAAAAAGGTATTTTTCAGTTTCGATTTTTGGATAGTAACCTTTGTTATGGGACGCCCAAAACGAAAATAAGTAACCCTTATTATGGGACGGAGGGTGTAGTCGTTAGTTATGGAATAAGTTCTTTGTTAAGGCTTTTGTGCTCCTTTAGTAGCGGTCACTGTTTCTAGCTTGTGCAGATATCTCTGTAATTTGACATTTTATCTATTAACATAATTAGATTTTTTTTCTGGTTAAGTTATTTCTTGCTTGCTTCAGGCAGTACTTATTTTCTTGAGATGTCACTTTGCAGACGATTATCGGATATTTTGTGGTGATCTTGGAAATGAGGTGAATGATGATGTTCTTTCCAAACCATTTTCAAGATTTCCTTCATTCAACATGGCCAGGGTTAGTTCTCTTGCTCTCTTACTATAGCATCTCTATAAGAGAAATCCTTTTATTGGGTATTTATCAGCCATTTGCATGTCCTCGTCAGATAATTGTTTTAAGTCACGGGGCCTCTGCAATATCTCCTTTATGTTAAGGTAGGATCTCCTTACTCTACATGGTTACGTAAATGTCTCTCACTTTAACTTATTTGGTTTGTAAAAGAACTGAATTGTTTCTTATCATTATCATTATTGTTATTATCATTTTGTTTCTAAATAAATAAATAGATAAATAATTGTATAATTTGGGATAGTCAAGGTGACTAGATATAAGCTCTCTCAGTGTTCACCTGAAGGAGGTTGTGAAAGGTTAGCACGAGGGATGATAGTGAGAGGTAAACTGCTTTGACCAGATATCAAGAATTATTTGCAAACCATAGTCGTCAAATTGTGCGTCAAGTCAATCGAAGGACCTGTAGTACAGATTGACTATCATCATGTCATACAAGATGAAACAAATCAATGGTAATCATATTTAGTTCTAAATAACAATAATATATAGAAATATCGATCTTTTTGGGAAAATTCAGTGATCTTTTACTTTGAGTAAACTGAGAGAGCATGATCAAATAATCTAGAGTAAGGTGAATGCCTTTCATTTCATTTCTTGACAAAATTTATCTACTTTACTACTCACGCTTTCTAAGAAAATAATACGAAATTGGTGAATAGTTCAAGTGGGTTAAGGACATAATTGTCCAAAAAATAATTCACAATTCAAGTGGGTAAAAGGTGGTTAGGTAAGTTTTTTTTTTTTTTTTTTTTGTAATGATACCAGCATTAGAAGTATAAAGTTGTCTAAAACACTTTTCATCCTTTGCCATTTTGGGAAGAGAAGTCTTACTCTGGGATGGAGAGAGTACATCTTATTGCTGAGTAACAAATCAAAGCATTGCTTACACGAGTCGGGGTGTCCACGCTCATGCAATGAATAGATAGATGGGCAAGATAGATGCTTAGGTTGGCGTCATTGGTTGATTTTGGAGAGTCTCATCTTAGGAGGGGTGATGGCAAGACTTTACTTTCTCAGGAGGAGTGCGAGATCTTGTTAGTTATAGAGCTACCCCATTCAGGAGTTGTTGGTTTGTTTATTTGTGCGTTGTTTGGTTTCTCTTTGGTGGTATCTTTTCATTTCGGCGTCCTTTGTCAGCAGTCATCCAATAGGTAGATTGAGGGGTGTGAGAGATTGTTAGGTTGGCTCCCGTTGTTGATTTGAAGACTTGCGTCCTAGGAGGACTTTACTTTTTCACTGGTTGTGAGGACTTCACCATCTCAGGAGGAGCAGTATTTGGATGCAAGTGATCTTGGTAGCTATAGAGCTGATCTCCGTTAATTTGTTTGTGTCTTGTTTGGTTTCTCTTTGGTGGTACCTTTTCATTTTGGTTGTAATATAAATTCTGTATCCACGATTGTTACTTCTTTAAATCTCTCTCTCTCTCCTACTTAGTAACTTGCTTAATATCTATCAAGTTTAATAAGGAAGTGTGCTATAGAGGAAGTATAAATCATATGTTCTCAACATAGTTATCAAAAGCCCGCCTAGGCGTGCGCCTAGGCTCCGGGCACACCTTTTGCGCCTTGGTGCGCCTTGGGCCTTTAATAACAATGGGACACACCATAGTTATCAAAAGCGCGCCTAGGCGCGCTCCTAGCCTCCGGGCACACCTTTTGCGCCTTGGTGCGCCTTGGGCCTTTAATAACTATGGTTCTCAATAACTTAAGATGAAGCAAATTAGCAAACAGTATGTGGTGGTGTTTGTTTTTCATTTTTGGCACTTATTTGCCTCTTAATGGGCTCAATCACTTATTCAGCCAGACATGACCCAAATAAGAGTGTTGTTTTTTAGGGGTCTAAAAGCCACCTATTGGATCTGATTTCTTTAGATTTAAAACTAATATTTCTCAATTCAGATAAGCATCTGAAATGATTTTCACGTGATTATCCTCACTATAATTCTATAATTCTAACCCTACCCCTTTCATTTGTGTTCCTTTGTCATTTGTTTTCTCCTTCCTCTATCAGCGTGTTTCTCATGGCCGCCCCACCCTCTTCTTTTTTGACGGGTCGGCTTCTCCGCTCAGCCGCCTCCGCCTCCGTCTCTTCTTCCATTTCTCTTTCTTCACTCCTTTTGAGATATATCTCTTCTGGCAGCATCCTTCCTTTATGCCTCTAGGATTTCTTTAACAATCCTTCACTGGTGGTGGCAGGACTTCACCATCCTTTGAGGGTACTATCAAGTCAGTTTTAGATAGTCTTGGGTATTTTGGTCATTTTTCAATATTGCTGGGATAACGTTTTTGTTGATGAACTTAGGAAGTGTTATTTTATTTAGGAAGTCAGTTCCTTCTGGAGCTATATGCTTAATGTCCTCGTTTAATTAGGATTTAGATCCTTTTCAGTTTAGGAATTGGAATTAGCCTATGGGTGATTGTGATAGTTTTAGTTTATTAAGAGAGCAAAAGAAAGACCTTTCTAGTAATTACTACCTCCATCCCAAAATGAATGCCCAAAAGAATTTCAAATTTGCTCTTGATCAAGAACAAATTTGAAAAGTTTTTGGACATTCATTTTGGGAGGGAAGGGAGTATATGTTTTGTTTCTTGAATTCTGTGATGCAATCCCCTTGGGGTGCAATGCAAGTACAGAATTTGTAGGGATTAGGCTTTGTCTTTGATATTTTTGTGGAGTAGAGTAACTTTGGGTGAAGGTGACTAGGTGAGGGGTACCTCAGAGGGATAGGAATTCCATTTCCTATTGTCTAAAACAATAGGGAGTCCCTCATTGCCTAGACCACTTTTGCTTACTCCCTCCGTCCCAGCACAAGTGAGACTAATGGTCACCTTGATTAAACTTTGACTAGTAATTTAAATATAATATAATGATCTTAGTGAAAATTTTAAAATTTTAGCGTTTAGATGCTGTCTTTCATAATTCAGACAGATTCGGACGTGAATACATAATTTAGTACATACTACTCCCTCCGTCCCGAAATGATCTTCACACTTTTTCCGCCGTTACTACGAATGAATTTTGAGCATTCATTTTAGGTTGACTTAATTATCTTAATTATGTTGCAGTTGCAGTCCACTAAGCCAAAGAAATGCAAATTTAATTGTGTGAGAAATTCCAATATTTGCTTGAGGTTAAATGTAAAGTTTGGTTAAGATTTTGTTATTAACTTACACGATTAACAGTCTTGTAGGGTACTATCTAGTCAGTTTTAGATAGAGTCTAGGGTATTTGGGTCATCATTTTTCAATATTACTGGGATAATATTTTTGTTGATGTGCTTGGGAAGTATTATGTTATTTAGGAAGTCAGTTCCTTCTGGAGCTATATGCTTAATTGTCCTCGTTCAGTTACTGATAGGATTTTGATCCTTTTCAGTTTAGGAAATTGGTATTAGCCTATGGATGATTGTGATAGATACTCCCTCCGTCCCATACTTATCGCTACTTATTTCCATTTTGGGCGTCCCATACTTATTGCTACTTACCCAAAATGTTCACTTTCTCTCTCCTATCCACTCACAACAACTATCCACTGACTTATTTTCTCTCTCATACCCACTCACAATACTTACTTTTCCAACATATTTTCTTAATCCCCGTGCACTCCCATTTGGTAGCAATAAGTATGGGACGTAGGGAGTACGGTTTATTTAGAGAGCAAAAAAAGAGCGATCTAGTAATTACTACCTCCATCCCAAAATGACTGTCCAAAAAAATTTCAAATTTGCTCTTGATCAAGAACAAATTTGGTAGTTTTTTTTTTGGACATTCATTTTAGGACGGAGGGAGTAAATGTATTGTTTCTTGAATTATGTGATGCAGTCCCCTTGTGGTGCAATGTAAGTCCATACTTTGTAGGGATTAGGCATTGTCTTTAATATTTTAATGGAGTAGAGTAATGCTGGGTGAAGGTGACTAGGTGAGGGGTACCTCAGAGGGCTAGGAATTCCATTTTCTATTGTCCAACACAATAGGCAGTCCCTCACTGCCTAGACCACTTTTGCTTATTTTGTTCAACAAAATTAGCACACTCTCTTTTTCTGACAATTTGTTCCCCGTAATTTATGCTTACCTTAGTGTACAGTCTAACTCTAAGGTTGCCTCCGTATGAGGATCTCTCACTCACTCACACGCACAACAACATGAAATAAAAAACAGAAATAAGAAGGGATTATTCCCCTTAGGCCCTCCTAAACATTACCTAGAGGACAAGCTATTTCATTTTTTGCCTTAAGATGCATATAGGGGAATGTTTATTGCCCTAAGACCCCTCATTACTTTAATGAAATTGTGAAAATCCCAGATTGCCCTTCCCCCACCCAACCATAAAAACACGCTAAATGCCCATTCTGTGTCAATTAGTATTATCTTTCTCTCTCTAAAACTCTCTCACCCATATTCGTCCCGCAACCCCAACTCCGCTTCATCGGCGACCACCCTCTCTCTCTCTCTCTCTCTCTCTCCGCTGATGCGTTTCTTCCTCGTCTTCTCCGATCTTCTCCCTCACTCACATCTGTACAATCCCACTCGCAATATAGAAATCCACCAACTCGTATGATTTGTCTTGCTATTCATTTTTTTTTTTTTTTTTTGGTTTTGATTCAGTTATCTTGGGGTTTGATAATTGAACACATTTTATATGTTAATGAAGTATACATCACTGTTTTGTTGCTTTTTTTGCATTTGAGTTGAAAATATGGGATATTGATTCTGGTGGTGTTGGTTTTGCTCGTCTCTTTCCTCATTGCTTAGTTGTTATGTTAGTCTCTAGTTGATTCTGGTTTTTTTTTTCTTGTGGTGTTAGGTTGTCAGAGATAAACGGACAGGCAAGACTAAGGGATATGGATTTGTTAGTTTTGCCAACCCAACTGATCTTGCTGCTGCTCTTAAAGAAATGAACAGTAAGGAACATCCGTCCTTTGTCTTGCATATTCTTGATTCTTCTACTTAAATATCTTTGTTACTCTCTAGGACTTTATTGTCCGTTTTACAAAATTCTCGTGATTTGTAAGAGAAGATTACTAATTAAAAACATATTAATATAGGCAAGTATGTGGGCAATCGCCCAATCAAACTGCGGAAGAGCAATTGGAGAGAGCGGACAGATGTTGAAGCGTTGGAAAGACAGAAGGTGAATCATTTTGTCACACATTACTTTCTGGGTTTGCTCTTTTCTATTATTTTTAAATGTTGTTTTGATTATTTTGCAGAACCATACTCAAAAGAAATCAAGGCTGCCCAAGAAGAGTGTGCTTCATAAGTGAAAAGTTGGAGATGAGGACCACTTTAATGATGGAAGCAGAACTTTGGAGCTCTCTCATTCTGTGTTGTATGTTCTTTTCAGGGTTAATGGTTTTTTTTTTTTTTTTTTTTTTAAGTCATTTGATACGAAAATTAGAAGATAAATATTGTAATGAAAAAAATTGTTCAATTGTAATTTCATTTTGGTCAGATTTGAAACCATATGTCCAAGTCACTTTTTGTTCCTTTTGATTAACACTCAAATTTCTCAATGTACCGATTTAGAACTGCTACATCGACAGGTTTGCTACTCTTCTGCAGCGTTTGGTGTAAATTTGGCTACATCTCTTATTTTTGTATATAATTTTGAACGCGTGTGATAGAGATTAAATGAGCCGAGGGGGTTTCACAAGATCTATACCACCCATTAGGTCGATTCGACCTCTGTTTACAGCGTAGCAGATTTGAGGCCCCGTTGGCCTGTATTTTTCTAGTTTCTACCTTGTGAAGGGAAAATGAGTTTTTGAATTGAGAAATCAGATCAAATTTATTAATGGGAAAAATACCAAGTTATTATCATTCTGAGATAATAACTTGACACATTATTACAAAATGGAAATTTATTTTTGACACATTTTGTGTTGGCCTTAGTTGTCACCATTTTCATCTGCCACTCCAGTCATAGCTTGCTGCAATAAGCAAAGCAAAGAACAAGGTCAAAACATGATTAACATTTCCGTATTACAAGAGGCGGAATTAATTAAGTAGGATCAATCGATCGATATTACCTTAATGCATGTCAGAGTATACTGCACATCACTTGTCGAAACTTGATGGTGAAGGACAATCCGAATCCTGCAACCGCAACATAAAGATGGTATAACAGCCCATAGAGAAGAATACGGCAAAGGTTGAATACATAAAATATGGATCGGAGGGTCTTCCGTTGCATTACTTCATTAATTAAGGGTACAATTGCCTTCCCCCCCCCCCCTCCACTCCCACTAACAGGGTCATTCATAAGTGGAAGATGGAGTTTGGGATGGAGTTTGGGACAATTGTGAGCCAGACTGATGTGCAGTCCGACTGCACAGACCCCAATTCAATACAGGTAAAGGAGACTTAGATGAGAAAGAAGGGTGTACACACCTGGTCAAGCTAACACACATAAGAAGTATGCCCTGTTCTTCCAAAGTTTTGCTTAGCTTTTGTGCTGTCATATTTGAACCCTCTAGGATATCAAAATAAACCTGTTGATTCATAGACACAAAAAGTTGTGGGTATTTGCGCTTCATAATGGTAAATATGTTTAAGCTGTCAGTATTGAACTCGGTCTGACAACGATTCAGGGCGTTGATGGCAGAGCATGTAGATAGATAGACTACTTACAATATTGGTCTCCACAGAAGCAATGTCCACTTTTAGCCCTTTTATGTCATTCAGACCCTCTGGAAAAAAAAAAAAAAAAAACCCACAACACAACTGAGGAAACGCTCCGTGCCGAAAAAACATACAGGGAAATGAAATTTATTTCCTTCGATTGAGAAAATCTGCAGATAGAAAAAAAATCAGAATGCAAATATTACCTGCAAAATTTTTGGCGTTCTTGTGATCACCTTCAAGCTTTTCGACGTTTTCCTTTAATGCAACAAGTGCAGCAGCACACAGGACACCGACCTGTCTCATTCCTCCGCCTAATGTTTTTCTCAGAATCCTCGCCTAACAAAAAGCCATCACAGAATCGCGATCTATTATTACAAAGATTGTTAAGGGAAATAAAAAAGAACTACATTAAGCTTTGCGAAAAATGAGGAATACCTTGTTAATAAAGGCTTCCGAACCAACAATTACAGTTCCAACTGGTGCACCAAGGCCTTTGGATAGGCATACCTGAAAACCATAAAGATAGACGATTACTATAATGAAAGCGGTTTATGATAAATATGCGCTTCGAAATGGTAAGATGTTTATACAAAAATGGTAAGTCTGCATCAAAAGAACTAGAGCCTCATTCTTAGGTGACTAGACTTCGTGTATCATTATCTGTATCACTCCGTACCACTAGTGATTCAACGGCTCACAATTATTAGGGATGGCATCATAATGAGGTCATCAAAACATATAAACCTTTGGATCAACAGTGGTGGTTCAGGTACAGACTGTGGTACACAAAGTAGTACAAAAGAGCTGTATTCCACTCTTAGTAACTCAATACAATAAAAGGATCATACTGAAACTGAATCAGCAGCCTGGACAAGCCTGTCAACTGGAACCCCAAGTGCCTGCAACAAAATTTCATGGAGTTAATGGCTGCATGAAGCTCTTGAAAGCAACGCGAAAGCGAAAATATGAAAATAATAATAAAAAAAAATACTCACAACGGATGCGTTGAAAATACGGGCCCCATCAATATGAAGCTTCAGCCCGTGCTTTTTCGCCAGTTCTCCAACCTTGTCTGTGTACTCCGCAGAAAGGCATTTACCACCGGTACTACATCACAAAATTATAATGAAAGAGAAGTATATGTAACATAAGGTAAAAAATTTACAACGCTAATTAAAGAAAAAACTGATAAACAATCTTTTTCAATAGTTCTTACTTTCCATGTGAATTTTCCAGGCAAATAAGCCTAGTTCTTGGAAAACAAATCTCAAAGTTAGGATTCCGAATGGAAGCTTCAATCTGATCAATATCCATGGTTCCATCTTCATTATTCTTGACAGTTCTTGGATGGACCCCACCAAGAGTCGAAATTCCTCCATTTTCGTAAATGTGGGTATGAGAATTATGACCAAGAATCACTTCACTTCCCCTAACATCGCAATGAACAAGAACACTGATGAGGTTGCCCATTGTACCCGAAGGTACAAACAACCCCGCTTCCTTTCCCGTGATTCTTGCCACTTCTGATTCAAGCAGTCGGGCTGTGGGGTCGTAAACCAACACATCGTCGTCCACCTCAGCATTCGCCATTCCGGCTCGCATTGATTCAGATGGCTTTGTGACTGTGTCTGATCGCAAATCTACTGTCCTTGTCGCCATTTTTGCTGAATTGTACTTTTTTTAAAAGTAGATTGACACAAAATTTGAACTAAGAAAAAATTTAAAACGTCCTCAAACTCACCAGGAGTGTGTGTAACCAGAAATTTATAAACAAGAATCTGTACTTTCTAATGTCTTTATTTATATGAAAAATCACCACATCCATGCATAAACCAATAATTTTAAAATTGCCAGGGCGCCTGCCTTTTTAGACTAAGCTACTAAGTGTTTGTTTTTTAGACAAAATCTTGTAAAAAACGTGTTTTACACTAACGATGTGTAAAACGTGTTTTTCAAATAACGGCTTAAGAGGGATTAAAAGACGCGGTGGCAATTTTGTAAATAAGTGGAACTCATGAAAATCTCAGCAGGCACATTTTAAAACAAGAGGAGGCATTTTTCAATACTTCACAGCAGGCATATTTTAACTCTAGAGGAAACTTTTTTAGAGCAGGCATGTTTTAACTCTAGAGGAGGCACTTTTTTTGAACTTTTAACAGTGCCTTTTTTGAGAAAAAATAAGTGCCTGCTCTAGTTAAAAAATGTGCCTCCTGCAGTTTCAAAACATGCCTCCTCCAGTTTCAAAACATGCCTCCTGAGATTTTTTTGAACTTTTAACATTGTCTTTTTTAAAGAAAAAAAATGCCTGCTCTAGTTTAAAAATGTGCCTCCTGCAGTATAAAAATATGTCTCCTCCAGTTTTAAAACATGCTTGCTCCAGTTTCAAACTCCAGTTTTAAAACATGTCTCCTCCAGTTTCAAAATATGCCTCTTGAGATTTTTAGTAAAAAAAAAAACTCAATAGGCACTTATAAAAATGCATGCTTTAAAATTTAGAAGTGTCTCTTTAAAAAAATTGCCTGTTATGGTTTTACAAAGTGCCTGATGTGGAGTTCCAAAAATATGCCTCCTTCAGTTTTAAAATATGCCTCCTGAGATTTCATAAGTTTCAAATATTTACACTTATGCCACCGCGTCTCTTAAACCCTACTTGCCGTTATTAATAAAACACGTTTTACACTAATCCTAGTGTAAAACGCGTTTTACAAGAGACTTACTCTTGTTTGTATGTAACAAACAAGATTCGTTTCAATTTTAGTTGAATAATTTTGTAGCAATGTTTCAAATAGATATACTGTATTATTAATTGAAATTTTGTTTGTAACCACTTAAAAAATACTCCCTATGTCCCGTTTTAAGATTCTTACTTTCCTTTTTAGTCTGTCTCAATTTAAGGTTCTTACTTTACTTTATTGCCTAAAATAGAAAATGAGACCTACTTGTCATTCTCACAATAAAAACTCTTTACCCACTTTCTCTTTCCTACTTTACTTTTCATACTCACAACATTTATTTTTTCTCAATCTTCGTGTAAAGTCAAACTAAGAAAATTAATTGGGATGGAGGGAGTAGTTTTAGTACTAGTACTGTTATTGATATAAATATTTGGAAGTTGTTACTAACCTACGTTATACCAACTTGATTATAAATTATGGAATTTAAAATGAAAGAAGCATTAGATTCTGTTCAGACCGGGGTGTACTATCTCTCTCCAATTTTAAATTGCACAAAATCGTCGCTGCACAAAAATTAAAAAGTAAAAAAAGTGAGGTGTTGTGAGTGTAGATAGTTGGGTATGAGAGAGAAAGTGAGGTAGAGAATAACATGTGGGTTAGTTGACGTGAGTATGATAAGTGGGTCCTACAAATTAAAAATTATAAAAAATTAATTTTGAATTTTTCAATTTCTTTTAGAAAATCAAAATGGCAAATTTTGCAATTTAAAATAAGACGGAGGGAGTATATTTTAACAAATGCATACAAATATCATATCAATCACAAACTATTTATCCTGATGATTCTTCCTGTCTTCTTCATCCTCTTCTCATTCTTCACCAAATCAACATCTATTTAATTGCCATTAATTTTCTCCTTTTTTTCATCTTTTTTTCATCTTTTCGTTGTTAATTTTTGTTGTATTCGTTTTCCAACAACACAATTGTGTACTCTCACTCTATTGAGATTACAAATTATTGTGTTGTTGAGTTTTTAAATTCTATCTTATACTAAATTTCTCTCATCTATTGAGAGCTTTGGATTTCTATCCTTTGTTGAGAGCCGTGTATTTCTCTCTTTTGCCGAGAACCTTGGATTTCTCTCCTTGTTGAGAGCCAATGTTTTTTTTCATTTATTTGTCCGTTGTTTTTTTATCAAGCAATAGTGATGAATCTCCAATTCTTTTACAATGATGTGGATCTCATTGTTCTTCCTACGCGTGGATGTTTCGTGGATTTTGGGATGTCTGGTAGACGTTTTCTCGTCCACCTGGATTGTTCAGTATACCGAGTGCTCAGCGCAAAATCTTATCCGGTGAGGGATTTGAATGTCAGATTGAGGCAGTTTCCAAGTTTTGCTTGGAATCAGTGGCGAAGCCAGAAGTTTTAGGAATGGGGGTCGAAATTGCTTTAAGAATATGCATTATAATTAGGGTATCCAAGTGTAGCATAAAAGGGGGGTCAAAATGAAAATTTAGTACAAATTTTAGCTACAATTAAGAGGGTCAGAATATATAAACTCATTATTTTTAGTACTAAAAAGGCATTTTTTAAAAAACTTGAAGGTAGTAATATGAACACTTTGTTAGAACATGGCTTGCAAAACAAGTTATTTGGATCTTCCATTTATAAAATCATGATTATAATGTTAATATAAAGTGTAGTAAATAATAGTAAATATTGTGTAGAATTCCTGGATGTAATATTACCTATTTTTGATGGGCAAAGTGGTAATTTAACATCACTAAAGGTTGAAAGGGTGTAGTCCCTAAATGAGGTGTCTATTGGTTTCATATATAAAGGGTTCTCCATCAACCCTATAAATCACTCCATTCATTATTTTTCTCTCCCAAATAATCTTCATATTGCTAGAGACATTAGAGAGAAAAGGCACTCATCATTTAGAAGAACTCCGTCCCCTTAATTCTTTTTTCTTCTTCTTCTTTTTCTCCCTACAACTTCATATGGGTTCAACAGGTAATTGTTCTTAATCTCTTCCGCTTCATCTTTTCCTCAATTTTATTCTGAAAACGAGCGTGGCATTCAGGGGTTATGAAAATTGTTCCAACACACTTTCCAAAATTCAAGGGGGTCAAGCCTAGCCTCGCCAGTGCTTGGAGTGAAATCCGAACATCTCAAGATTTAGATCGGAAGATTCATTGTTGTATGTTTGAACATGGAACTATTATTGATATTCGGGATGAGCATCTGGTCTTTGTGGAGTGCCTTCTCTTTTATTCTTGTGAATGAAATGAGTTTTTCATTTGCTAAAAAAAAAGATTATCATGATGACTAAAACAATTATTAATACAATTTGATGAAGAAAGTATGAAATTTACAATTATGAATTGTCTTTCTCTCCTACATTCTATTATGAGCAATGCTGGGTGTTGGGTTTCCAAGTGACATGCGCAGCGGAATTAAGCATTTAAAATTTTAAGAAACCCAAAGCCATGGATCCGTTCATACGATTAAATCAAATACAACAAGATGAATAGAGGAATAACTAACCCTTGATGGCTATGAATTTTTCTCTTTGGTCTTGGTGGAGATCTTGAAGCTTTATCACGAACAAATCACGAACTTTGTAAGATGATAAAATTCACCCTCTAGCGGTATCCACACTTCGAACGAATATCAAAGGAACTTCTTCGATCTTGGTTGCTAGACCAATAATTGTAAAACACGTTTTCACAATTTAATAAAGAACTATATGGAATTTATTTGTGAATTATTTTGTTCCTCAATCAATGATATCTTAGAACAAAATAAAATCTCTCTCAAACTCTTTGAAACTCACAAAAGCACTACTGAATATGGTCTGGCCAAATTGGGGTTTTTATACACAATTAAGACCTATTCCAAATAGGAATCTTGTGCCAAAAACCTTCCTAAATCGAATTAGGAATAATTCTGCCGCCAGACCGAGCGCCCGCTCATTTGGGCAGAAGGTCAAGGCCTTTTCCGGCTTATTCAGGCGCCCGCCTGGTTCAACCCAAGCGCCCGCTTGGTTGACCAGGAGGCCCAGAATAATTCCAGAAATTCCCTTGAGGTCCTTCGACCCTAAATTCCAATACAGTCCTTTTTTTTTTATTTAAGATTCGTTCTATTGTGTGTGACCCTCTAGGATTATACTAAGTTGGCAATGGGTTCAAACATGATCCCATGAGATATGATTAGGTTCTAGCAAACCGTCATACCTACCCAAATAGTATAACTAGATACAAGTTCGTATTCCTTTAGAATATGTCACAATCCCTTTGTCCACGATGTCATTGAACACAAGTCATGGTCAAACAGTCAACTTGTCTTGTTCAATACTTTCTCGATTCCGAATATGTTGATAATTCAAATGCTATTGATCCAATCAATCCATTTGAGTCCGGCCGAACATTTCATCAACATCATTCCTTCGAGGGGCCCAAGCTTGACATCTCTCCGTGGAGGGACAAATCCATTTAGCTTATTATTCTTCCCAACGGGAATCCGATTATGCCAATCATACCCTTTATAACTACCGTGTTAAGGTAGCGTTTGAATATGTCAAACACAACGTTCATCAAGTGGAAGACTATAATAACTTCATGTCTAAGGATTCAAATGACATAACTAATATGAGATATATGTTAGACATAGACCATGACATAAATCTCATACAGCGGGTCATGTCCAGTACCTTGTTCCAAACAAGTACCCATAAATCTAACATGATCATCCCATGATCATTTAGCCTTTATACTAGTGCTTAACAAGTACTAGGGACGGAGATTATTATAAGTAAACATGGACAATAATAATAATCAAAACATCTCTTTATTGATATGAAATAAATGATAACAATTACAACGTTTATTAAACGTGTCTAGGGCACCACTACCAACACTGGGGGCACAAAATAAGGTTACAAAATCTTGATCACAAAATGAGGTGGCTATATTTTATTGGTTGCATCGATAATGGACCCGCCACACTCTAATTAAAAACACCAATAACATCATCACACCTAGACTTTTGTGAGCAAGATTTTCTAACTTTTTTGTGCCCCTAGTATTATTCTTCTATTATTAATAAAATGCTTCAAGTTGGAGTGTAAGTATAAAAGTAAATAGAAATGCCTTAATCAAAAAGTTATCATTTTCGCTCATAGTCAATACCATGAACTTGACATTAACCCTTCGCTACAAGCCTAGCTTTGTAAGTATGCACCTTCCCATCCATGTCAGTCTTCTTCTTGAAGACCCTGCATCCTATGGTTTTTACACCTTCGGGCGCATCAATCAAATTCCAAACTTGATTGTCTTGCATGGATTGTAATTCGGATTCCATGGCTCCAAGCCACTTGTCCGAATCAGGAGAAGACATCGCCTCTTGGTAGGTTGACGGTTCATCATTCTCAATGATTTCTACCTCATTACTATCCGTTACGAGAAATCCATATCTCTCGGCTCGGATCGTAACCTACTAAATCTGCGAGTTCCTTGTGTATTTTGAACAGGTTCCACAACTCCTTGTGGTTCTTGTTCTTGTTCCACTATTGGTTCAATGTTATTTTCTGGGTCTCGAATTTCTTCAAGATTTATTTTACTCCCACTGATTTCTTTGGAGAGAAACTCTTTCTCTAGAAAGACACCAGTTCGGGCAACAAACACTTTGTTGTCCTCACGGTTGTAAAAGTAATATCCTCTAGTTTCCTTAGGATATCCCATGAAAATACATTTATCAGATTTGTGTGCAAGTTTGTCTGAGACAAGTCTTTTGACAAAAGCTTCGCAACCCCAAATCTTTATGAAGGACAGACAAGGCTTCTTTCCGCTCCACATCTCATATGGAGTCTTTTGAACCGATTTAGTTGGAACACGATTTAGTGTGAAAGCAGCGGTTTCTAGGGCATAACCCCAAAAGGATATTGGAAGATCAACTAGACTCATCATTGATCGAACCATGTCTAACAAGGTCCGATTCCTCCTCTCGGACACACCATTCCATTGTGGTGTTCCGGGTGGAGTCAATTGTGAAACTATTCCACAATTCTTTAGATGATCATCAAATTCTTGACTCAAGTATTCTCCACCACGATCTGATCGAAGTGCCTTAATACTTTTGCCAAGTTGCTTTTCTACTTCATTTTGAAATATTCTAAATATCTCAAATGCTTCACTTTTATGTTTCATTAGGTAAACATACCCAAATCTACTATAATCATCAGTGAAGGTTATGAAGTATTGAAATCCTCCCCTAGCATTGCTACTTAATGGTCCGCATACATCGGAATGTATCAACCCCAATAAGTCGCTTGCCCTTTCACCTAGCTTGGTAAAAGGTGTCTTAGTCATTTTTCCAAGAAGACACGACTCACAAGTGTCATATGACTCGAGGTCACATGAACTTAAAAGTCCGTCCCCATGGAGCTTTGAGATACGCTTCTCATTAATATGACCAAGACGGCAATGCCACAAATAAGTATGATTTACATCATTATGTTTAGATTTCTTATTTACATGATATACATTGTCATTATTTTCATTCTTGACATCCAAGATATAAAGCCATTAAATGAATTAGCAATACCATAAAGCACATCATTTAAATAAATAGAAAATTTCTTATTCTCACTAAGAAACTTAAAACCTTCATTATCCAAACAAGAAATTGAAATAATATTTCTGCTTAAATCCGGAACATAATAACAATTGTTCAAAACAAGAATTAATCCGGAAGGTAAAGTGACTTCATAAGTCCCTACGGCTAATGTAGCAACTCTTGCTCCATTTCCCACGCGTAGATCTACTTCACCTTCTTTAAGCAGTCTCCTATTCTTTAGTCCCTGCACATTTAGACAAATGTGAGAACCACATCCGGTATCCAATACCCAAGAATCAGTGGTAGAAAGGAGAATATCTATCATATAGATACCTGAAGTCGACGCAGCCTTGCTGCTCTTCTTCTTTTGATCTTCCAAGAAAGCCTTGCAATTACGTTTCATGACCAATTTCTTGACAATGGAAACAGATTGCATCCTTTTGTGAATCAGGTTTTGCCTCAGAAGCCTTGGCAACCTTTGCCTTGCTTATTTTGGGTTTGACAACTTTATTACCCTTTCCTTTGGCACTAGCCTTCTTCCCATCATGAACCAAAAGCACGGGAGAACCTTTCTCCACAATTTTCATCTCTGCAGTTTTGAGCATCACATGCAACTCAGAGAGATTCTTATCCATTCCATGCATGTTATAATTCATCACAAACTGATTATAACTTTTAGGCAATGAATTAAGAATGAGATCCGTGGCTAGCTCCAATGGGATTGGATAGCCAAGTTTCTCAAGGTGCTCTACATAACCTTTCATTTTAAGAAAGTGAGGACTCACTTGTTGCCCTTCATTCATTTTACAAGTAGTGAATGCAACAATGGTCTTGTACCTCTCTTGCCTAGCTTGCTCTTGAAACATAGTTCTCAACTCCACGCCTATCTCATAGGCTTCCAAATATTCCAAACTTTGTTGGAGTTTTGAGCACATAGCAGCAAGCATGAGACAACTTACATCTCTGGAATCATTACGATGTTTCTTGTAATTGTCTCTTTCTGCCCTAAGGGCAGTAGGCGGTGGTTCAGCAGGGAGAGGCCCATCGAGAATGTACAACTTATCTTCTTGCCTAAGAACGATTCTTATGCTACGGATCCAATCCATAAAGTTAGTACCATTCTCTTCGAGCTTATCCTTCTAAGGATCGATCGCAACGACATTGATTGAGTGTTATTAGTCATTATCTACAAATATACAAAATTTCCAAAATTTAATAAGTACCGGTTTTCATTAAAGAGATAAATAATGTATTTTTCAAACAAAATACTCCCACTAAATTATATAACCTCCATATGCATCTAATGTATAATATAATTTAATCGGGCTAAGATCCAACTTTAATTTAACTTTTGAGTCCACTGAGGCGGACCGCTCAAAAACTAAATTAATTAGGTAGACAATCATGTCAATCATATCCCATATGATTCTTAGATCCTTTTTATGACATTCTTTGAGAAATCCAATTTCAAAAAGCATGTTTAATCTCATCTTTTGCCTAGGCCCAAAACCGTTTTGACGCCTAATTAAGTCCAACCATTTTAAACGTATAGGAACCATTCAATTTAATGCACCTTGCGGAGGCAAGCCCACATTAAATTAATGAACCTCATCTTGGTCATACATAAATAAAATCAATGCACTTCGCGGAGGCGAACCCACATCAAAATCACGCATATATAACCAAGTGTTTTAATCATGGCATGGCAAAGAAGGACTTAAAACTTTCTCTGAAGGTTCATCACATATAGCATATAACACATTTATGAGCACATAATATAAACATGTTACACATCAAGTTTAGCCACTAAATTAATCTCTATTAATTTAAGCATGATATTTATGTGTCATTAGTTTCTCTATAATTATGAGGATGAGACTATTTCAACTTTGGTTATTATCTCCAAATCAAGACAACAAGAAGTGCGGTCGAACTAAGCCATTAGGCAACCACAATCCCGCACTAATTCAAGAAACCAAGAAAGTAGTCCATGTGGCCGAAACTAAGCAATAGATGGTCTCGATGAACGTAGGCCAATTGCATTCACAATTCCACATGGATCTCCAAACTTTGAATCAAGAACTTTGTTTCTCAATTTTAGCAATTATGAACTCTTCATAATTCTAACTTCGTTTTATCTTTGAAACTTTGATTGCGATCAATTTTGGGAAACACAATCTCGATGAACGCAGATTAGCCATCCAAAACTTGAACCAATCTAGGAATCACAAGACTAAAACAAATAGGAAAATCAAACCCCAAAATCCACACACAAACCAACTACCCAAAACCCATTCCAGATCAGCAAGTCTGGACTGGTTCTGTTACTGGTTTTGTTGAATTTATCGAAAATTCAATATTCAGATTTTACCAAAATCAGAACAGATTTTGACCAGCGAGCGCCCGCCTGGCCAAGACCGGGCGCACGCCTGAATGGTCAGAATGGCACTGAATTTTAAAGTTCAAAAAATTTGTCTCAAAATTATTTCTTCCCCGATTATTAAAACTTTGATCCAATCAAAAATTAATAATCGAAATAATTTAGAATCCACCATAATAATTATTGCGATTGAATCGTGCGATTAAAGTTGAAAACAATAAACCACATAAAATCACATAACACATAAACATCATATAATCCAATATTCATATCATGCTTGGCACATAAACAATTTATATACACACAACATGATCCAAGTATTGAATTAATCAACATGAACGGCGCTCTGATACCACTGTTGGGTTTCCAAGTGACATGCGCAGCGGAATTAAGCATTTAAAATTTTAAGAAACCCAAAGCCATGGATCCGTTCATACGATTAAATCAAATACAACAAGATGAATAGAGGAATAACTAACCCTTGATGGCTATGAATTTTTCTCTTTGGTCTTGGTGGAGATCTTGAAGCTTTATCACGAACAAATCACGAACTTTGTAAGATGATAAAATTCACCCTCTAGCGGTATCCACACTTCGAACGAATATCAAAGGAACTTCTTCGATCTTGGTTGCTAGACCAATAATTGTAAAACAGGTTTTCACAATTTAATAAAGAACTATATGAATTTATTTGTGAATTATTTTGTTCCTCAATCAATGATATCTTAGAACAAAATAAAATCTCTCTCAAACTCTTTGAGACTCACAAAAGCACTACTAAATATGGTCTGGCCGAATTGGGGTTTTTATACACAATTAAGACATATTCCAAATAGGAATCTTGTGCCAAAAACCTTCCTAAATCGAATTAGGAATAATTCTGCCGCCAGACCGAGCGCCCGCCCGGTACCACCCGAGCGGCCGCTCATTTGGGCAGAAGGTCAAGGCCTTTTCCGGCTTATTCAGGCGCCCGCCTGGTTCAACCCAAGCGTCCGCTTGGTTGACCAGGAGGCCCCGAATAATTCCAGAATTTTCCTTGAGGTCATTCGACCCTAAATTCCAATACAGTCATTTTTTTTTTTTTATTTAAGATTCGTTCTATTGTGTGTGACCCTCTAGGATTATACTAAGTTGGCAATGGGTTCAAACATGATCCCATAAGATATGATTAGGTTCTAGCAAACCGTCATACCTACCCAAATAGTATAACTAGATACAAGTTCGCATTCTTTTAGAATATGTCACAATCCCTTTGTCCACGATGTCATTGAACACAAGTCATGGTCAAACAGTCAACTTGTCTTGTTCAATACTTTCTCGATTCCGAATATGTTGATAATTCAAATGCTATTGATCCAATCAATCCATTTGAGTCCGGCCGAACATTTCATCAACATCATTCCTTCGAGGGGCCCAAGCTTGACATCTCTCCGTGGAGGGACAAATCCATTTAGCTTATTATTCTTCCCAACGGGAATCCGATTATGCCAATCATACCCTTTATAACTACCATGTTAAGGTAGCGTTTGAATATGTCAAACACAACGTTCATCAAGTGGAAGACTATAATAACTTCATGTCTAAGGATTCAAATGACATAACTAATATGAGATATATGTTAGACATAGACCATGACATAAATCTCATACAGCGGGTCATGTCCAGTACCTTGTTCCAAACAAGTACCCATAAATCTAACATGATCATCCCATGATCATTTAGCCTTTATACTAGTGCTTAACAAGTACTAGGGACGGAGATTATTATAAGTAAACATGGACAATAATAATAATCAAAACATCTCTTTATTGATATGAAATAAATGATAACAATTACAACGTTTATTAAACGTGCCTAGGGCACCACTACCAACACTGGGGGCACAAAATAAGGTTACAAAATCTTGATCACAAAATGAGGTGGCTATATTTTATTGGTTGCATCGATAATGGACCCGCCACACTCTAATTAAAAACACCAATAACATCATCACACCTAGACTTTTGTGAGCAAGATTTTCTAACTTTTTTGTGCCCCTAGTATTATTCTTCTATTATTAATAAAATGCTTCAAGTTGGAGTGTAAGTATAAAAGTAAATAGAAATGCCTTAATCAAAAAGTTATCATTTTCGCTCATAGTCAATACCATGAACTTGACATTAACCCTTCGCTACAAGCCTAGCTTTGTAAGTATGCACCTTCCCATCCATGTCAGTCTTCTTCTTGAAGACCCTGCATCCTATGGTTTTTACACCTTCGGGCGCATCAATCAAATTCCAAACTTGATTGTCTTGCATGGATTGTAATTCGGATTCCATGGCTCCAAGCCACTTGTCCGAATCAGGAGAAGACATCGCCTCTTGGTAGGTTGACGGTTCATCATTCTCAATGATTTCTACCTCATTACTATCCGTTACGAGAAATCCATATCTCTCGGTTCGGATCGTAACCTACTAGATCTGCGAGTTCCTTGTGGTTCTTGTTCTTGTTCCACTATTGGTTCAATGTTATTTTCTGGGTCTCGAATTTCTTCAAGATTTATTTTACTCCCACTGATTTCTTTGGAGAGAAACTCTTTCTCTAGAAAGACACCAGTTCGGGCAACAAACACTTTGTTGTCCTCACGGTTGTAAAAGTAATATCCTCTAGTTTCCTTAGGATATCCCATGAAAATACATTTATCAGATTTGTGTGCAAGTTTGTCTGAGACAAGTCTTTTGACAAAAGCTTCGTAACCCCAAATCTTTATGAAGGACAGACAAGGCTTCTTTCCGCTCCACATCTCATATGGAGTCTTTTGAACCGATTTAGTTGGAACACGATTTAGTGTGAAAGCAGCGGTTTCTAGGGCATAACCCCAAAAGGATATTGGAAGATCAACTAGACTCATCATTGATCGAACCATATCTAACAAGGTCCGATTCCTCCTCTCGGACACACCATTCCATTGTGGTGTTCCGGGTGGAGTCAATTGTGAAACTATTCCACAATTCTTTAGATGATCATCAAATTCTTGACTCAAGTATTCTCCACCACGATCTGATCGAAGTGCCTTAATACTTTTGCCAAGTTGCTTTTCTACTTCATTTTGAAATATTCTAAATATCTCAAATGCTTCACTTTTATGTTTCATTAGGTAAACATACCCAAATCTACTATAATCATCAGTGAAGGTTATGAAGTATTGAAATCCTCCCCTAGCATTGCTACTTAATGGTCCGCATACATCGGAATGTATCAACCCCAATAAGTCGCTTGCCCTTTCACCTAGCTTGGTAAAAGGTGTCTTAGTCATTTTTTCAAGAAGACACGACTCACAAGTGTCATATGACTCGAGCTCACATGAACCTAAAAGTCCGTCCCCATGGAGCTTTGAGATACGCTTCTCATTAATATGACCAAGACGGCAATGCCACAAATAAGTATGATTTACATCATTAGGTTTAGATTTCTTATTTACATGATATACATTGTCATTATTTTCATTCTTGACATCCAAGATATAAAGCCATTAAATGAATTAGCAATACCATAAAGCACATCATTTAAATAAATAGAAAATTTCTTATTCTCAATAAGAAACTTAAAACCTTCATTATCCAAACAAGAAATTGAAATAATATTTCTGCTTAAATCCGGAACATAATAACAATTGTTCAAAACAAGAATTAATCCGGAAGGTAAAGTGACTTCATAAGTCCCTACGGCTAATGTAGCAACTCTTGCTCCATTTCCCACGCGTAGATCTACTTCACCTTCTTTAAGCAGTCTCCTATTCTTTAGTCCCTGCACATTTAGACAAATGTGAGAACCACATCCGGTATCCAATACCCAAGAATCAGTGGTAGAAAGGAGAATATCTATCATATAGATACCTGAAGTCGACGCAGCCTTGCTGCTCTTCTTCTTCTTTTGATCTTCCAAGTAAGCCTTGCAATTACGTTTCCAATGACCAATTTCTTGACAATGGAAACAGATTGCATCCTTTTGTGAATCAGGTTTTGCCTCAGAAGCCTTGGCAACCTTTGCCTTGCTTATTTTGGGTTTGACATCTTTATTACCCTTTCCTTTGGCACTAGCCTTCTTCCCATCATGAACCAAAAGCACGGGAGAACCTTTCTCCACAATTTTCATCTCTGCAGTTTTGAGCATCCCATGCAACTCAGAGAGATTCTTATCCATTCCATGCATGTTATAATTCATCACAAACTGAATATAACTTTTAGGCAATGAATTAAGAATGAGATCCGTGGCTAGCTCCAATGGGATTGGATAGCCAAGTTTCTCAAGGTGCTCTACATAACCTTTCATTTTAAGAAAGTGAGGACTCATTTGTTGCCCTTCATTCATTTTACAAGTAGTGAATGCAACAATGGTCTTGTACCTCTCTTGCCTAGCTTGCTCTTGAAACATAGTTCTCAACTCCACGCCTATCTCATAGGCTTCCAAATGTTCCAAACTTTGTTGGAGTTTTGAGCACATAGCAGCAAGCATGAGACAACTTACATCTCTGGAATCATTACGATGTTTCTTGTAATTGTCTCTTTCTGCCCTAAGGGCAGTAGGCGGTGGTTCAGCAGGGAGAGGCCCATCGAGAATGTACAACTTATCTTCTTGCCTAAGAACGATTCTTATGCTACGGATCCAATCCATAAAGTTAGTACCATTATCTTCGAGCTTATCCTTCTCAAGGATCGATCGCAACGACATTGATTGAGTGTTATTAGTCATTATCTACAAATATACAAAATTTCCAAAATTTAATAAGTACCGGTTTTCATTAAAGAGATAAATAATGTATTTTTCAAACAAAATACTCCCACTAAATTATATAACCTCCATATGCATCTAATGTATAATATAATTTAATCGGGCTAAGATCCAACTTTAATTTAACTTTTGAGTCCACGGAGGCGGACCGCTCAAAAACTAAATTAATTAGGTAGACAATCATGTCAATCATATCCCATATGATTCTTAGATCCTTTTTATGACATTCTTTGAGAAATCCAATTTCAAAAAGCATGTTTAATCTCATCTTTTGCCTAGGCCCAAAACCGTTTTGACGCCTAATTAAGTCCAACCATTTTAAACGTATAGGAACCATTCAATTTAATGCACCTTGCGGAGGCAAGCCCACATTAAATTAATGAACCTCATCTTGGTCATACATGAATAAAATCAATGCACTTCGCGGAGGCGAACCCACATCAAAATCACGCATATATAACCAAGTGTTTTAATCATGGCATGGCAAAGAAGGACTTAAAACTTTCTTTGAAGGTTCATCACATATAGCATATAACATATTTATGAGCACATAATATAAACATGTTACACATCAAGTTTAGCCACTAAATTAATCTCTATTAATTTAAGCATGATATTTATGTGTCATTAGTTTCTCTATAATTATGAGGATGAGACTATTTCAACTTTGGTTATTATCTCCAAATCAAGACAACAAGAAGTGCGGTCGAACTAAGCCATTAGGCAACCACAATCCCGCACTAATTCAAGAAACCAAGAAAGTAGTCCATGTGGCCGAAACTAAGCAATAGATGGTCTCGATGAACGTAGGCCAATTGCATTCACAATTCCACATGGATCTCCAAACTTTGAATCAAGAACTTTGTTTCTCAATTTTAGCAATTATGAACTCTTCATAATTCTAACTTCGTTTTATCTTTGAAACTTTGATTGCGATCAATTTTGGGAAACACAATCTCGATGAACGCAGATTAGCCATCCAAAACTTGAATCAATCTAGGAATCACAAGACTAAAACAAATAGGAAAATCAAACCCCAAAATCCACACACAAACCAACTACCCAAAACCCATTCCAGATCAGCAAGTCTGGACTGGTTCTGTTACTGGTTTTGTTGAATTTATCGAAAATTCAATATTCAGATTTTACCAAAATCAGAACAGATTTTGACCAGCGAGCGCCCGCCTGGCCAAGACCGGGCGCACGCCTGAATGGTCAGAATGGCACTGAATTTTAAAGTTCAAAAAATTTGTCTCAAAATTATTTCTTCCCCGATTATTAAAACTTTGATCCAATCAAAAATTAATAATCGAAATAATTTAGAATCCACCATAATAATTATTGCGATTGAATCGTGCGATTAAAGTTGAAAACAATAAACCACATAAAATCACATAACACATAAACATCATATAATCCAATATTCATATCATGCTTGGCACATAAACAATTTATATACACACAACATGATCCAAGTATTGAATTAATCAACATGAACGGCGCTCTGATACCACTGTTGGGTTTCCAAGTGACATGCGCAGCGGAATTAAGCATTTAAAATTTTAAGAAACCCAAAGCCATGGATCCGTTCATACGATTAAATCAAATACAACAAGATGAATAGAGGAATAACTAACCCTTGATGGCTATGAATTTTTCTCTTTGGTCTTGGTGGAGATCTTGAAGCTTTATCACGAACAAATCACGAACTTTGTAAGATGATAAAATTCACCCTCTAGCGGTATCCACACTTCGAACGAATATCAAAGGAACTTCTTCGATCTTGGTTGCTAGACCAATAATTGTAAAACACGTTTTCACAATTTAATAAAGAACTATATGGAATTTATTTGTGAATTATTTTGTTCCTCAATCAATGATATCTTAGAACAAAATAAAATCTCTCTCAAACTCTTTGAGACTCACAAAAGCACTACTAAATATGGTCTGGACGAATTGGGGTTTTTATACACAATTAAGACATATTCCAAATAAGAATCTTGTGCCAAAAACCTTCCTAAATCGAATTAGGAATAATTCTGCCGCCAGACCAAGCGCCCGCCCGGTACCACCCGAGCGGCCGCTCATTTGGCAGAAGGTCAAGGCCTTTTCCGGCTTATTCAGGCACCCGCCTGGTTCAACCCAAGCGCCCGCTTGGTTGACCAGGAGGCCCCGAATAATTCCAGAATTTCCCTTGAGGTCCTTCGACCCTAAATTCCAATACAGTCCTTTTTTTTTTATTATTTAAGATTCGTTCTATTGTGTGTGACCCTCTAGGATTATACTAAGTTGGCAATGGGTTCAAACATGATCCCATAAGATATGATTAGGTTCTAGCAAACCGTCATACCTACCCAAATAGTATAACTAGATACAAGTTCGCATTTCTTTAGAATATGTCACAATCCCTTTGTCCACGATGTCATTGAACACAAGTCATGGTCAAACAGTCAACTTGTCTTGTTCAATACTTTCTCGATTCCGAATATGTTGATAATTCAAATGCTATTGATCCAATCAATCCATTTGAGTCCGGCCGAACATTTCATCAACATCATTCCTTCGAGGGGCCCAAGCTTGACATCTCTCCGTGGAGGGACAAATCAATTTAGCTTATTATTCTTCCCAACGGGAATCCGATTATGCCAATCATACCCTTTATAACTACCGTGTTAAGGTAGCGTTTGAATATGTCAAACACAACGTTCATCAAGTGGAAGACTATAATAACTTCATGTCTAAGGATTCAAATGACATAACTAATATGAGATATATGTTAGACATAGACCATGACATAAATCTCATACAGCAGGTCATGTCCAGTACCTTGTTCCAAACAAGTACCCATAAATCTAACATGATCATCCCATGATCATTTAGCCTTTATACTAGTGCTTAACAAGTACTAGGGACGGAGATTATTATAAGTAAACATGGACAATAATAATAATCAAAACATCTCTTTATTGATATGAAATAAATGATAACAATTACAACGTTTATTAAACGTGCCTAGGGCACCACTACCAACACTGGGGGCACAAAATAAGGTTACAAAATCTTGATCACAAAATGAGGTGGCTATATTTTATTGGTTGCATCGATAATGGACCCGCCACACTCTAATTAAAAACACCAATAACATCATCACACCTAGACTTTTGTGAGCAAGATTTTCTAACTTTTTTTGTGCCCCTAGTATTATTCTTCTATTATTAATAAAATGCTTCAAGTTGGAGTGTAAGTGTAAAAGTAAATAGAAATGCCTTAATCAAAAAGTTATCATTTTCGACCGAAACAGATATCCTTCGTTTCAAAATAATTGTCGTTTTAAACAATTTTACATATATTAAAAAACGTAATAAATGCATGTAAAAAAGACTCAATTATCTTTAAATAATTTGAATTTTCTAAGTGATTAAATGCTATATAGGAGATATTCTACGTTCATTAATAAAGATAAAATTAACGCAAACGAGTAAAAGTGTCTTAATACAATAATGTGTTAAAATATTTTTGAACGACATAAACGGACTTGGGTAAATGGGTCCCATATGCTCTGGGCCCGTACACCTAAAAGGCCTATACCGAGAAGCCATTCACCAGATGCCTAGGCTTTTAGGCCGACATCAATAAAGCCGATCAGGCAGACCTTGCCTAGAACGAGTTACTAGTAGCCCAATCCCTAACCGGCCTCAATGACGAGCCGAGTTATATGACGGGCCGACATGCATCAGAAGCCTCCCATTATCGTCGGGAGTCCACTTACAAGAGTCATAACACAACTCTAACAGTGAGGATCCTTATCTAAACAAGGATATCTTTTCTACAAGATAACTGGGATATCACTCATCCTTATCAGGAGTCTATCTCCAAGGAATACGAGTCCCACATTAACACGGGCTCCCTGGCTTTCTTAACAAGTCAGGACTCTTACACCCATACCTATATAAACAGGTCCTCTACACGGGAAACGGGTAATGAACTTTTAGACTCTCTACTAGTCAATTGATTCTACACTCATATTTACTACCCAAATACTTATTCTCACGCCGGAGGGCCTTCGCCGGTGGAGCCCCGGCGTAGTTTACGTTTGTTCTTTGTGCGCAGATCTGACAGGAGGGTTCTCATTGCTGGATTTATCCAAACCACTAGACGAAGGGCTGATCCGACACGTTTTTGGCAGCATCAGTTTGGTTCCATTGCCGGGAAACGTTCGTTTGGAGAACCTTTTTGTTCGGAAAAACCACAAATTTCCTCATGTCTGAAGTTCGCGCCGACGGTCGAGAAGCTAGCGTTACCCCAGACGCTACTCTCAATCCGCCACCGCCTCTTAACGGGGAAAATAACAATGTCCAGAATCAAGGTCTCCCCCCTCCGCCTCAGGGGGGCGGAATGCATACCCGATCACGAGGGCCACCACCTGAGGTGGTTAATCAATATGGGCGACGGAGACGGACGCCTTCTCGCCCTCAACCTTCCGAAGCTGGTCCTTCCAGGCCTCCACCTATTGATAGAAGGACGCTATTACACCAAAATATTTCAACCCTTCAGCAACTGGCCGATGCTCAAAGGGTTCTCCTGGAATTCGATCCCGATCATTATTTAGCACCCTTCGCCCAGCCCTCTGATACAAGGGGAGATTTCGGAGGCGGAGAAAGAAGTGAACGTAGGGGAAACCCGCGTACTGATGACAGACGTCATCAGGGACCGCGCAATGCACCCCCAGGAAACCAAGCAGCTCCACCAAGCCGACTGGAGGGCCGACTCGGCCCAGTCAATCCCGATGTCGGTGATCTGAGAGATCAGATAAACCGCAGGAGAGAAGAGGAGGCTGAATCTCCAGATGTGAGATATCTAGGAGAGAGGCGCCGATGGCAAAACCAAGAACAGATCCCACCAAGACAAGACCCGCCTCGTCACACTCCTCCGAGACGACACCGTGAGGATCTAGACATAAGCCGAGTTGATGGAAGAGGCCGAGATAAAGAAAGGGATAGGACGAAAAGTTCCCATCGTAGCTCGGGATTCAGTGAACAGGTCATTTTAGATCTGCAGGAGAGAATGGAAAACATTGAGATGAACCAGGGACAAAGGAAGGTCAAGATCGACTATGATGCGATGCGTCCTTTCGCTCAGTGGATTAAAGATTCTCCACCTAACCCCCGGCTAAAACTTCCTCATCTCGACAAATACTCAGGCAATTCTGATGCCATGGATCACCTCCAATCTTTCGAGGGCATGATGGCCTTGGTTTCCAACAAAGACGACGTACTTTGCAAAGCCTTTGCTAGTACGTTAGTTGGGGCAGCCCGATCCTGGTTCATGGATCTAGAGAAGAAGAGCATCAATTCCTTCTCTAAATTGAAGATGGGTTTTCTAGAGTATTTTGCCACTACGGGAGCCAGGAAGAAGAGGCTATCTGACCTAGGAAACATAGTCCAAGGGAAAAATGAGTCAACCATGAGCTTTTACAACAGGTTTAGGGACTTGGCCGACTCAATAGAAGAAAGACTCACCAACAGGGAGATCATCATGTGTTTCTATAATGGACAAAGGTCAGAGGAGCTCACCTATGAATTGTCAGTAAGAGAACCTCTTACGAAGGCGGAGCTATACCAGATGGCCTACGCAACAGCAACCGCTGAAGAAAAAAAGAAATGGTTGTCAGGGTACAGAGACCGAGATCGGGGAAGATAAAGCAGGCCGCCCTCCACCGACTTGCCACAAGGTAATAATGGTGGGGGAAATAGAGGAAAGAACAGAACGAGGGGAACCGAGGTCTACACCCCCCTCACAAAGCCGATTTCTGAGATTATGAGTTTGGTGAATCTCCCCAATCCAAAACCTCTCAAGGACAATCCAAAGTTTCCCCGGGATATGAATAAGTACTGTGCCTACCACCGAGATAACGGCCACGAGACCGACAACTGTTTCGCCTTGAAGAAAATACTACAAAAAATGGCCGACCAAGGAAAATTGGACGAGTTCATAGCAAAGAAGGATAACAAACGTCCAAGAGAAGACGAGAGAAGAGATGACCGAGAGGATAGACCACCTCGGGCCAAATTGATCGGTGTTATCAGGGAAGAAATTCCTTCAAATACACGACTGAAGGAGCAGATCTTCGAGCTCAGTAAGGTCTACCACATCCCTCCTGGATCCACAAAGGAGAGGAGGTAATCACCTTTTCCCCTAATGAGCTGGCCGGGAACAAGGCCATGAGAGAACAACCTTTGGTTATCACGGGCCGAATTGATAACTGTGAGTCGGAAAGGCTCTTGATAGACTCTGGTGCAGCTAAGGACGTGCTCTATTACAAAACCTTCAAGGAAATGGAATTGCCAGAAACTATGTTGAGCCCATACAATGGGAGATTGGAAGGTTTTACAAACCACAAGGCCGAGGCTAAGGGAACCGTGGACTTGCTACTAGAAGTCGGGGAATATCCTTATAAGACATCGGCAACAATCACTTTCATCGTTATGGATTTGGCTAGTGACTACCATGCTATCCTCGGCTCTCCCAGTCAAGGAAAATTGGGGATGGTTGCTTCCCTACCTCACCAACGGGTGAAGTTTCCCACCCCAGAAGGTATAGGTTGCGTCCCCGGTAACCCCAAGCATTTTTTGGAGCACGTGATGAGATCCAGAAAGGCAAGAACAAAGATGGAGATTGATACCCCAGACAGAAGCATAACTATATCCAAATCAACCACGGTCACATCTACAGCCCCCAACATCGACGTGATAACAGTGGACATGCCTGAAGAATGGGTGGTACTTGATGATAACGAGGTCATAACAGAAGGAGAGGTCACCTACGGGATAGACGGTTTTGGCTGTATTTCTATGAACATAGTTTCGGACGAGCCGAGTTCCTCCAACCTCGCCCTCGTCCCAAGCTCGGGGGCCACAGTACTCACTAACGAGGATGCCGAGATTGGTCGACTCATTGATCTGGAAAACTTGACCCTAGACGGCAAGGACAAAGAGAGAGTAAAGCAGATCATCGTGGAAACCCTAGAGTTCAGAGAAGGACCCGAGTTGAGACCGGTTGATCAGTTAGAAGAGATCATCATCAACCCAAACTACCCGGAGCAGAAAATAAATATTGGGAGACAACTCCATCAAGAAGAGAGAGAAGAGCTCATAAACCTACTCAAAAACAACTTGGACGTGTTTGCATGGAAAGTGGAAGATATGGTTGGAGTAAAAGAAGCTATAGCTCTCCACAAGTTAGAAGTTGACAAGTTCTTCAAGCCCGTCAAGCAAGGGAGAAGAGCCTTCTCTACAGAAAAAGAAAAAGCAATTGAGATCGAGGTGGACAAGCTGCTGAAAGACGGCATCATCCGAGAGGCGACATACCCAGAATGGCTAGCTAATGTCGTCATGGTAAAGAAACAGAACGGCAAGTGGAGAATGTGTGTTGACTTCACGGATCTCAACAAGGCCTGCCCGAAGGATAGCTATCCATTGCCCAGGATCGACAAGTTGGTGGACTCCATTGCTGGACATCAAACTTTGAGTTTCTTGGATGCTTATTCTGGATATCACCAAGTAAAGATGACCGAGGACGACATTGAGAAAACCGCCTTCCAAGCAGCTGGAGGGATCTACTGCTATGTGATGATGCCTTTCGGCCTCAAGAATGCAGGAGCCACTTATCAAAGGATGGTAAACAAAGTGTTTAAGTCTCAGATCGGCAGGAACATGGAGGCCTATATAGACGACATGGTAATAAAGACCAGGTCTGGGAGTCACGTCCCCGATTTAACCGAGACCATAAGGAACCTGAAGGAGAACGACATGAAGCTCAACCCTAGCAAATGCGTTTTCGGGGTGACAGCAGGCAAGTTCCTCGGTTTCATGGTGTCACAGCGCGGCATTGAAGCAAACCCAGAAAAGATCCAGGCCCTAGTCGACATGAAGGAGCCGACATGCATCAAAGAAGTTCAGAGGTTAAATGGAAGGGTAGCCGCCCTAGGCAGATTCATTGCCAAATCGGCAGAGAAGTCATTACCATTCTTCAAGGCTTTAAAAGGGTCAAAAGACTTCGACTGGACCCCAGAGTGTTCGGCGTCATTCCATCAATTAAAGGAGTATTTAGGCTCACCACCATTGCTCAGCAGCCCAATTATGGGGGAAATACTCTCGGTGTTCCTTGCGGCTTCAGATAGAGCCGTGGCGGCCGTACTGGTACGAGAAGACAACGGAGTCCAGAGGCCAGTTTACTATGTGAGCAAAGCCTTATCGGATACCGAGAGCAGATACTTCAACGCCGAAAAGATAGCCTATGCCTTGGTAATTGCCGCCAGAAAGCTACGCGCTTATTTCTCTGCCCATCCCATCACGGTGTACACCGACGCACCGCTCCAGAAGATTTTGCACAAGATGGACAGCTCGGGAAGATTATTGAACTGGTCCATTGAATTGACCGAGTTCGATATAACCTACAAACCGAGGAAGACCTTGATGGCGCAACCTTTGGTTGACTTTCTAGTTGAGACTTCGTTCTCTAGCGAGTATACGCCAATTAACAGGAAGAGGAAGTTTCCCATGGATAGGGAACCGCTTGAAGAACTACCAAATGATTGTTGGATCTTATTCACTGACGGATCAACAACTAAGGATAGAAGTGGAGCCGGAGTGTACTTAACTAGTCCAGGCGGCGAGCATGTAGCCCGTGACTTCATCAGATTCAAATTCCCCGCTTCAAATAACCAGGCAGAGTATGAAGCCTTGATCCTGGGAATAGAAAGGGCAAAATTCTTTGGGGCAAAAAGTTGGTGGCCTACAGTGATTCCCAACTGGTGGTGAACCAAGTGAAGGGAGAATACAACACCGAGAACCACATGCTGACCAAATACAGGGACCTCGTTTTGAATCTGACTAAGAATTTTGAGTTCTGGGAAATACGGCAGGTAGGACGAGAACACAACCAAGAGGCCGACTTGTTGTCCAAGATGGCCACATCGGAAGAAACCAATCCATTAATCATTATGCCGACGAGCCTGCTTACGAAAGATTAGAAATCTTGATTCTTGATGATGAAGAAAGAACCTGGATTGAAGACTACAAGGACTACATCGAAAAAGGCAAGTTGCCAGAAGACGAGTTGTCGGCAAAAACGATAAAGAAAAAGACAGCCAGGTACATTGTCTGGAACGACATCCTGTATCGAAGGTCGTTCTCAAAGCCCCTCCTTAGATGTGTCTCTCCCAATGACACCACAAAGCTACTGGCCGAGGTACATGAAGGAATATGTGGAGGACACCCAGGGGCCAGGACCCTTACCGACAAAATAATCACTCTCGGCTATTACTGGCCAAACTTGAGAGAAGAAGCACAAGTCTATGTGAAGAAGTGTGACAAGTGCCAACATTTCTCGGACTTACCCAAGGTACCACCGGTTGAGCAGAGCCTCGTCATACCGACCTGGCCTTTCGACATGTGGGGGGTCGACATCATTGGGCCCTTTCCTCTGGCCAAGGGGAGCAACAAGTTCGTTATAGTAGCAGTCGACTACTTTACCAAGTGGGTGGAGGCTAAGCCTTTAGCTAAGATTACAGAAGAAAAACGCTATCAATTTCATCCATGATTATATCTGGTGTCGATTTGGCGTTCCACACTCTATTGTGACCGACAACGGGCTCTAATTCTCTGAGGCCTTCACGAAGGAGCTGACTAGATTGGGAGTCAGGCACAAGAAGTCATCGGTCAGTCATCCCAAGGTAATGGGCAGGCCGAGGCAGCAAACAAATTGATACTGAGGGCCCTTACCAAAAGCCTGGAAGGAAGCCAAGGAAAGTGGCTGGACGACCTCCCCCTGGCTCTATGGGCAGTTCGTACAACCACTCGGGGGTCGACTGTGGAGACTCCCTTTGCACTAACCTATGGATCTGAAGCTATGGCTCCAGCCGAGATGGCCCTACCAACTTTCAGGGTCACCAATTATGACGAGGCAGTCAATGAATGTAACAGACTCCTGGACCTAGACCTAGTTAAAGAAAAAAGGTTAACGGCTCAGCTAAGAATGATCAATTATAAGCAAAGGACCAAAGCCTACCATGACAACAAAGTAAAGAAGAGAGTTTTTGAAGTTAGTGACTGGGTACTCAGAAAAATCGAGTCGACACACCTGAAGAATCAACAGAATAAGCTCTCTCCGAATTGGGAAGGTCCATACATCGTCACTCACGTTATCAGAGAAGGGACCTACATGCTCAAAACTCCGGAAGGAAAAGAGCTTAAACACCATGGCATTCGGAACACTTGAGGAGATACTATCAGTAATACCTCGGCACCCTATCTTTTATTGTTTTCTAGAATAGATATTTCTTTTCTCTCTTAGATTTTAATATCTAGCTTATAGCATTAGTTAGTTTGGATATTTCTAGCTTGATTTTATCAATAAAGTTTCTTTCTACAATCTTTGACCTTGTAATCACGGTACACCTGTTATTCAACAAAGCTGAGGTCCCCCGTAGATAAGAATAAACGTCTCGACTTCCAACGACTTGAACTGATCCTGACAACTAGTTCTCTCAAATCTTGGCAAGACTGACGTCTAAATCCCCTGACGATTTGAGACTAGTCAAGTTAAAACCGAGCTCCTAAACGCTCGTCACGGCCATTACGGTGAACGACCACGGCCTACAAACATAGCCTAACACGGCTACTATCAAAACCTAATTCTATCGGTTAGTGCTCTCAAATTTGGGCTAAGATTGATACATCTAGTACCCATGACAATTTGAGACTAGCCATGAGTTAGTTCAACCGAGCTCCTAAATGCTCGTCACGGCCATTACGGTGAACGACCACGGCCTATAAACATAGCCTAACACGGCTACTATCAAAACCTAATTCTATCGGTTAGTGCTCTCAAATTTGGGCTAAGATTGATACATCTAGTACCCACGACAATTTGAGACTAGCCATGAGTTAGTTCAAACCGAGATAAAGTAACACGAACAATCAAATTTCGGCTAGTACCCTCAAATTCGGGTTAAAGATTATTACATCTAGGCCCCACAACAATTTAAGACTAGTCATGAGTTAGTCCTTACAAAACACCGACTAATCGAATACGAAAAGCGTCATGTCGTCATTTTAGACAGTGTTAAGACATCTTAAACCGAGATAAAGTAACACGAACAAATGACGAGGTGACGCTTAACTACATAGTTAAGGAAGCAGGTTAACTTACACCTCAAATCGAGGTAAACAAATTCCTGCTTAAACACTGGACTGAGGCATACGAATGTTAAAAGTTCAAGTGTTTCGACTTCCCCAAGAACTGGGCCAAGTCACATAAATACTTAAAAGTAGCAACAGAAAATAAATTGTTTTGGCCGACCAGGCATACAAAATACTAAGAATTGTTCCAAACCCACAAAGCTGCCTAATCCATACCGGCTTTGGCATCAGCAGCAGCTCTTTCCAAAAGTTTCTCAAAGTTATCAGGATCAAGTGCAGGCGGGTCCCAAACAGGCCTATTAGCTTTACGGTCTTGGGCCTTAATGATCCTAAGAGCACCTTCAGAAAACGGAACCAAGGAATGAGTCGCCCTTGCCTCAACGCTATAGGCATCCTGCTGAAAAAGACGAGCACACTTCTCCAAAGGCACGTTGACTTCGGGGTCGATGTACAGAAGACGAGTCAAGTTAGACCAAGCATCATTGTAAACTGTGCCGACACGGTCGCTCAAATCTTCCCTAAATTGAGGCCCTTTCTTGTAAGCTTCAACGGCGGCTCTCTCTCTCTCCACCACACTTTCCTCTAAACGAGCATACCGGTCTTCTAGCAAAGCAAGCTTCTCTTCTGCTGTGACCTTCTCACCGGCAAGAATCTCAGTACGCTTCCTCTCCTCCTCAACATCCGTCCTCGAAATCAACAAGGTTTCTTTTAAAGTGGCTACCTCGGCCTGAGACTGGCGATGGAAGGCATCAAGAGAGGCATTCTCCTGCTCCAAAGAAATCACCCTACCGTTCAATTCACCATTGAGATCTTTCAGCTTCACCACCTCGGCTTCCTTCTCCTTCAAGGTTTCATAGGCTTGACGATACATGGTGTAGTCGACCTGAGCAAGGGAGGCAAGCTGCAAAATAGGAGAAATGAGCATATACAAGAGGAACATATAAGGACCGAGATAGCTAGAAGCAATACCTCACTAAGAATAAGGCCCTTGCGGTTCAGCATTTGCTGAGATGTGAGCCTCTCGGCCGCCAGCTGGTCTATAGTGTCGGCATTCATGGCTCTTTTTATCACTGGGCCCCCCTTTTTTAAAGAAAGACCGGAGCGGGCCGCCACATCAATGCCTGACAGAATGGGAACTCCGCCAAACTTATCAACCCAACGCTTCACCTCGTCTTCATGAGTAACCATGGTGGATGTGGATTCATGAGTGGATGGAGCCACCCTTTTGGCAGATTGAGCCCGGGTTTCCCTGACATCTTCCCTCGGCCTCTTTCGATGAATAAAGGAATCTCCCTGGTCCACCTCAGTTGCAGCTTGGAGGCCTTGACTATGGCTCTGACCAATAGAATGGCTGGCAGTAGGGCTTTTCTCGGTCTCGGGGGCCACATCCTCAGCATCTTTACCAGTCTCAACTAGGTCTGTCAGAGGTACCGCAGAGCCTTCCTTATTCTGAAGCAAGATTTGTCTAGTCTCCATGTCGGCGTGACGCTTCTCCAGGGCCGCCGTCCTGGACCTCTCTTTTTTCAACCTAGCCGCCTCAACGGGATCAACCTCCTCAATCTCAATTTCCTCAATTTGCTCCATGGTCAGAACTGCATAAAAAGATAAGTATCAGACCGAGACGAGATAAAAATCAAGGAAAAAAAGAACAAGGATTAAACGATTACAGCCTATCGTATCTTCAACTCGGAGGCAAATATTGTTCTGCTCCTTGCAACGCCCGCACTCATGAAGAAAAAACAAAATTCGGGTGAATTATCCAATCCGGAAACCTATTCCCTCTCAGAACGTCGACCTTGGGAACAATGCCATCTATAGGACCCTTCATCAACCCAGCCTGAACATAATACCGAGGGTCCCTCTCAACTCACTCCAATCAAGCGTACCAAGAGCAGAAAATTCTTCAAGTTTCGCAATCAAATCATCACTCCATGCAGGTTTGTGGACCTCGATAGGACGACATGGTGAGTAGGACGGGACCGCGAAATCCCAACCAAAGCGGGACTCAACCCTAATCACATGAGAATTCCACCCCGACACCTTACTTACGGTGCCGGAAATAGGGGAGATGATCTTGGGTTTGGACGGATCAGATTTGATGGTCAAAGTCCTTGTGGTCTTGTTGTAGCTCACATTGAAAAAATGGTCAAAGGCAGACATACACGGCTCAAAGCTGAGGCTGCGACATAGTACAATGAAACTAACCAGATATCTGACGGCATTCGCTCCGATATGAGCGGGCATTAGTTCCCAGGACTCCAGAAATTCATTGATAAAAGGGTCAAGAGGAAGCCTCAATCCTAATTCGAACTGCTTAAGAAAAACGAGACCACGGCCTGATCATAGTAAAAGCTATGGATCTTCTCATCTGAATCTAAGGGAACAGCCTTACTATAATACAGACGATATTCCTCATGGTCTACTCCATACCGGGAATAGAGAGCCTCAATCCTCTCGGCTCCCGACTTAGGATGTTTGACTGAGATTGAACCAGGATTACTCTTACTCTTGCCTTTCCTTGCATCAGCACCATGTCCCGGAGCGGCAGCGTTGGGCTCAAACCTATCTACTATCCTCCAGAGGTACTCTCCCCGGCCATACCTGTAGAAGAGACAGAGGGGTTACTCATCAAGAGGCCTAGATAAAGCCATGTCTCCCCCCCCCCCCCCGAATCGACTACTGGGGCCGAGGAAGGGGCATTCTCAAATAGAGACGGGAAAGCCGACTTATCCTTACGTAATGAAGAAAAATGTGTCGAATAACAGTGTCAAAGGTATTAAGAAGTATGATTCCATCGGCACTGCCACGAGGGCTCTCGGAGCAAACAGGCCAGAGGGATATTTCACGTCATCTCGAGGGGTTCTATTCAGAAACAATAGGTCGCCTATCGCCATCAAAGACAACATTTTCCATACCCCTTCTGACAACCTGTATATCCTATTATTGCGCTCATAAAATCCATACATGGCATCGGGGTCGAAATTATGAATACCAGACATAACAGAAAAGGGGCTATCCTAGAGCTACACGGCTCACTCCGAGACGAGATTCAAAGGGAAGAAGAATTGTAAAAGCCCTTAAACCCTAACAATGGCATAAATAGCAGAAAGGACAGAAAAGAGATCAGAACAGTACCTTAGGCGAAAATGTAATCGGAAGAAAGAGGTCGACTGAGAAAGTTAACGTGGGAGATCGGAACAGAATCGGAAGATCTGCAGCAGAAACCGACTCTCTCAAAGAACTCGCCGGCGGGAGATACGCAGTTTCCTTTGATAAATGTTCGAAAGTGGGAAATGAAAAGAGAAATTTGAATTTATATCCCGGGTCAGGTGGGTTATACCCGAATCCGAACCGACCGTACCCAGAGGCCCGTGGGTTGGCACGCTCCCCACTAAGTCCCATCATTACCCTCATTAATAGGGGATGTCTTTTCACTCAATCGCATTCGCCGCCTGACACTGAACAGTTGAATGGGGAACGTCTGATGTAACTCAACCGTCAAAACCGGATACAAGTCAGCTAACATGAAAGCACCGACTTGGAACCGTCAACGTGACGAACAGGAGAATCAAGAAAGAAATAAATGACGACACGTTAGAACGAGAAGGTTGCGCATAACAGCCGAAACCAACCAATTCTCGATCTCTACCTCGTACAACCACTCCGATCAAATAATGCGATATACCTAGAATGGCCAAGTATAGACCTACTTGGAAATAACGACGCATCGCCTCTCACCAAGCTTGATAGTTATGGGAATATTGGTACAAGTGCCACCCATGCCGATATATCGACAAAGATCGGACTGTCAGCACTATGACTAAATCGGCATCATAAGACAGAATGCCGAGCAAATAGGTCGATAAGGAATTGAAAACTCATGCCGAGGTCATTCAAAAGAATGATCATGGGTATACAAGATAAAGATGCAAGGTTCAAGAATAATGGAAAGCAAGGAAGATAAGGTACTATTATATATGCGCAAAAGACCCCCACAACAGGTCGGGGGCCTGACCTGTACAAAATCAAAAAGGAAAACTACTAGATCAAGCAAGCTAAAGATTCAAGAAAGATCACAATCTTGATCTTGATCTTCATCATCCTCCTCCCACTCGACATCTCCGTCAACCCATATTCGTCATAATAATGGGTTCTGGATCATCTTCATCATCTTCATCATCACCCTCGTCCTCATTCTCTGATTCTTCTGCACCGGCATCATCGTCGGAGAATTCATCGACAGGATCTGGTTCCGAAAATTCTCCATTGCTATCGGACAGTGACTCTTCCGCCGGAAAAGATGAACAATAATTGGATGGAAACATGGAATCACTGCTGCTATCGGGATCGGAGCTTGAAAAATGGTTCTTTGAATCAGAGCTTACTTCTTCTGGAAAAGCATCATCGTACATTCTCTTTGAAACCATTTTGGGTATTTCCTGGAAAATTTGAGAGTAAAAGCAAGAGATTACAAGGGGCGTTGTTCTTATGTACCCCCAGAATACAAAGGGGCGGAGTATTTATATTGCCCATGATCAGGACACAGTTAATGAGTCTTTGTTTTCCAAGAAGGGTAATGATTCCACCTGAAGCAAATCAAGATGACTTCAGCAAATCTAATCATAGAAGGATTTGGCGGCTGACTATCAAATCAGCAATAAATGAAGCTGCAATTAATGAACTGTCTGAGTTCCTACTCGGTATGCCGAGATAGAAACTCGGGGGCCACTGAACGACATAACCGACTTGGGTAAATGGGTCCCATATGCTCTGGGCCCGTACACCTAAAAGGCCTATACCGAGAAGCCATTCACCAGACGCCTAGGCTTTTAGGCCGACATCAATAAAGCCGATCAGGCAGACCTTGCCTAGAACGAGTTACTAGTAGCCCAATCCCTAACCGGCCTCAATGACGAGCCGAGTATATGACGGGCCGACATGCATCAGAAGCCTCCCATTATCGTCGGGAGTCCACTTACAAGAGTCATAACACAACTCTAACAGTGAGGATCCTTATCTAAACAAGGATATCTTTTCTACAAGATAACTGGGATATCACTCATCCTTATCAGGAGTCTATCTCCAAGGAATACGAGTCCCACATTCACACGGGCTCCTGGCTTTCTAACAAGTCAGGACTCTTACACCCATACCTATATAAACAGGTCCTCTACACGGGAAAGGGTAATGAACTTTTAGACTCTCTACTAGTCAATTGATTCTCACTCATATTTACTACCAAATACTTATTCTCACGCCGGAGGGGCCTTCGCGGTGGAGCCCCGGCGTAGTTTACGTTTGTTCTTTGTGCGCAGATCTGACAGGAGGGTTCTCATTGCGGATTTATCCGAACCACTAAACGAAGGGCTGATCCGACACGTTTTTGCAGCATCAATTTTGAAATAAAATTTTA